>JAYEPQ010000005.1:40585528-41185528 GCA_036321105.1 Dracaena cambodiana
TGACCAATTCCTTGGCTATAAATAATGAGTGCATTGCACCAAACCATTTCACATCTCTAAAACACAGAAGAAGAAGAAGAAGAGAGAGAGAGAATGGCAGGAATCATCCACAAGATTGAGGAGAAGCTCCATATGGGAGGGGGTGAGAAGAAGGATGAACACAAGGCTGAGGAGAAGAAACATCACGAGGAGGCGAAGAAGCACCATGAGGGCGGCGGCAGCATCGGCGACAAGATCAAGGACAAGATCCATGGCGGAGATGATCACAAGCATGGTGGCGAGAAGAAGCACGGAGAGAAGAAGAAGAAGGAGAAGAAGAAGCACGGAGAGCACCATGACGGCCACAGCAGCAGCAGCAGCGACAGCGATTAGAATCGTTTTCGCCTTCCTGTTTATGCTCTAAACAAATAAATTATCACAAGATCTGTTTTTTGTTGGTTGCTGTATGATTTATGATGTAATCTGGACCTTTAAGGATTAGATCTTTTTCGGTCCTTCTGATCTCTATGGCTATTAATGAATAAATAAAAATAAATTTCAATTCTAGTGTTTCTCACTCCAGTACCGTCAAGAAAAGTAATTTGGAAATTTTCTACAAGAAAATCAATGGTCTTTGAATTGAAATTGAAAAAGACTATAATTTATATGTAGAAGAAAGATCATTCTCTTTGAAATTTAGTGATAGTATTCTTCCTCGGATTGATCACATCTCACTCGTTATGCATTTGTTTTGATGATTGTCACCGCCTTCATATATAGGAAGAAAAAAGAAGTAAAAGTTGTGTCCATTATTTTTCTTTAGAGCATAAAAATAGGATTAATCTCCGAGTTCTATTAATTAATTAATGATTAACAAAACAAGCTATTATATATGTTTCTATGATCTTTAAAAAAAGATAAAAGACAAAATAGAGGATAAGATATAGCTGATAAAGACAAAATAGAGGATAAGATATAGCTCGCTCCTAGTTGTCTGGGTGATCCTCTTCCTTGTCCTCTGCAATTACTGTAATTACGGGTGTGTTTGGCTATTTAGAAGTAGTGAAAGTAATAAAGTAAATTAAAAATTACTTTCAAAAATAAAGAATTGAAAGTATCACACTTCTAATACTTCTAGTGTTTGTTTCTTATTTTTTTAAAAGAATGAAGCAATGGAAAATGAATAAAATAATTATTTCTTGGAATAAAGAAAAGAAGAGTAAAATACAAGATAATAAAATATTAATACTTTTTACTTCTAAGCCTCTTCCACTCAAAATCCATGTGAAGTAGATTTGAGAAGTTGTGTTGCCACATGATAAAATACATCTCATCATTGTGGAAGTAAATTTCACTTTACTTTTAAACCAAACAAACACATGAAGAGAAAGAAGTGATTTTATTTCCACTATTTCCTCTGTACTTCCATTTAAACAAACACACCCTACGTCTCTTGTTGTGGTTGTTTGGACAGTAATAAGGGAGAGATCATAGCCCCTTCAGGATTCTCTGAGGAACAGAGGTACTCATTGTAATATTGAGTCAAAATAAATAGATCTAAGCACTTACAATAAGTGTGTGCAGCTCCCCTAAAACTTTTGTTATTCCTCTGGATACTCCAGCGTATGGAGGCAACCGTAAGGAAGTTGACAGCAGGTGAAACGGCCTATGCTAAATATCTTCGACTGCAAACATGTCAATCTGTATGTCAAAAAAAAACTAGCACAAGTTACCCACATCCGCCGAGCAAAAGAGCATATCAAATAAAGGTTCCCGTACTCACATTGCTAGCCTCAATGGAAGTTGGGCATGAAACAATCTGGATGTCATTGGCAAATGCGAGTCTCTGTCCCTGCAATAAAGTATAGATATATGGAGGTAATCCAAAAGCTTCCATAACTTTTTTTTAGGATGTTTAGTCGGTTGATTGGTCGGAGATCGAAATTTTTCGATTGGATCCGTGCTAGAAGGTTTTGACTATCGTTGGAAAAATTTTCCGATCAAACTTCGATCAATTTCGGTCGGAATCGGACGAAGTTGCCGTAGTCGACGATGGAGTTCGTCTTTTGATATTCAGTTGGTCGATCAGTCGGAAATCGGAGTTTTCTGATCGGATTCGAGAGTAGAAGACTCTGACCACCGCTGGAAAATTTTTCCGACTGAACTCCGACCTATTTTGGTCGGAGTCGGATGAAACCACCGGAGTCGACAGTTGTGTTCACCCCTAATTGTTTTCCATCTCCAACCCGAAGGCTCTCCTTTATATGTCTCTGGGAGAGACCATCAAGAGAGCAGATTTTTTCTCTTAATCTCTATAATCATACACCTTCTGAAAACCATCTCAAACCAATAATCATTTACGACTACCTCTTTTATATTGTAAGCTTTAAAAAACAATGATCCCAAAGGTATGTTCGAGTCAAAATGGTAATGAACGTGTCAACGGGCCAAATTTTGGTCCGTTATATATAAAATTTTGAATTAAAAATAAAAATTTTATTTTTCTAATTCAAAATTTTATATAGCAAGTCAAAATTTGAGTCATAAACGCATCTATTATCATCCCTAGTTCGAGCATGGTCATGCCACAAGGACGTAGTAACCCCCGAGCCGACCCTGGAAGATAGACTGGCCCAAAAAATCCCTTTAGAGAGGCAAACGCGCTTCCAAAAAGACGATGTATTGGTGGAATTGCAGGACTTGGATTGCCAGGAACCTCTCTTAGGGCCATGTTTAGACGATGTATTGGTCGAATTGCGCGACGAGCCTCTCCTAGGCAATGTTTCGAAATGAGTAGTCACTGTAGCAATGCCCCCAGGACAAGACACAATATGCCACCATCATTTAGCCAGAAGGGCTAAGTTGTTCCAAGGCCTCTCCACGATACTGTGTGATAATTTTTTTTCCTCTATCGTGCCCTAGTAAGAATCTATTGCTGATTTCATCTTTTGTCTTTTTCATCCACTTTTGAGGGATAGAGACGAAAATGAAGTATAATGAATAATTGAAAATTTTCATTCCACCCAAGTATAAGAGCTTGCTTATCCTCTCCTTCAATTTTCTCTCTTACTTATCAAAGAGCGGAGTCCAATACTATCTTTTTAATCGTTCCAACCTAATTGGGATTTCCAAGTAGGTGATTGGAAAGGATTCCAACTGACATCCCATAATATAAAGGATCAGAGAAGCATTGAAATCTGCTCATTCAAAAAGTATCAGGAAACTCTTGTAAACATTGATCCTCAACCCTAGCATGCTTCAAAGTAGCACAGAATCTCTTTCCAGATGATAGAATTATTGTTGTAGTTACCAAATATAAGCGTATCATCCGCTTATGAAAGCTAACATATTAGACCTTACGAGGCCACGTATCATGTTGGCATTTTCTACCTTTCTAATCATTCTATTGAGCTCATCGGTAACCAGTACTGAAAAACCAAATCCAACCAGTTCCACTCCCCCACTCTCTCTCTCCCCCCTTCTCTCTCACACATTTAGTATAGCAACACGTACTTATATGTACCAACATATGCTATATACTAGTCTTTATGCGGTATAGAAATCTCCATTTTACATCATAACAACATGTTCTTAATTACATATAGCAACCTAAGCTCAAATATAGCAAAATGCAATCGTTGAACAAAAATTCTTGTCCCTGTATTATCTTGCAAGGTTTATCCTTCAAAATTATGAGTTTAATCTCTAAGCCGGTGGTATAGTTAGTAAGAGATAATCTCTTATTTTTTATGCCGTTAAATTCTTACTCGAACCAGTCATTTTTCTCAATAATGCGTTGTTGAAGCGGATTTACCAAAAAGAATAGGTTCTCAATTTTGGAGTAAAGGAAAAAAAGTGGTGGCAAAAAAATTATGAAATAGAAGAGAAAATAAAATTTTTGGAGTATATGGATAAGGTGAAAAAATTAGGAGAGTAAAAGAAAAGAAAAAAAAAAAAAATTCCAAATGGGACGTAGAATAATTTCCCCACTTTATACTCTGGGATCAAATGGGCCAGCCTCCTAACTCTTCACTGTATCGCCTGTCTGTTCAGAGTCCTTAGACCTCCTCCCTTTAAACCACCTTTTCTAATGAAACACAAAACTTTCAATTGCAAAAATATTTCCTATAAATTTTCCTTTTTGGTTAAAAATTAGGGGTTTTTACATCTTTAAGAATTAGAATTTAGTCCCCCAAATATTCATATTTATAATTTAATTCCCAAATCTTTTAAGTTACTACAATTTAGTCCACATCCATATTTTTGACCGGAATTTTCCGTTATACCTCCTAAGTTACTTCACTTTAGTTCTTCCTTCCATCTTCCTCATTGCTTCCTCATCTTATTGGGTTCCTCTCTCCATTCTTTTGCTATCTCTCTTCCATCCCAGTTAATACCTAAAGTGAAGTAACTCAGGGGAATCCAATAAGAAGAGAGAAGAGAGAGATAGAGGAGAATAATGAAGAGAGAAAACCAATAAGAAGAGGAAGAGAGGAGGAAGAGGAAATTGAGACTAAAGTGAAGTAACTCAGAGGTATAACGGGAAATTCGACAAAAAATATGGCTGAGTGACTAAATTGTAATAACTTAAAGAATTTTGGGGACTAAATTATAAATATGAAGATTTGAGAGACTAAATTCTAATTTTTAAAGGTAAGGGACAGATATGTAAAAACCCCTAAAAATTAAGTGGTGAACTAATTGCAGTTCTGTTGTCCCAATATCCAAGTCTAATTCCCAATTCAATGCCCCAAGTAGACGGTGTGGGCTTGGGCTTAGACCTACGGGAGAGGTATGTTAATGTTATGTTGAATTTTCATAGCGGGCCAAGCCTGGCAATATAATCTATATTATTGTTTGTTATATATAAAATTGATATAAATAAAATTTACACTCAACCAAATTATAAGATTTGCCACTTAGTAGTTATTTAATTAATTAATTCGTAGAAAACGAGTAATAAACCTAATTATAATATTTTTATTCTTAATTTACAATCCTTAAATTTAAATTCTCTATCATTGATAATGTAATAACAGGAAGTCTATTCATTCATATTGATTCTTGACTTTAACTATAAAATTGATAAAATTATTTAATTCAAAATTTACAATATTTAAAATTAGATTCTCTTGTTTTAGTAATGAAGCGAAATTGATTGAAAAATAATCAATTCGTAAGAAGTTAAATAACTCATGTTCTTGAATTTAATAATAAAATCGATCACTAAGTTAAGTTAAAATTAATCAAAATTAATAAGTTTAAAACTAAAAATTTTCATTTAAAATGGAAATACAAAACTCAAAGATCTAGCAAACAATATTTTTATATTAAGAAATATTCTTTCCATTTATTTTTTTTCCTTTTATAATTTAGGCACATATTGATTCAATAACCTACATATTTCTTGAAACACAATGAAGAGAAAATTTCTTAAATTTTTTTTGTCAGCATAGTTTCCACTTCGTATACTAGAACATTTAAGAACCTTGGGGCATTATTTTCTAAATAAGAAACGAGAGGATTATTTTTTGATTAAAAAAAATTAATGAATCATTCAATATCCTTATTTTAATTTTTTTAAATTAAAATACAGGTAAAATGAGTTGAAGAGGTATTTTTCAAAAAAAAATGAAACTCTGGGCTGTACACATAACTTCGGGAGTTTCCAAATGAGCACACCAATTTTCCTAGTGAGCCCAATGTACAGTGAAATTTTGAAAAGTTGAGAAGTCGGCTCACTAGGAAAAATGGTATGCCCCTTTGGAAACTCCCATAACTTCCTTGGATAAAGAGTATAATCTAAATATATTTATAAATTAAGGGCATAAACTAAATTCTCTAAAAGAAGAATAATAAGGAAAATGTACATCTCTTGTACACATAAAATACTGGAGGAAGAAGAAAAAAAATAAAATAAAATAAAATAAAGCAGAAGTCTTAAAGCACCAATAACACTAGTAGAAAAAACAAAAGCAGTGGCAAGAACAAGGAATGCCATGAAGGGAAAAAAAAGGAAAAGGGAGGGGAAAAAAAAAACAACATAAGAAAAATAATACATGGCTAAGGAAGGGAGTTTCTAGAAGGGCACACCATTTTTCTAGTGATCCCACTTAAGAATTTACTTTTATTTACAATTTTGCCATTTAAATTTTATGGCAAAAATACTCTCATTTTTAACCTCTCTATTCTCTCTCTCGTCTCCTCTACTGTCATTACAAAAAAAAACCAACAAACAAATTAGGATTTTTTGACGGGGGGAAGTACCTTGTGATCACTCATTGTGGTGGCAAAATCCTGGCAATACTAGCAGAACATGGCATAAAAATCTAATTTTGCTGCGGCAGCGAGTTAGGGCTTGGAAGTCAGAATAGGATGTGAGGGGGCGATGTTGAGAGGAGTGGAGTGAAGACATGAAAAGGGGAGAGAAAGTTAGGACTAAAGTTAGGGTTTCCCCACTTTTGTAAAGACAGTCGATTTTTTAGAAGGTTCACCACTCCGGTTTCGAGCAAGAAAATCTACGTCACCTTTATCCGGGTTAAATAAGCAGGATCTGATAAGGTGGATCCGGGCTTACAGTCCGGATCCACCATGGATCCGGGCTTACAATCCCAAAACTTAATGCAATATTGGGAGAAAAATAGAAAATTGTAGTTTTTAAAATTTTAGGTGTGCTCACAAGGAAAAACCCTCTCTTTTCAAAAGATAGGATGGACTCACTAGGAAAAATGGGCTCACTAAGAAAAAACAAAAGGTGTCCTCCTTTGGAAATTCCCCTAAGGAATGACACTAACTGTTGAAGGTTTGTTCTATTAATTTTACTTCAATGGAATACAGAGAGTCTCGGCTTACCGTAAAAACTTTCAGAAAGGAATGACACTAACTTGTTTTTAAAACACCAGAGAACAACATGAGAAGAATAATAGCGAATTATTAACAATATGTGCACCAATATTTTGCTTTAAAAAAAATAAAAGAGAAAGAAAGAGGGGAAAAAAAGGAAAATTAAAGTTCAGAGCCACAATAATATTGGCAGTAAAAACAAAATTAGCAACAAGAACAAAGAATGCTAAGAAGAAAACAGAAAGAGAAGAAACAAGAAAAAAGAATGAGACGCTGATGCAGTGAAAACAGCTGCAACAGACATTGACAACATTAGTAGAAAAACACAGCAAACGGTATTAATTATTCGCCAATGTTTGCTTCCAACAAGCTTCTTGAAATTCCTGAAGTGAAATCATAGTGCAAATGGTCCAACAATGAGCTCTCAAGAGAATAAAACTACAATGAATTTAGATAGTATTAGCATATTTCACTGTTTCAGGATATGTTCCTAAATTATAATATTTCACAAATTCTCTAATTTATTAGAATATCTCAGAATATCTTTCTAAATTAGTATATTTGACAAATTTTCTTAATAAGACTAATTATGCTGATTGAAGATTTTATGTAATTAGTATCAAATTATATATATTAAAATATCTTCCTAAATTGGTATGTTTGACAAATCCCCCTAATAAGACTGATTATACTGATTGAAGATTTTATATAATTGGTATCAAATTATATATCTCAAAATATCTTCCTAAATTAGTATGTTTGACAAATTCTCCTAATAAGACTGATTATGCTGATTGAAGATTTTATATAATTAGTATCAAATTATATATTCTCTTGTTTTTGTTTTTTTATGTTTGTCTCCATCTATAAAATGATGACCATTATACCGTTTATATAGACCTCAGAATATAAAATTATTCTTCACTCTCTTAGTTCATAGTTTTATCAGATAGAATGAGAAGATTTAACATGAATATAGATAGAATGAGATTTGTTGGGGACAAACACGAAGCTTCCTGGGAGCATGATAGCACCTAAATACAAAGCCAAGAAGCAGTTTAACCTAAAAGTTTAAACTGATAGATAGAGACACCAACTCTGTATCTAAACCCATAAACTTTTTTTATTTTATCCGATGTAGAATTATACTCACATATGAGCTTCCTAACAAGATCTTTTGATTGCATATTTCAGAAATTCGACAGAAAAATAAGCATTACAGTATCATCGTCGCTCTAACTGTTCTACGTTAGAGTAGAACTCGATATAGTGCACAAATGATACATTTTCTCAAAAAAAAAAAGCATACTTAATACATCTTTTTTTTTTTTAAGGTTTTATTGAAATGAGACATTGAGGGAAGAACCCTATAGAGCAAATATATATATATATATATATATAGAGAGAGATGGAAATGAGCTGACAGCTCACGCAAGTTACCTGAGCTGCAGTTTATTTTCACTATCTCCAATATTTTTTTTAAAAAAAATTCTTTTGCATTATGATCTCGATCTCTAAGATTCACTCATTCTTAATTTCTTGGGTTTTAATTTTGATTTGGTCCTCCATCAAGTTAATACAAAATTAACTGTTTGCAATGAATAAAACATTTTATATGCATTCGATGAAAAGATAAATGAACTCCAAAATTTATGAAATTTAATCTCAAAGAAGTTAAAAAAGTAGAGATTATAATTAAAGAAAAAAATTGAAGAAAAATCATTGGATCATTATGGTTTTGTCGCTAGCTCACGTAACTTTTCCTGAGCTGACAGCTCACTTATAATAATCCCATATATATATATATATATATATATATATATATATATATATATATATATATATATATATATATATATATATATATATAATAACATGCAACAATTTATCGCCATTCAAAATTCTCTAAAACTGTAAGAAAAGGGAAAAAACTGAAAGATAACTTCTAATCATCAAACACCCAAAACCAGTCAGAACTCTCTCTATGAACATGTTTCATGTTGAGATCACTCACTACCTCTTCTATCTTGAGAAGAAATCAGGATCATTGGTAATGAGAATTGTATCGAGCCAAGCAAGTAGCGAATTTTTTGTAGTTGAAACAATATCAAGACAAACTTAGCATCGTAAATTCTAAGCCTTAGACCCTTCAGGGTTCTATAGGAAAATGCCTTCTGAACAATAGGTCTCTCCAAAATAATAATTGACAATGACTATGAATCAAGGATACTTTCCATCATGAAGCTATATCCATATAGGTGACAGATACACATATCCTATATAGCAATGTTAAAAATAACGGTAACATAACATTTTATCTCTGTTAAGTTATATCGCACAACGTAGTTTATATAATTTTCTATTTATTTAATTAAAAATATAAAATTATATAAAATAAATTTTATAAATTGAAATTGAATTAAAAAATTATAAAATAAAAATATAAAATACATTTTATATTCCAATACTAATTCTAAATTTCTAACAAGTTTCACAATAATTCTCATATTTATCTTCATAATTAAATTGCATTCATACTCATAATTTCAGCCATCATCTAAATAAGAAAACAAGATCAAATTTATTTTCAATTATTATTAATATTATAATTTATATTTTGTAATACTCAATTTATGTTATTTCTAATTTTTTATTTTAGATTACTTGAGAATTTAATTTAATCAGTAAGTAAGAAATTTCAGTAATTGGAAAGGAATTATAACAAATAAATAAACCTCAAACTAGCAAGTTAATAATGCTACAAGCAATCAAATTAACAAACAACAAATCGCCAAGTAAAAAAAAAAAACTGTATAACAATCAAAATAAATAATCGACATCAATATAAAAATTATTTAAAAAGTTACTGTAAATAAAGTAACATAACGTAATGTAAAATAATAGAAAAAACACGCCGTTACGGTGCACTAAGTTATTTTCGACTGTTAAATAAAATTGGTTTCCTGTTAGGTTTCATAACGCAATATAAT
Source organism: Dracaena cambodiana (assembly GCA_036321105.1). Lineage (NCBI taxonomy): Eukaryota > Viridiplantae > Streptophyta > Magnoliopsida > Asparagales > Asparagaceae > Dracaena > Dracaena cambodiana. The sequence continues at coordinate 40,595,341 of JAYEPQ010000005.1, forward strand.
GCGTTATTTTCAACATTGTTATATAGTGTTGGCATATTGTGTTCATATCAGCATTGCCGTGTTATAAAATAATGAAGCCAATCCAACATATTCGCTATTCGGCATTTATATGTTGTTCTCTGATATTGCTTTGACTACCCGACAAAAACAAACACTGGCAGAATGCGATGACGCAACAAATGGAATTGGCAAATAGGCTGAAGATCAACATGATTCCAAGCCAACAAGTTGGAACTTGCCAATTGGAACATGAACCTAAATGGTATCCGAGATGCCAGGATCCAATTGAGTTATCCTACTAAAAATTGACATCTGAAACTTGAACAATTTTGATACCTCTGCTAAGAATCATCCCAAACAGCCAATCATTTGCTTGAGACTTGGAAACTGGTTCTTATTGCTTGGACCTGAGACATCTAGCTCGCCATTTGGGACATAAGACTCAACTTTTACATGTCTATTTGAATTGGCAACAATCACAATTGGCAAACTACACCGGTGATATCTTTTACAGAAGCCTTCCAAAAGAGCAAGACAGTGGTTTGAAATTTGAGGAATGAACTTCACATCATTTTTCCCCAAGGACAAGCTTCTCTAGTTATCTTCGAAAAGTTCTATAAGGTTCGTTTGGTGAGAGGGACTCTAGACATTGAGACATTTTGCTATTTGATATATGCCTACAAGGATAAATGGTGGTTCGGACATAAACAGATGGTGAACAGTTGACCTCTGCGTATTATTATTGTTAGTCTTGCTATGTTTCTATTGTTTGTTGCTTACAAGCATTTGATATTCACTAGGAGCATATTGTGTATGGCGGTTGGTTATCTCTAAGCTGGCAGAACCGATGGGTATCTAACTGATGGAAACTTTAATTCCATTTGGCAAAAAAATTGTAGGTTGCATCTTATTTTTCACTCTAATCTATAATATATATAGTATATCAAAATTGTGATCATTTTTTTATATAGACCAAAGCTAAATAGTTGTTTACTTTTGTAGATTCTCAGATGATTTGTAGGACAAACTGGAGCTCAATGCCTCCCCAAATTCAGTGTCAACTGCTCAAGTTGAAATGTAGTCGGCCATCTATTATGATCTATCACCAAATAAATCAGAGAGTTCTACACTATTTACTGAAAGCTTATAAGTTATAATAGCGAGCATCATCTAAAGGATGCATAGGTTCTCGTACATTAGGAGGAACATTTGGTTAGAAATCTTCCTTCAGATAATAATCAACGAGCATATGTACGTCTTACTTTACATGACTATATAGGGAAAAGAAATTACGACAAAACTAATGAACGGCTACTTTACATGAACTACTGAAATGCAACAAACATGTAGTCCCATCTCATTTATCAAAACATCCAACTATAGATGTTTCCCCGGTAACGAATAAATATTAAACTACCTACAAATATCCGTAACAAAGTAATATGCAAAGATCTCAGAAGTGAAACGACTGGACATGATACATTTCAAAGAAACAGAATTAGTCTTCAAGTGGCATATTCAAATAATACAAATTGACAAATAATAAGATCCAGCTTAAATGGTAGACTTGCAGTCTGGCAGTACAATTACAAACTCTGCATACAATTTATATTGCAAGTATCAGAAACGGTATCAGAACAGTCAGAATTGATATAAGCACATATATCAATTTTATGAAAACACCATTTTCAGTTATAATCACTTTTCAATTAGTTGCCAGCTATTGCTCACTTGGCCAGCATTACAGAAAAGAGGTTGGAATTGATCAAACTTTTGCGTCCTATGTAATAAGGATGGTGAATCCACCGAACACCTCCTTTTGAATTGTTCCTTTACAAGCGAATTGTGGTTGAGTTGTGCCCAAAAGTTTGGGATTAATATCAACACAGGGGTATGCGCTAGTTTTGAGGATAAATTATTGTTAGAGGCAAGAAATCACATTTGGCTAGAATCCTAGTGGCGGCTTTATGTTGGAATGTTTGGAGTGAAAGAAATAGTGGAATATTTAAGTCTACTGCACGCCTATCACACTCATGCATACGTACAATTATTCATGATGTCTTTTTTTGGACAGATATAACTTCGGACGAAGAGGGGATTCAGCTTTCAGGTGGGACGTATGGAGATGAAGTCAGTGATATTCCTCCATCTCCGATTCAGACTTGATCATCGGCTTCTGGGAACCTTATGGTGATTATTCAGAAGAGCATGTTGTGTGGAGCTTGTGATATACTGTTTAGATTATATTGTTGTCATTTGACCACTTATCTGTACTCTTTCTCTACTTTCTCCTAACTTAGTTTATATGTTTTCATCTATGTACTTTTACTTTGAACTTTTGTAGTTCTATTATCAGCTTGTTAATGGAACACGAAGGGTTTCTACCCGCCGTTTTTGCTCAAAAAAAATTAGTTGCCAGCTATTGCTATGCTAATTGTACACTACTCAACAAGTATACGCAGTTGGAAATGTGATGAAGACGGCATCAGGCAAATCAGTTACAGTAAGCACGATTCTAAGCGAAGTGATGGTTGCTGACCAGTTACTAGTTCCACAATTTGGAGAGGAAAGCTACTAACTCTTAGTTGTCGAAATCTAATGGAATTATACCCAAAGGGTACAACTGGACGAATGATGCATATGATTTTGGTGAACTTCACTTGGCTCTCCAGTTCCCTAGCAATTATCTAGTTTTTGTTTCAAAGCTGTAGCCACTAAAATCCATCCAAAAAGCCAAACTACTGGTTGGAAGTTAAGCAGAAGACAAAGGATATACGTTATGTTTAATTGGACTTTGTTGCTTAACAAGTTAGCATATATTTCATACTGAGAGGACTAGGACATCGAAATTGTAAACTGTTCTTTTATTTCTCCAATGATATATAGTTGGTGGTAATATACAATAAAGTTCTTTGAGAAGATAACTAATATTTTAGAGTAATCGCTGTTGTATATCGTAGTTATCGTTTTGTTTTATTTAAGTTCTATAGCACTTAGAATTTGAAAAACTGGGCAAAGATCTCCAACCTAAGGGTATAGATTTCATTGCAAACGTTGTGCTTCTCGCCATTTAAGTGCATGCTTACCGTTCACTAAGCAAGTAAGCTAATGACATAAAAATAACTTCTATGGTATTAGTTATGGATATCAAACTCGGGTCCATTTTCCCTCCATTTCATCTCAAATTAAACATTAGATCCATTCTTGACTCTTGTGAAATTATTGCCTCACCAGTTGTTCAGCATCACTAACTTTTATAATAAAATCATAGGTGCAGCATTCAAACTAGTGATCAGAAAATTCTAATATTTATTATTCACTTGAAATTGCATACGAAGCATTTCCAAACTACAATAACATACATGAAACGTTGAACGGACTAAACTTTTCATCTGACTTGACAAGTATCCGACTACATTTGATTAATAATGAATATTTCTACAGCACGAGCATACGAAACCCACATTTTTCCTCACATAATTGTCATGAAGCATAACATCACAGTCCAAGAATCACATAGACAGAAGATAAGAACAAGTGAAGCTATGATCTGACTCGGAGTTTTTATGAACACCAATTCATAGTTTAGCTGGCCGACACTCTTGGTTTGAATCATTCTAGTCACGCTGCGCCTAAATGTTTGATATAGACATCTGAGGCCTGTAAATGGACCTAAAGAATCAACATGAGTATAACCCAAACGGCTGTAGCCGGCAAGTTACTAGCATGACGTATGGAGCTCTCGTGGCCGAGCTCTCAGAAATCCAACCAAACTGTGGGCACTACACATTACAATTCTTCCCATCTCCATCAATCGTCTAGCCTTCATCAGCAAAATTCTACTTGCTGAGATACAAGAATTCCTTCTGAACTGTACTTGCTTTTTTTTTTTCCCCCAAACATTTAAACAGTTGGTTGCAAGAGAAGCAGCATTCAAAATTAACAAATCACTAAAGCTGGCACTGCCTCTAAACTTCATTCTGAGAGGACTCTACACATTGAAACTGTCAACTTTTTTATTTTCCATCCACGGTTAAAACTGGTGGTTGAGATGCAAGATAACGTAATAGAGATGGTTGTTTTCTAGTGAAGAATCATGAAAGCTCCCAGTGATTGGTGCCTTATTGTTTGTTAACTAAAACTGTACCTTTTAAAGAATCATGCAGATGATTGGTTCCTCATTGTTTGTCAACTAAAATTGTATCCCAATTGCCACTAAAAACAACTTCTAGAAGAAGAAGAAACGTTGTGTCCCCTTGGGCCACAATATGAGCTTTGATACCAACTCTGATAGCATTTGCATTTGTGGCAGGCTTTTAAAGCCAAAGTTGATAATCACTTCAACCCAATATCTTAAACCGATAACGGTGACAACTTTCTACTCAGACTCAAGAACTTCTTTTGTTCTATCCGATGTGAGACTGTACTCACATATGAACTCTTAACAATAACTACCATCCCTCTTTGCTGGATATGATTAAATTGCTTGCAATATTTTAGAGGCAAATTGTAGAACTTATGACCAATCATCTCAAAAACAAGTGCCTACCAAGTCTCACCCAGTGTGCAAATGTACAAACTTATTTCACACTAAGGGTATCCTTACCTTACAATAACCATAGGCCATAGCCCATCTTGCATATGAATTGCCATTTGCCCTATTTACATCAGAATTTTTTTTTTATACATTTATATATTATTTCTGGTACTCAAATTTAAATCTCACTAGAGACAATTCGGAAATAACAAGAACTTGAAGAGATCCAAGACCCGACACAAGTTTTCAATAGGCATAGTAGACAACAAAGAAATATATCAATTTATTATTATTTTTTTAAATTTCTTTGATAGAAAGAGACAGCCTCAAGAAGGTGAGGCTGTCCAAATGATAAATGAGATAGGTATAAAATTGTAGTGTGGTTTCTGATATTTATCCAGAAAAATTGCATAATACTGATTTTATAGCACCTAACTCTTATCTATACATATATCTATACAAATATCGTTGTCCCATAATCCCAACTACAGTCGGGTGGAATCGGCCTCCCATTGAAGGAGTCGATACCTTACTTAAACTTGTAGAATTTCAATAATTATTACATAATACAGTATCTAATTAGAAAAATGTTGGTCCGCTGACATGACGTCTCTCAATAGACAACCCTCCAAGTTTGATAAGTATCCTTACATGTCCGCTACCCCTCACGGGCTTGCTGAGGTAAATCAGAATAAGAGAATGGATCTTATTCTCGTGTTAGTCATTACACAATTAAAGAGTGTTTGACTACTCGAAGTAGTAGAAATATGGAAGAAATTAAGAAGTAACTTTCAAGATAAAAGTAGAAGAAGAGATTACTCCTCGTATTTGTTTAAAGAGTGTATTATGAAATGAGATTTAATTATTATTTAATTTATTAAATAAAACATACTCATATTATTTTATTTATTTTCTTTGTATAAAAATATAATTTTTGAATAGTAATAATGGCATGCAAATTAAAAATTATTTTATTTGCTTTCATCCTCTACTTTTTAGAGTTCTTCCAAACCAAAATGAGAGGAAGAAATTTTTTAAGTTAAGGTGTCACACTATCGTTTAAGAAGTAACTTCCAACTTCTTTTTTGGCTAAACAAACACTTAAAGTAGTATAAGTAGTCATTGAATGCTTCAAAACCAAGGAGGCGAGCTGTTAGGGGACAACCGATTGAAAGGAATATAGCCAAAAGGAGTTTGCAAAATTTTCAAAGTTGTATTCGTATTTTGTTATTCATTCTGTATCACGCACTGTACACTCCTCTATACTCAATCTCGTTACTTTCCTATAAGAAAAAAAGAGAGCAAGGTTAATTGCAGTGAAACCACATATACTATAAGAGTAGTGTAACATGAAATTCTATTCATGCACACCAATTTAGTCTTAACGCACATATTTAAAACTTGCAAATAATTATAAGTTTGGCATTTTTTTGAATAAGTTGCCATTTCAAATACCTAATATCTAAAACTTTTAAAAAATTAAAAATACTGTTATCGTCTTCTTCCTCTTCTCTCTCTAAAAAAAATGCTTAATTTTTTGTGTTTTCTAAATCTTTAAAATAAGCACATTACCCACAGAGTCATCGATTTTCCAACTCTCTAAAATTTTTACATTCATATTCCTCAAAAATTTAGAAATAAATCTAAAGCTTTCGAATTCACTGTGATAAATGAAATTAGGATTTAGAGTTAGAGTTTTTTGGAAGAAAATGAAAAAATCTTATATACAATTATTGTCGGAGGACACGGAGGGACGAACAGAGGCGGACTCGGAGGTCACGTTGGGCGAATTGTGGATAGAGGTCGCCATAGACAGAAAAAAGAGAAATAATGAGAGAGAGGGAGAGTTAGAATTGGGGGAAAAATGTATGTCTTGTGTAAGATTAAATATTAGAGGTGGGCACAGAGAGTATAGTGTGCATCAAAAGTAAATTGGTGTGCTTAAATAGAATTTTTCATAGTTTAACTTATTACCCTTTAGTTCAAAACTCTCAGTTTAGTCCGTAAACTCCTAATATTATTAGTCAATCGTTTGCTATTCTCATCCCCTGTTTAACTTAAATTGCATTTTATATGAAATTTTCAAATTACCTTTCCCTGATCATGTTTTCAATGAGTTCTTAATAAGGGGAAGGAGGAAAATTTGAAAACTTCATAAAAAAAATGTTCAGTTTAAATTAAATAGGGGGTGAGATATCAAACTGTTGATTAGCGACGGTAGAATTTCAAATACTAAACTAAGAGATTTAAAGACTAAACAATTAACCCAATAACTAATGGAATAAGAGCCTATGTCATGAACTTTGCATTTAGTTAAAATCATCACGCTGAAAGGGACCACATAACAACCTAACCGTAGGCAACCAATTTACAAGCCAAGAGACTTTTTCTTTTTGATGAATAGACTATGAGAAAATCATATGTTAATATACAAACTCATAAGTCATTTTCTTCTTAATGTTTTTTTATTTGATTATACGAAAATGACCTCTCAGAGGTAGGACAGGCAAAAGCATTTTGAGCATCTAAAATCTAGCCAATTTCGTTGCAATGCAAATTTCATAATCCAAAGAGAACAAGTCCACCCCCTTGTTCTTGCCACCACCCAACGGCCGCCTCCCATCAGCGGCCGGCAACTTCCCTCTCTATTAAAAGGACTTCGCCCTCCCATCGTTCCTTCCTCCTCAATTTTTCCTCACTCGCACTCTTTCGATGGGTTTTACTCTCGTCTCCAATATCCATCTACAACTCTCCCTCAAATCTCCTACTCCTTAAAATTCCCAATAAACAGTTTGAAGACAGCGTAGAGATAGCAATGGACCGATTAATCAGTCTTGAGCCATCGAACCAGGTGCCCATCCGTATCGAGTCTGGCCAGCGATGCTACGGCCAGGTAACCCTCCGCAACGTCATGTACACCATGCCAGTTGCCTTCCGTCTTCAGCCCATGAACCAGATCCGATACACCGTTCGCCCTCAATCCGGCATCATTGCACCCCTTGCCACCCTCACCGTGGAGATCACCTACAACCTACCTCTCAACTCGCCGCTCCCCGAATCGTTCCCCAGCTCGACCGACTCGTTCCTCCTCGACAGTGTGGTCGTGCCTGGTGCCGCCATCAAGGACCAGGCAGACTCGGTCCCTAGTGACTGGTTCACCACCAAGAAGAAGCAAGTGTTTACGGACAGTGGCGTGAGAGTCTATTTCGTCGGGTCGGTCGTGTTAGCTCGACTAGTAGCCGATGGCTCAATGGATCAAGTTCGGGAAGTCTTGGAGCGCAGCGAACCAGAATGGAATCCTGCCGACTCTGTGGACTCCACGGGCCAGTCGCTGCTCCACATAGCCATTTCTTGCTGTCGAGCTGACTTGGTACAGTTGCTCCTCGAATTCAATCCTAATGTAGAGACTCGAAGCCGGCCTGGCCGCACCCCGCTCGAAGCAGCGGCGGCGATGGGAGAATCTTTGATCGTCGAGCTACTGCTAGCTCACCGTGCATCAACCGAGAAATCACCAACGTCTGCTTGGGGTCCGCTTCACTTTGCTACTGCCGCCGGCCACTTGGAGGTGATGCGCTTACTACTTCTCAATGGCGCCGACGTGAATGCTCTAACCTCAGATGGTCGAACAGCGCTGCATCTGGCAGTAGGAGAGCGTCGCCGTGATTGTGCACGCCTTCTGCTCGCTAGTGGTGCACGCGCAGATATCCGTGGAGGGCCTGACGGCGACTCGCCTCTCCATATAGCCGCGTCTACCGGAGATGAACACATGGTGAAACTTCTGCTAAGCAAAGGACGTGCAGGACTGAAAGAGGTAAGGAACTTGGTTGGGAGAACGTCATATGATGCAGCAGCAGAAGCGGGGCACGGGAGACTATTTGATATGCTGAAGTTTGGCGACGGATTAGCATCGGCAGCAAGGAGAGGAGAAGCACGAGCGGTCGTGAAAATGATCGAAAGGGGAGCTGCAGTAAACGGAAGAGATCTGCACGGATGGACTGCTCTGATGAGGGCGGGGTTCAAAGGGAGGGTGGAAGTGATGAAGGCTCTACTGGAGAAAGGAGCAGAGGTGGATGCAAGGGATGTGGAGGGGTACACAGCCTTGCACTGTGCAGTCGAGGCAGGGCAGGCAGAGGCAGTGGAAGTGCTCGTGAAGCGCGGGGCTGATATCGAGGCAAGGACGACAAAAGGCACAACTGCAATGCAGATTGCTAACTCTCTTGGGTATGCAGGGATTGCAAGGATATTAGCTCAAGGCGGGGCTGCGAGAGACGGAGCGCCGATGACGGGAGGTGGTATCAGCACTGCAGTCGCAGCTGCTGCTGAGAAGCAACAGATAATGATGGGAGGTAAGGACGGAAGGCGAGGAATGCTTGAGAAGGAAGCAAAGAAGAAGGGAAGCAGAACGAGCTTCGCGAGCGGCGGTGGAGCAGGCGGAGGGTTGAGGACTGGATTTGATAGGCAGCGGGCCATGGCAGTGGCCACTCACTAGTTAGACTTGGGAATCAATTGGAAGGGAATTTTTTGTCAATTCAACATCATCTCAACTTCTACAAGACGTTCGTTGATTGAATTTAGCATGATATTCAAGTAAACCCAAGTAGTGCATGTAACAAATTTATTTAAAGTTAGGATCATTATATGTAATTATTTACTTCATCTCTGTGTTACTCCTTTCTGCTGATGTATACAGAGCTTTTGATTCATAAAAACACATGGAATCAAAAGTTCATTAGACGTAGTTTTATTGTATGAAAGGATCTGTAATGATTGTAGCAAAATAATGGATTGAATTTAAAAAAAACAAAAAAATCCTTCTATCACTGTCACTAGTCATGATGCTAGTAATACTATTTCAACACATTTGATTCATTCTAATTTCACTTTCCCTTGGTTATTTTTATGACATTGTAGGAAAATTTCAAGAAGATATCTCGCTTCTATCTCCATCCTTTATATGACAACTTCAATATATCATAAAACAATTAGCAATAAAATTTTTAACGAATAATAAGGTTCTAACATAACATCAACATTCAAAAACAAGCTCGAAATTGAAATCAGCATCCTGACTGAGTCACAAAACTACTAAACCAAAATATCCTCAAGCAACGGAAGCTGCCATATGGGGGAAACACGTGAGCTGCACACCACTAAGCATCGAATTGCATTTCATACTAAGGTTGCCCAGTCAAATGGTTAGGATTTCTGCTGACTTAGCCTTGGTTAGTGCTGGCTTAGCATCAGCAATCCGAATCATGAAGCTAGGCATCAGAGACAAATGTACCCAACGAGCTAACGGGCTAACGAGTCAATAAAAAAAAATTAGAAAAAAATTATAAAGTCAATTAGCTCTTAGTCAGATGATGTCAAGACTTTAGATTATATGTTGCTACGCAATTTTCAGACAGACCCAGTACATGTTCACTGGAGTAGGTGAGTTGGGCATTTCAGCAAACAGGAGGCATGAAGAGTAAATAAAAAACTCACTAGTTTTACAATTTGAGCAATTTTCACACGAAACAAATTTTCATCTATAGACTACTTGTCCATGATCCCACTCAGAGCTGGTCCATTTCTCATGGGGGTAGTTGAGTTGGGCATTTCAACAAACACGTTATGTTCACAAAGAATAAAATAGAAAACTATTATTATCACAGTTCGAATAGATTTCATACGCAACAAAATTTCAACCTCATTATGAATCAAATGGCTCATGCAGGTTGAAAAGCAAATTATTATGTTTCAAATAGAACTTGAATAAGATGAAGCATACCCATTTTTGCGCATTCAGTAGTTGCATGGGTTGATTTGGGTTCAGCAGGGGCGGAGGGCTTCTCTCTTCTTCTTCTCCTTTCACTTTCTTTAATGAATTCTCAAACTATAAAACCAGGGAATGATCAACCACTAGTTTTTATTGTTTTCAAGATTACAGTCTTTTAAACTTATCCCGAGGGTTGGTGTTTTACATTCCAACATGTCTGCACATAGGACGAGGTTTCTTTGGGCTGAAACCTACGTATTCAATGGGATCTGTTTTCGCTTTTGGAGATCTCTTTACAATGTGAATCCTTGCAAATTTAATTTTAGAATACTTGCCCTACATCTAGTGTGACCGTAATTCCTTACCCATTTAATTCGGAAGCACACTTCTGAACTTTGAGGAGGAGATTATGTCCGGGCAGATATTTTATCCGAATAGCTCGAACTTGGGGTGGCAAATGGGTCCGATGGGCATGCCCGGCGCCGACACGTGCCGAGCACATGCCGGTCATGGTCCGAGCCAGGGTGGCACGGACCGCCGACACGCTTCGGCCGTGCCGTGCCATGGCCGGCATGTGCCTTTTTTTGAATTATTACTGTTTATAGTCGTTGGGTAGTTTTTTTTTTTTTTTTAGCAAATGAAAAATATTGAAGTATTTGTGAACCATTAAAACACACTCAAGAATTACCATTTGCATCACAGTCATATAAAAACATAGAGTTCTAATATGACTGAACAAGATCCCATCAAAACTATAATACCTAAAACCCAAACAACCATCTCAGTTAGGACTTTAAAATCGGATATATAGAATCATTTTGAAAATTTATAGAATATGGCGTTAGGAAAGCCAGATGCAACTATTTGTCAAAGACTAACTCCTTCCCTAAAGAGGGTGCAACAAGTCACCTTTAAATATATTTAACGTTTAAATATAATCCTATATCCGGTAGGGAACAATTAGCAATATATGTATAGTACATGTCGAATAATCCTTCCCAATGACCGAACAATTAGCAACATATTTTTTCCTCTTCACAATTGTAATTTTTTCATTCAAATTTTATAATTATAATTTTTTTCATGTAATTTTTTAAAACTCATAATTCTCTTGGAAAAAATACTAAAAACAAGTTGAGGATGATGGCCAGAATCCTCTTCTATTTCTTCGGATTTTGTATGATTTCCAAAAAAAAATATAGAGTTATTTTGTTAATATAATGAGATTCAATATAATAAAAATTTTATTTTCACTTGTTAGAACTAACTAAAATTAATAAATTAAGTTAACTAACTAACTAAACTAACTTAGTAACCGAAAGCGTAATTTAAAAAAAAAAAAAAAAAAAACCAGACCGACACGACTAGACACGGGCACGTGCCCGGTAGGCCGTACCCGAGCCAGTGTCGGCACGTCTGTGCCTAGCACGGGCCGTGCCAGAGCCGTGCCAAGCATGGCCCAGTTGCCAGCCCTACCTTCCACCCTTCGGACATGTCCCAATTGCCAGCCCTACCTCGACCCCGAATAGCTGTCTTGGTTCATGTCCCAATTGCCAACCCTATCTCGACCCCGAATAGCTTTCTTGGTTCGGTTTCTTTGTCTTGTCTTGTTTCAAATTATAAAATATTTCATCTAAAAAAATTGAAGTAATGTTTGTTGTTTAAAATTATAAAGTAAATATGTGTTGCTGCAAATAATGGTTTTATGAGACTGTAAGATTTAACTGTTTATCATCATTCTATTTAACTTAATTTTTCAATCACTGAGCTGCTTATTTTGTGATAGACAATAACATATCACGAGCTTCTAACTGGCAACAAGTTTCCCTGCCAATAATTGGCAGGATAAGGATGGTAATGGACACATCCACACACCATTATTTTTTATTCAAAATTTTATATAGTACGAACTAAAAATTAACTCATGAATGCATCAATTATCATCCTTACTTGCCAAGAAAGATCGGTAAGCTAAGATAAAGAGCCACATGAACAGCATGCATACTAGATCAGCCTTACCTTGCTTTTTTGCAAGAGGCTGTTTCCACAACTCGAACCCGTGACCTCCAGGTCACATGACGACAACCTTTACCGTTACGCCAAGGCTCCCCTTCATATATATATATATATATATATATATATATATATATATATATATATATATATATATATATATATATATATATATATATATATATATATATATATATATATATATATATATATATATAAACATTTAGCATTGTGCATGAGATTTCAAACTCTACTTGGCTTTATAATTCTAATTGAATCACCAAACACAGCTAAATTTTATACAACCACTTCCCAATAGAGGCCAGATTGCAAGAAGAGCAGTAACCGAAATAGTCATCCACTTAGCTCCAATAAATATTACAGCAGACTAATCTGTCCCCTGTACAAACACTATCTGGAATTAAATCACTCTGATATTCAACAGCTCTAAAAAGTTATTCCTCTTATGGCCGTGTCTAATTTAACAACAATTTCGAAAATAGAAAGGGAACGAAGGCTTTTGGTTCATAGGAGGCATTATGATGTCTTTGCAGTTCAAAATTCACATTCTTTGATGTTTGCAAAGAACAATGATTCGCCCCGACATTGATTTGCACTTAATCGCCCGAAAATAAATCTGCACATGAATAAAATCCAACTAAGGCACACAATAATGACGAAGTAAACATGGAGAGGGAATGACTTTCAAAAGTTAAATGACCAAAATATAACGAAATACATCGCAAGGAAGCAAATCGCTGCATTCCAAACACCCCGGAAACAGACTATTATAGGATCCCAATATTCATGATTCACTTTCAAATAATTCATATGATGAGTTTCTGAACATGACCATATTTATATTTGTAGCTAATTTGTAAATTAAATTATTTCTAGCAATATACTGAGGATCAAAGGAAAGTGTTAAAACTAGTTTGCTGCTTCGAAATTTTATGTGAATACTTGCTCATTGCTTGTGCCCCAACTGAGGTTTAAAGAGAAGAAGCTCACTTCACAGAACAATCAAGTTTTAAAGCTTCGACCTGATCATTTCCAGATGTTTCTCCCCTGTTAAATAAACCTGAGAATTTGCACCATGCAATCTGTAAATCGTATTCCGCCTAACCTTTAGGGTTCAAGTATATGCATATAAAATCGAGATGTGTACAAACTACGAAACACATACAAACATATCAACCAAACAAAACCTGTTCGAAAGCTTGGGGGTGTTTCTATGATTTCAAGATTCGAGAGGTTCTGTGTTTCATTGTCAAGATTTAGAACTTCGCAATTGGTAAAAGTATAAGCTGATGTCAGACATATGATATCAGCACTACTGGATACATGACGCAGGACGGAGGCTAAATTAGGGTTAGGATTTTAAAATTAGGGTTTTCTAGAGGAATTGGGGAAGAAATGATAAATTAGGGAAAACTTTTGGGATTTGGGAATCCACCCAGGCCCACGCCCACTTTCCACGAGGAAAGATTTTGATTTAGCGAATTCCACGCCAAAGATTTATCAAGAATTTTCTCAAAATATTATTCATCTCCTCAATACTTCATACAACCCCTATATATATAGGGAAATCCTAACAAACAAAATCCTAATAAAATCCAAACTCCTAATCAAATCAAATATCTAGTACAATTCAAATCCTAATCAAATCAAATCAAATCAAATCAAATCTAATCTAATCTAATCTAATCCTGATCTCCATCAATTCTCCCCGGCTTCAAAACATGAACCTCTGGTGAATGACGAAAATGATAACTATCGAGCAAATCCGGATCGAGCTGCTGGACTTCTTCGGTGCGCAACCAAGTGCAATCTGAGTCAGGACGTCCACGCCAGCGCACCAAATAACGCTGATATCCACCATCAGCAGTCGAAACAATCCCATCATCCAGAATATCTTCAATCTGATCTATCTGATGCTTGCGTGGAGCAGGAGGAGGCGGTGTACGGATGGAAAAATATCGATGTCCTGGCGAAGCAGATGATGGTAGATCTGAAATAACTGCTGGATAGTCAAATGGAGCACGGTATGGAGTCAGGTCCTCGACGTTGAAAACTGGATTGATCCCGAAATTGTGGGGGATCGCAAGCTCATAAGTATTAGAACTAATCCTCTTAAGAACTCGGTAAGGACCCATACGTCGAGCATGAAGGTTTTTTAAGGTTCCTGGCGGGAATCTCTCTGTACGCACTCTAACCATCACCTCATCATCAACTGCAAATTCCTGCAATCTTTTGTGTGAGTCTACTGCAGACTTGTAGTTATTATTACTAATTGTTATTTGCCGACGAATATGATCATGCAAATCATGCAAATGTTGTGCAAAAGACTCGGCTGAAGCACTAGGCCTATCACCTATGGGGAGTGGAAGGTCTATAGGTTTTCTAGATTTATAACCTGTAACTATCTCAAATGGACTCATCCCAGTAGACCTATTGACTGAACTATTATATGCAAACTCCGCTATAGGCAAAACAAGATCCCACGTCGTTAAACGGTCGCCCACTAAACATCGAAGCAAGTCACCTAAGCTACGATTGACAACTTCTGTCTGACCATATGTCTGCGGATGATAAGCAGTGGAGAACTTTAGCGTGGTACCCATTTTCTTCCAGAGAGTTCGCCAAAAATGACTTGTGAATCGAACATCTCTGTCAGAAACAATTGACTTAGGAAGACCATGCAAACGAACTACCTCTTTACAGAATAAGTGTGCAACATGTGAGGCATCCGAAATCTTGTGGTAAGAAATAAAATGTGCCATTTTGGAAAATCTATCCACCACGACTAATATTGCATCATACTTTCTAAGTGTGCGAGGGAGTCCTAAAATGAAATCCATGCTAAAATGCTCCCAAGGTGCAAAGGGTGTGAGTAATGGTGTGTAGAGTCCTGTATTCTGCTTCCTACCCTTAGCTACCTGACAAACTCGACAATGAGACACAAGTCGCGCAACATCACGTTTAATGCTTGGCCAATAAAATCGGTTCTCTACAAGAATGATAGTTTTATCTCGACCGAAATGACCAACGATCCCTCCTGCATGCATTTCCCAAATCAGATGATTGCGTAAAGAAGTTTTGGGAATGCATAGACGGGTACCTCGAAATAAAAAACCATCAACAATGGTGAAGGCATCTACTATAATAGGAGGATCCTGTGTCAGAGATGAATAGATGTCACCAAAGTCCCGACAAGTAGGATAGTCTTGAATGATACGCTCAAATCCGATAACTTTTGCACTCATTGTCTGTAAAGTGCAAAGTTTCCTACTCAATGCATCAGCGGCTTTATTTTCAGTTCCTGCATAGTATTTGAGTACAAAATTGTACACCTGGCTCTGATACCAATTTGACGCAGGACGGAGGCTAAATTAGGGTTAGGATTTTGAAATTAGGATTTTCTAGAGGAATTGGGGAAGAAATGATAAATTGGGGAAAACTTTTGGGATTTGGGAATCCACCCAGGCCCACGCCCACTCTCCACGAATCCACGAGAAAAGATTTTGATTTAGCGAATTCCACGCCAAAGATTTATCAAGAATTTTCTCAAAATATTATTCATCTCCTCAATACTTCATACAACCCCTATATATAGGGAAACCCTAACAAACAGAATCCTAATAAAATCCAAACTCCTAATCAAATCAAATATCTAGTACAATCCAAATCCTAATCAAATCAAATCTAATCTAATCTAATCTAATCTAATCTAATCTAATCTAATCCTGATCTCCATCAATACATCAATAAAATTTCAGTAATATTAGCAATAGAAATGCCAATATCATGTCAGATACCACAAAATTTGAGATGACAATCCTGATGAATATCAGTGTCCACCGATATTTATAACCTTGCTCTGAACATTAGTTTCTGTTTCCAAATATAAATGAATGGATCATGACTATAGTTCTTCCTGAGCACTGGTTATCGTCGTAACTGAGAATATGATAATACTATCTGTGTATCTTCTTGTTTCTAAAGGGTCTCAAAGCCTCAATTTGTTCCTTTAAGCGAATGGAGAGTTCACTAGTTCAGCTATAAGGTCTTCTTCACAATTTTTAGCTTTCAAGTGGTGAATAAGAACTATGTTTGCCTATTGTTACGACAATGTTCATGTTGTGGAAGAAGTTAACAAACAAACAATGAAAAAGCTTTAAATGACACTGAATAAGATTCACCTCCTTACAACAAGATAAAATGCCTAGCAGTTGCGAACAGATCATGAAAGCCTTTCAGTGGAATTAGATGTAGTCTTGATAAGAAGAGATCAGCTAACAAATTACAGCGAAACCAAAACATCAGGAAATAGCTCTTTCATACAATAATATGAAGAAAACGGAATGGTGTAATACCTAGTACAAGCTAAAAGAGTAACATCCATCAGAAAATGTACTAGGATATCAGTAACAAATTTAAAGTCTTAGACAGCTAGAAACAGAGTTAAATGGGTGAATATATTGTTTAAAGTCTTAGACAGCTAGAAACAGAGTTAAATGGGTGAATATATTGTTTTTGGATTTCTCATGCTTTAGAAAAGGAAAGGATAAAGTAAGAGCAAAACAAATACTAAGGCCAAACTTTTCTAGGTCTTGGTGCATTGTTATTTGTTAACAAACAGGATTCGAATCAGATAGTTAAGCAATTATAAGATGTAAACATGATGGAAGAAGGCAAATGAGATGAACAGGCGAACAAACAATGACAGGGAAGAAAGGAGATAAGAATATTTTAGACATTATTTATTAGTAATACTACATACACGCTTAGTAATCATTACAAACAGTGTGTCTTCATATACAGGTAGGAGATATTAGTTCTGCCAAAAAGTAGTTTTTCTTTTTCAAGGATTACTATCCAAAGTGAATTACAAGCTTGTCATCCGACTGGAAGTCTTTTATCTTTCTTACCACTCAATTTATGAAGTATTTTTTAAAACACCTTGTATACAAAGTTCGAAGTATTGTTGCCCGATCTCAAATTGTGGCTTCCCTTTCTCCTTTTCTTCTCTTCTGCTTATCTACTACTTGGATTTGGTCACAAAACCCACCCACAAACAAAACTAACATTTTAACATTCTTTCAAACAACAAAGCAATGTGGAAATGTATCAAAATAAGAAAAGGAAAAATCCAGAATGAACTCATAAAGATAGCTAGGTACATGGGAAATAGCAGAAACTAATTATGCATCTACGTTGTTACACAATATAAAAAAAACCTACAAGATTGTGAGGTCATCATCAATTACAGTATATACACTATACTTATGCATGAAGAAACTAGAAGAATATATCTGTGTATGGCCTCTCTGCTATTATAATTCCAGAAAGAGTTGCAGCTGAATAAAGTGTAACCTGCCTTACTTAATTCTGGGACCCACAATATGAACCAGCTTCGTGGTTTAACATTTTTTGTGCATAACCAGGCAAAAGAAAGTTTCATTCTTTGAAAAAGGCTTGCAGGCCCCACATGCAATTACAAAGCAAAAATGCATAGTGGCGGATAGGAGTTTCATCCAGAGTATTTCTGTGGGACTCACCCTAATGGATTATGTTAGTTGCATGTAAAGATGTAATTTAAATAAGTTCCCCTCTTAATAAATTTATTTGCATAACATACATGTTAAGATAGGATCGCGTTTCATTTTTTATTTTCCGATAAACTTCAAGAAAAATGTTCATACTTAAATGATATCCTTCAAGAGTCTAATCTCTTAAAATTTTATTTGGCCTCCAAATATTATTTTCCACAAATACCTATCAAGAATATACATCTTGTAGACACACTCTCCCTAATCATAAATTTAGTAGTCAATCAAAGCTCGTGGCAAACCTCATAATAAGGAAATAATATTTTACATTTCATTCTATGCATTTAAATGTTAAATTAATTTCGTAGACAAATCCATTTGATTCACTTTGCATGTATGATACTAACAAAGCTAAACTGTCACTATGTGCATATATGTGCACGCATTAAATGCTTCACACCTCTGCTCCAATTGCTGTTTCAAAACTAACATCCATTCAGCTTGCATATCACAAAAGCTTCTATATTTACAATGCCAAGTAGCCCAACTGATTGGACATTGCACAGTACGTCAGATCATGCATGGATCCTCACTAGCAACAATCTCTCTAGAAGAAAAACACAAAACAATGTCGAGGGCACAATTTCAATATACCAATCTGTATATATGTAATTTACCTTTCCAAGAAATATGTACGCATGTGATTTACCTTTATGTATACCCTATTTATAACACTAAACATGGATCATATTAAAAAGTATAACAACAACAACAACTAAGCCTTTCATCCAAATACTATAACAACAACAACAACTAAGCCTTTCATCCCAAGTATTTGGGGTAGGCTACATGAACCAAAAAAGAATCACGTCGGATAGATCACTTTGATAGTCCTTCTCCATTCATTTCTATCAAGTAAGATCTCCTCATTTAAACCTCTAGAATCCATATCTTTTCGTATCACCTCCATCCATATTTTTTTCGATCTTTCCTTCGTTCTTTTAACTTGTCCTACATTGATAAACTTCCCTCGTCAAACTGGTGCATTTGTAGGCCTAGTTGTACATGACCAAACCATCGTAATCGATTTTCTCGCATTTTCTCATCGATAGGAGCTACACCTATTTTAGCACGAATCCCTTCATTTCTCACTTTATCTCTCCTAGTGTTTCCACATATACAGCAGAATATGCGCATCTCTGCTACACTCATCTTCTGTGAATGACGTTTCTTTATAGCCCAACATTCCGTACTATATAACAAAAATGGCCTAATAGCAGTCCTATAAAATTTTTCCTTCGGTCTTAACGGAATGTGACGGTCGCATAAAACTCCCGTTACCCTCCTCCATTTCAACCAGCCTGCTTGTATCATATGTTTAACATCATAATCAATCTCTCTATCATTCTGAATAATAGAACCCAAATATCTAAACTAACTGCTCATTTGTATCTCTTGCCCATCCAGTTTTAAGGTATTATAGTTTATGGTCCGTCGTTTACTAAATTTACACTCCATATACTCTATTTTAGACCTACTCAATTAAAAACATGTAGATTCTAATGTATACCTTCATAATTCTAACTTGGCATTTACTCCTACTCTTGTCTCATCAGCTAAGACAATATTATCAGCAAATAGCATACACTAAGATATCTCATCCTGAATAGCTCCAGTAAACTCATCCATCACTATATCAAATAAGAACGGGCTCAATGCAGATTCTTGATGCAATCCAATTGTGATAGAAAAATCATTTGTTAAACCACCACATATTCTGACATTGGCCTCTACTCCATCATACATGTCCTTAATTATGTCGATATAGTTGATGGGAACTCTTTTTTTCGTCAATATCCACCAAACTATCTCTCGTGGTACCTTATCATAGACATTCTCTAAGTCAATAAATACCATATGCAAATCTCTATTTCTCTCTCGGAATCGCTCTATAAATTGACGAAGCAAATGAATAGTTTCTGTCGTCGATCGCCTCGGCATAAATCCAAACTGGTTCTCCAATATTTTAACAGTTTGTCGCAATCTATGTTCAATTACCCTTTCCCAAAGCTTCATAGTGTGACATATGAGTTTTATTTTTCGATAGTTAGAACAACTCTGAATATCACCCTTATTCTTATACAGAAATATTATGGTACTCTTTCTCCATTCATTTGGTATTTTCTTAATTTGCTAAATCTTGTTAAAAAGATCTATCAGCCACTTCACACCAATCCCTCCTAAGTATCTCCACAACTCTATAGAAATCTCATCTGGACCAACAGTTTTTCTTGATTTTATCATCTTCAAAATCTCTTTTACTTCAGACTCTTTAATTCTGCGCATAAAACTACGATTCATATCCCCACATTGAATAGTAAGATCTCCCAAATTTTGAGTAAAACTACTATTATATAATCTATCAAAATAATCTTTCCATCTTTTTTTAGTCTCTTCGTTTCGAAATAGAACCGTCTGATCCTCATCTTTAATACACTTAACAGTACATAAGTCTTTAGACTTTCTCTCTCTTATTCGAGCAATTCTATATATATCATTTTATGTCTCTTTATTATCCAACTTCTAGTACACTTATTTATATAATTTAGTTTTTACATCCCGAACAATTTTCTTAGCCTCTTTCTTCGCTAGTTTATACTTCTCAAAACTTATTCTATCATTATTATTATTATTCTTCAAATCTCTATAAAAATCTCGCTTGATCTTAATAGCATTTTTAACTCTTCATTCCACCATGATGTATCCTTATATGGTGGAGCACCGCCCCTCGACTCACCAAATATATTTTTAACTATCCTTTTAATGCAGCTAGCCATTTTATTTCATGTTATATTAGGATCATCATGGTCCCTCCAATCTGTTTCTTGTACTACTCTATGTACAAAAAGTTTTTGATTACCTTCTAATCGCCATCACTTAATATTAGGATCTAACTTATACTTAATTTTTCTAAGTCTCTTCCTAATCTGAATATCGAAAACTAAGAATCTATATTGGGTAACTACACTCTCACCTGACACTACCTTACAATTGATACAACTAGTTTTATCTACCCTCCTAATTAAAAAGAAATCTATTTGGCTCGCATTTGATCCACTTTTAAAAGTAATCAAGTGAGAAACTCTATTTTTAAACCAAGTATTCACTAAAATCCAATAATAAGACAAAGCAAAATCTAGAATTGAATTACCTACTTCATTTCTTTCTCCAAAACCAAATGCTCTATGTACACTATCAAACCCATTACGACTAATTCCTACATGCCCATTGAGATCACCACCAATAAATAATTTTTTTCTAGCGGGTATTTTTTATACTATCTCATCTAGATCCTCCCAAAATTGATGTTTACTAATTTATCAAATCCTACTTGTGGTGATAGGCACTAATGACATTAAAAATCTCTCTATCTAAAATAATTTTAACTAATAAAATTCTATCACACTTCCTCCTAACCTCCACTATATCCCTAAGTAATTGCTTATCTATGATCACACCTACCCCATTACGATTTCTATCTCTACCCGTATACCAAAGTTTATAACCCCAATACTCTATGACTTTAGCTTTCTCACTTACCACTTAGTCTCCTGCACGCACAAAATATTAATCATCTTTCTAATTATAGTATCAACTAACTCTACTAATTTACCTGTAAGGGAACCTATATCTTACACGATGTCAACCGAAATCTATATTTATATTTATGTTTATGAGCTAACATCTTTACCCCCATCCGCTCATTAAGATGTGGGAATCCTTATACATTTAACACCACATCCAGGCACCGACGTGATGCGTCACTTCTGGGCGACGACCTAGCAATGCTCACACATTTTTCACTACACCCGGGCTCCGATATAGCGCGTCGCTCAGTAGAAAACGCCCCCAACGAAATTCATATTTTGGCTCATATCAAAATATGTGAATATTTTACGTTGGCTGTCACCGGCCTACCACAACCCTACTCCTTTATCCTGGCTTGGGACAGACAGTGAAAAGATAAATCTTTAAGCATATCACTGGCGGAGTTATCATACTAAAAAGTATATTATTATATTTATCCTTTTACATCTACACCAGGTTGATAGATTTCATAAACGTGCATCAATAATTACTCAAAGTTAATTAGGTAAATGGAACTGTGACTATATCTATGTGCATGTGTAACAAAGTAGTAAGGTATTAAATCTAGGAATTGGTATCAGTCTCAGCAATATTGAACGTATCATATTGGCAATATCGCAAATATTGACAGTTATTTGGAAAATATCATAAACATTAGCAATATCAAAATCAATATTATTAGGACTTATGTTGTATTAGATAACTCAAAATCTAAAAATATAATATGATATTTGGCCGATATATAAAACTTAATAAATTTGTAATGATGATATTACTGTGCTGCCTGACCAGCTTTGCACTAGCCTAATCCTCCTTAACCTCTCAAATTAAGCAAATATTCTTCACTTTTCACGTTTATGCAAGGAAGATAATCAATATAGCTTCCAAGTAAGACGGTCATGGTCACACAATTGCTCTATTCTAGCATTAAGTTTTACTCCTCTGCTAGACTGCTACTTCCATTTAAACAAAGTTCTATACTTGACACTCCACTTCTTATTAAGGGAATAGTATGAACAAAGTTTACATGTTACTGATCCATTTCGTGCAGTTCCATTTGACTACATCCTCGCGTGTCTACATAAGCACATTCTTCAATTTGGAAGTTCACCATGTTGTTTTCTTTAACGGGGATTTTTACAAAAACTTAAAGCACTAGGACATATTGCTTGTCATTCGATAGAGGGAAAGCAGCATGGTGAACTTCCAAAATTTGACACTAGATCTAAGTGCCGCCAAGTAATGAGGCCTCGAATTTTGACACTAGATATTCTTTTCAAAACTTGATTGGGTCTAAATGCCCAGTTTTGACACTAGATGTTTGAGAGAATTTTGACATTAGATATTCTTTTCAAAACTGGGTTGGATCTAAATGTTGCTGAATAATGAAGCCTCGAATTTTGACACGATATTCTACACTAGATATTCTAACGCACAATGCACATGAATATTATCTACGATTTTACAAAATTTTAAAGCACTAGGACATTTTGTTAATCATTGGCAAAAGGAAAAAATATGACAGAAAATGCATAAACAATAAATATTCTCCGAAAACAAATAAAAAATTATCAATAACAACGAATGTAAATATTTTTATTATGAATTTGTTCGAATATTATGAATAAGAGAATAAATCTAAAACTAACACTTACCATATACCTCGTGATTTCGACTAATATCTACTTTACACTATAAAAAAAATCTTAATAACTCATCGTCTAAATAAACAGCTGAAATTGTAAATTGTGTTTTGGAGTTGAGCTCTAATATAATGATTATCTACTGTAGTGGTTCCTTCTCAACGTGTCCTTAGAGTTGATATCTGTCTCCTGAGGAAGAAGTGGATGATTTGATTTGCTTAGAGTACAAACATTTTCTTCACCACAGTAAGAAGTTACAATCCTGCATTTGCTCTAGTACCAGGATCTCATAAACAAAACTCTAAAAATTGCCCTAAATTTAGGATAAAAAGGCAAGATCATCATAAATGGATCAAGGTAGGGGTTTGGAATAAATCATGAGCAAAATCATATTGACGCACGATCTCAATTTTTACGCAAGAGCATCAAATGCATTGGCTACGTCCACTGCTATCAATATAATATCTTAACTCAACACAAACATGTTTGCATACACATTTGCAATAGAATTTAGCCACAGCAACTATATCTACTCCCCTTAGTTCATTTGGAAACCCTAACAAATATCTACTTTTAAGATTTTATGATTATAGTTCAGAATTTGGAACGAATCATTTTGATTGAGATATTCCATTTCCATAAAAGATGCAATTTTTTACGGTATTCAACAATTAAAAATTACTGATTACTAAATTGCAATACATAATTAAAAAAATTTCATAAATCCAAATTTCGATTAATTTTGGGGTTACGGTTTCTTGAATGATTACCGAGGAAACCCTAATCGGGCCCATTTCTGGAGGCGTCCTCGATGCTCAACCGCCTCCTCTTCACGCGGTCCCTCATGGCCACCAGGGCGGAGAGGAGACCGTTCAGCCTCTCCCTCTCGGCGTACGACTCCTCCAGCCGCCGCCGGAGCTCGACGGCGCGTGCCCGCTCCCGCTCCAGCTGGGCCATCGATACCGCCAGCCGCGCCCTCACCGCCGCCAGCTCCGCGTTCGAAGCCGCCACCTGGGCCCTCGCCGTGGCTACAGCCCACGGCGGAGTACACGTGGCGTCTGGCAACTCGTGCGGCCGTTGCCCCTGGCACATTTTTCTCCTCCCTTTTTTTTTCCCTCCTCGATTAATTTATGTGGAAGAAGAAACTGGTGACGGGAAAAATATAATTACCACCTAAATAAAGCCCAAGCAAGATATCTCCAAAAGCCCAAAGCATGTTAGGCCCAATCGAACTCTTTCTTCTTTTCAAAACTGGGCTGGATCTAAATTCCGCCGGGTAATGAGGCCTTGAAGTGAAAGTAGACATTATCTCACGCAATGCGCGTGAATATTATCTTTGCATTTTACCAAATCTTATTAGTTATTGGATAGATGGAAAAGATACGGCATATAAAATGCATGATTAAACAATAAATGTCCTCTGAAAACAAATAAAAAATTATCAACAATATGTAAATATTTCAGTTACGCATTTGTTTGAATATTATAATTAAACGAATACATATAAACTAAGTGCTTACCATATATCTCATGATTTCAACTAATATTTACTTTACACTATTAATTATCAACTAATTTGTAATTTTCTGCTTATCTCAGCAAATAATTTAAATTCTCCAAAAATAGAGTGCTATTTTAAATTTAAAAAAAATATTAATATCTAGATAATAACGATAAATTTAAAATATAAATCCAAAATACATAATTTTGAAAATTATAGGTAAACATTGAATCAAAACATATATTTTGCATGTTGGTCTAAATAACCGTGTATGATATCTAAATTTTAACATGTAGACCATTTTCCTAGCCGTTCATTTTTTCGAAAAAGAAAGAAAAATGTTAATTTAGCACTTTAAAGTATTTCAAGCTTCAAACGAAAAACTCAAAATTAGTTTTCACTCTTTCCAAATAAAAAAACCTCCAAAAGGCAACACATTATCCATTTATTTCTAAAAAACCAAAAGGTAAAACATTATCAATATATTTCTAAAAATGATAAGAAATAAAGATAACGATATCCGTTCATATATCATGAATATCGAAAGTTACCAACTAAACTAAATTTAAATAAACATAAACAAATCAAATCGATATAAAAAACCCATCACACCAGTAATCTCCAAAGGACCTCCTTGAATCCTACATTTGTAAGATGAACTCGAGTATTCCACTGCCATGGAAATCCCAATACCTAGTTGAAATTATATATATATATATATATATATATATATATATATATATATATATATATATATATATTCAATTACAAATTGGATGCATATATAGCCTTATCAACAATTTTAAAAATTCTAAGGGGAAATTTTGGCACCTTTCGATACCTAACCCTGATGAGGACATGGGAGTCACAAATCCCAATGTGGGATTCACCTACCAAATTTGAAGTAGGAACACCTAACATGCCAACTTAGATGATTTTGGTGGGCCCCAACTCCTCACTAATGGGAGTTCATGCTTGGCCACTAAAAATAAAATAAAATAAAAAATTTAAGGAGTCTTGGAATTTTTCTTGCAAGCTAAGAGTAGAGAGTAGCAAAATGTGGCAATCAAGGTGGGTGGACTACACAAAAGACCAATTGGCTTGGAATTGGATTATTTTTGACATACATGCGCAACAAGCCTAGCTACTATGTTTGCATATGGAAATATTTTCATTTGATTTTAGAAAATATCATTTTCTTTCACCTACTACTTGTGACAAATGATGTTTTACCAACCTTTAGATTCTTTGTCAAATGGGGTAGTCAATTGCATGGGCTTGCCCTAACCAATGCAAGAGATTTTTAAATTTTTTTTTTTTTTATTTTGATTAATGACCATATTTCAGTTATGAACCGGGAATATCCCATTATTATTATCGATTTCTATCTCTCTGACAATGCAAGATTTGAAAGGAATGTACTAATTTTTTTTTGGAACACATGCATTTATATGAAAAGATAAAGATTACATATTTATGTTTTTCTTTGAATTTGTGTGTATCTAGAACATCAATAATTTCTCGTTAACGGATAAAAAAGATGCAGAGGGGTCGGATTGGGTGGAACTTTAGGAATTTTGTACTAGAATTCAATTTCTCCAGTGTATTTTGATTTTAGTCTCCCAAATCCTTTAAGTTATTTCACTTTAGTTCTCCTGAGTAACTTCCGTTAGACCAGTTAAATATTTTGTGCGAATTTTCCGTTATACCCTTGTAAGTTTCTCTTCCTCTTTTTATTGGGTTCCCTCTCCATTTTTCTCCTCTCTCTCTCTTCCCTCGCAATTAATTTCTCTTTCTTCTTTTTTTTTTCTTCCCTAACCCTATATCTCTCATCTTCCTTCTTTCTTCTTGGGCTTTCTTTTTTTTTTCCTAACAGTTCAGTTGTCCAAAATATGTTAAATTGATTTATATGTTTTTCAGTAGTTACTTTTTTTCTGGTTAAAAAAAAAGAAGAATAGAGATTAACTGGGAGGGAAGAAAAGAGGATAAGAATAGAGAGGGAATCCAATAAGAAGAGAAAAAGAGTAGAAAGAGAGACTTTCAGGGGTATAACAGAAAAATTCGGAAAAAAAATTAACTGATCTAACGGAAATTACCCAAGAGAACTAATGTGAAGTAACTTAATAATTTGAAGGACTAAAATCAAAATATAAACATTTCAGAAACTAAAGTCTAATTTTTAAAGATATAAAGAACCGAGATGTGAAAACCTCTTTATTTTATTAGAAAAGCACAAATAGCTTCAATTTCTAACATTCACAAAAGTTTCTTAATTTCTAACATTCACAATAAGTTTCTTATTTAAACAAGCTTTTTTCTTGGGTTGTGCAAACTCAAGAAACACATATTTTTTTGTGACATTCCTGATTCCCCTAATTGAGTTCCCACCAATAATTGAATTCGAAATTTCTTAGCTATTAAAGAGAATTGATACAACTAAAAAGAAGTCACCGTAAGTTACATGATCTACGCTCTATTTCTACTATATCTAAATATTTTTTTAAAAAAAATATTTTTAATTTTGATCTTGACCCTCTAGAGTTTACTTATACATAACTTTTTGAATTTTAGTTTTGATTTTGTCCTACATTAAGTAGACACGAAATTAATCGGTTTCTTTGAATACAAAAATCCTGTATCCACTTGATGAAAGGGCAAATGAAATTCGAAATTCATGAAATTTGATCATTAAGAAACTAAACAAGTAGAGATTATAATCTTAAGAAAAATTTGTAAAAAAATTAATGGGACTACTATTTTTTTAACTGCTGGCTCACGTAAATTATATTAGCTGATTGCTCATACACAATAATTTTATTTATATATAGAGAAAAATGGAAATTAGCTAACAACTCGCGCAAATTACATGAGCTGCAGTTCATTTCCATTATCTCCAATATTTTTTTTAAAAATTTTCTTTTGGATTATGATTTCGACCCCCCAGGGTTCACTCATACCCAATTTCTTGGATTTTAGTTTTGATTTAGTCCTCCATCAAGTTAACACAAGATTAACGGTTTTCAATAAATAAAACATTTTGTATGCACTTGATGAAAGGGTTAATGAACTCCAAAATTTATGAAATTTAATCCGAAAGAAGATAAGGAGGTAGCGATTGTAATTGTAAGAAAAATTAAAGAAAAATTATTGGATCATTGTAGTTTTGCTGCTAGCTCACATTAATTTTCCTGAGCTGGCGGCTCACCTACAGTAGTCCCATATATATATATATATATATATATATATATATATATATATATATATATATATATATATATATATATATATATTAATTGACTCTCTAGAGTTCACTCACATCCAATTTTTTGGATTTTAGTTTTGATTTGGTCTTACATTAAGTAGACACAAAATTAATCGGTTTCAATGAATACAAAAATCTTGTATCCACTTGATGAAAAAACAAATAAATTTCGAAATCCATAAAATTTGATCCTTAAGAAGATAAAGAGATAGAGATTATAATCTTAAGAAAAAATTGTAAAAAAATTAACTGCTGACTCATCGTAAATTATATGAGCTGATTACAGTAATCATATATATATATATATGTAAGTATATGTATATGTGTATTAATTAGCTCTATTGTCGGTGGTCTTCACATGTCGAACGAAGTGAGCATCAATAAGTATCACATGCTCCGAATGCTTAATGCCGACGACATGATCCTCTGGTCCAATGACTATAAGCCCTTGTTAAATATCTCAACGCTGATCAATTATTTTGGATTTGTGCTAAGATCCAGCTTTCTATTTTGAATAAGTAAGATTAATTATCCAAATTATATTAGGAAATTGAAATCTTTATTTTGAGAGTAAAAAGTGTTAACAGTTAAGCTAATCCTTTTCATCGGAATCGAGTAATTGGTGCGTTGTACATTACGGCCACAGAAAATATGACAATCTTAATTTTTCAGATAATTATCATGTGTTGATTGGAAACTTCTCGTTTATTATTATTGTTTCAGTATTTTTACGAAATACATTTCCAATATTCAATGATAACTCGTCATAACATTTGATTTATTAAAGTAATTAGTGGATTTTTTTATTTTTTTTTTGTTGAGAGATGGCGGTTTTAATGTATAAACATGAATATCTTCCAAACAAAAAATATCTATATTTCCACATTAATATGAAATTTCTGACTTGGAAATAAAATTACATTAGGTACAATTCAAAGAAAAAAAAGAGAAAAAGGAAGAAGGGGAATTCTATTTGAGCACACCAGTTTGGTTAAACAAGCCCGCTTACATGCCGTTTATTTTTTGAACAATGTTAAATTGATTCGGATTAGTTCCTTAATTATGGATGGATGGGCTCATTGAGTAAGATGGTGTGCTCAAATAGAATTCCCTCGTAAGAGAGAAGAGAGAGGGGCAAAGAATTAGCCCCCGCACCACAATCCCACCAACCCTCCCCCCTCCACTCACCAACCTCATCTGCACGACTACTACACACGATGGGTGTATATTTTAATTACAGTGTTTAAATAAATCAACTACTTAATAAAAAAATTAATGTAATTAATCAGTCCTCACTTTTTAATCTCTCACTCCTGCCTCAGATCCGATGCCCCTCAGTGCCTCTATAAATAATCCTGCCCCCTCGCCTCCCCAATTCGCGCCTCTTTCGAGTCTCACGCTCCATTTCTCTCCATCTCAACTCTTTCAGGGACCGATTCCTTCTCTTCGCTAAAGGTAAGCTCTCCTTCGTTGTCTCCTCTCCACTACTTCCCCTATATAACCCACTGCTGCCCTCTCATGTACCGATTCCAACTTCTTTTACTCCTCCATCTCTAAAGTTTTCTTTTTGAGTAGTTTAGATCTGATCTAGGGTTTCTTGGTCTTGTATGCTACCGGTAAGTTACAGATCTGTTTGTTTTCTTGATTTCGATACTTGTATGCTAAGTTTGCGAGTTTAGATATCTGGATCTGATCTTGAAATCTTCCAAACCAAACCCATCGGATCTGTGCTTGTTTGTGCTATTCTTAGTGCATTTTCAGTAGATCTGATGCGTTGGTGGAATAATTTCCATTTCGTGCTTCATTGTTTTTGTTATTGTAGCTAAAAGTTTATTGTTAGTACTTAGAATGAAAGAAAAGTTCATGATTAAGCGTCCATTATATCTACATGATTTTTTTTAGGAATTCGTTATGATTACGGTTTGTAATAACTTTTAATAACTAGTTTATCTATTTCCTTTGATGGGGATTTTATCGGAATTATGATTGTGTATACTTTACTCAGTTCTCTTGATTAATGCATAGATCTGATGAAGAAACGGTAGATCTGACTGGATTAGATATAAACTTACAGTATAGTTAATTAGGATGTTTTAGGTAAACTTGCATGCACCAAAATAGGGGCTGCAATATTTTAGATTTTAATTGTAGCCCTCATTAAAAAGAAGATGCGAAAAAATCAGGAAATTCTATTTGCGCACTGCATTTTACTCTTAACGCCCTGGTTTCTCTTTACACCAAACTCATATTTTGAAATAATATCATTTTACTTTCTGCATCCAATTTTTTTTCCAAAAATACCCTTCCACTTTTTCTCTAATTCCTCACCGTCCGATTCTATTTAGCAAAAAAATTTTTCTGGTCGGGTCGGGTATTAATACCCGACTAAGAAATATTCTGGTCGGGTATTAATACCCGACTAAGAAACATTCTGGTCGGGTATTAATACCCGACCAGTAAGCGAACTCTCAAAAAAAAAAAAAACTAATTTACGATAAATTTCAAACAAATACGCATAAAACCTAAAAAAAATTAAATCGTACCTTAAATTTGTCCTCTAACACCAAATGTATGTTAGAATTTTCCATTTGCATAAGAAAACTCAAACTCAAATTTCAAACTCAAATTTCACTTGTCACGGTAAAATCGAAAAATTTAAAATTCTTCTAATCTTTTCAGGAACGTTAATGTAAAAAAATTTAAGGGGTTAAGAAATCAAATCGATAATTTTGTAGGAGATGGATTTTTATTAAATACCAAAAAAAATCATTTAGAATTTTTGAGAGAAAATAGAGGAAGAACACAATGAGTCGTAGTTCCAAATCTTAATTTGAAATTTATAAGGGTAATTTAGTCAAAAAAAATAATGGCAAACTTATAATTATTTATAAGTTTTAAAACCGTGCGTCAAGAGTAAAATACCGTGTGCAAATAGAATTTCCCAAAAAATCCCTTATAATAGTTTGGACATATGCAACGTAGATCTAAAATGCACCAGTTCAACGATGGGAGTTTATTAAAATAGGACAAGTTAAAAGAGTAAAGGGAAAACCGAAAAAAATATGGATGGAGGTGATAAGAAAAGATATGGATGCTAGAGACTTAAATGAAAATATATTGTTCTATAGGAATGAGTGGACAAGGTTCATCCGTGTGATCGATCCGGCATGATTCTCTTTTGGTTCATATAGCCTACCCCAAGTACTTGGGATTCATGGCTTAGTTGTCGTTGTTGTTGTCCATTTAAGTATTTAGAGGATGAGTGAAAGTGTAAATGCCAAATCTTTCTTTGGCATCTAGATGAGGGATGGACACTATGTAATCAGAATCTAGTTCTCTTCTCTTCTTATTGGCAAAGTGAGTTTAAGAAAATTATTCTCGGGGTACTTTGATTTCTATGCTGTACAATTGTTTAACTGGATGTTTTAAGCATAAGTTTGAAACATTGTAGAGTAGGAGTTGTGATGTATATAAAATGATCTAGCTTCTGCATGAGAGACAATACATGTAACTAGATTGAGCCATGCATTGTCACTGTAAATATTAACTAGCTTTTACTTAATTAACTATCAATATGTGATATAGAAATTGCTCATCTTATCTTTAGGCCAATTGAAGATAAACAAATAGATTTATCGTTATATTGTTTTTACAATGACAAATGCCTTCCTCAAACTTAAAATTTCCCCTCACTTTTTGCTGGTTTCTAAACATGATCCTGTTATATATTTGCCTTTAAAAAAAGCTTGATTCCACCATCTTATTGACTTATTTTCCTTACTATTTGGTTAATTTGTGCAATTCGAATATCTTATTTGTTGTGTCACTCTGTGACACTAGCCTCTATAGTCAAGTTCGACATGTGTGCTTCACTATATCTGAGATCTGATTTCTTGTTTCTATCTGTAAATAGAAAGATGGCATCACATATTGTTGGATATCCCCGTATGGGCCCTAAGAGAGAGCTCAAGTTTGCTCTCGAGTCTTTCTGGGATGGCAAGAGCGCAGCCGAGGACTTGCAGAAGGTTGCCGCAGATCTCAGGTCTTCCATTTGGAAGCAAATGGCTGATGCTGGGATCAAGTACATTCCTAGCAACACCTTTTCATATTATGACCAGATGCTCGATACAACCGTCATGCTCGGTGCCGTTCCTGAAAGATATGGCTGGAATGGTGGAGAGATTGGTTTTGACACTTACTTCTCCATGGCCAGGGGAAATGCCTCTGTCCCTGCTATGGAAATGACTAAGTGGTTTGACACAAACTAGTAAGCCATCTTAACCACTCGAAGCTTTTGCCATCCAATTTGTTCTTTATTGAATTTATCTAGTGTAGTGTAATACAGCGATGGATATGTTCTTGTACTGATTTCTCATCTTATTGTTTATTCAGCCACTTTATCGTCCCTGAGTTGGGTCCCAATACAAAATTTACCTATTCATCTCACAAGGCAGTGACTGAATACAAGGAGGCAAAGGCGGTATTGATCTTGTCTAGTTTCTTTGTTTATCTGTGCTCTGCACATTCTTTGATTGTCTATAAGCTTTTAATTGAACTTTGAACTGTGCATTCTTCCTTGTCAATGTTTTTACTTCTGATCATGCCTACTCTATGTATTTACAATTGAATACAGGCGTAGGGAATGTGTTTCTAATTATATTTTGTTGAGTGTGGATAGTAAATCATGCTGAAGCTTTCCAATGTCTTATTCGTGTTAGAAATTTAACGGTTTGGAAATATGTTGCAAAAGTGATTGTGTAAAAATCACTTTTGATAATTCATGAATATTGCATTTGATAAAATGATAGTCACTCTTTGCCTTTTACCTATCAAGTCAACAGCAAACTGACCTGAACTCTTTTACGAAGTATCTTTTTCCCCCCTTCCATCTTTACCTAGTTTTGTTGAAAACAACTGAATGGTTTTCATGCTGTTGATGAGTCTGCTGGACTAGACTTGTTATGCATATAACAGGTAGTTCTGTGTTTATATCACATCTTTAATAATAGATACTTTTCTTTTGTTTCTTGTTTTTTTTTTTTTTTTTTTTAATCTAGTGAATTTTGATACTATATCCGAAGGCGCACCTAAATTTTGGTTTCGTCAAACTCTATTCACTCATACGCTTTATATTTATTTATTTCAGCAAGGAGTTGATACAGTTCCAATGCTTATTGGACCTGTGACTTATCTGTTGCTCTCCAAAGCTGCCAAGGGAGTGGAAAAATCCTTCTCTCCTCTGTCACTTCTAGGAAACATTCTTCCTATCTACAAGTAAGGAAAACAAGAATCTAATTGACATTGGCAATCTCTTTTTATGTACTTTTTATGACCTTGGAGTTCCCGAACCTTGTATTACAATTATATACAGGGAAGTCATTTCTGAGTTGAAGGCAGCTGGTGCTTCCTGGATTCAGCTTGATGAGCCTACTCTCGTGTTGGATCTTGACTCTCACAAATTGGAGGCATTCACTACAGCCTACTCTGAGCTAGAATCATCTTTCTCTGGTTTGAATGTTGTTATCGAGACCTACTTTGCTGATGTTCCTGCTGAGGCATACAAGTCAGTTGCTTGTCCTTTTTGTTCTAGAAACCTCATTGTAATTTTCCTAGTAAAATTTTTGTACTTATGTTATCTTTGCCGTTTCAGGACCATCACTGCCTTGAACGGCATCTCAGGTTTTGGTTTTGATCTTGTTCGTGGGACCAAGACCCTTGACTTGGTTAAGAGCAGTTTCCCCTCTGGCAAATATCTTTTCGCTGGAGTAGTGGACGGAAGAAACATTTGGGCCAATGACCTTGCTGCATCCCTCGCTACTCTTCAGGATCTTGAGAGTATTGTGGGCAAAGGTATACCTGTTTTCATGCATTTATTTTTCTAGATTTTGCAGTTGAAGATTCTAGGGTTGCTGAAATATTCTTTCTTTTTGTCTCCAGACAAGCTTGTGGTCTCAACATCTTGCTCCCTCATGCACACTGCTGTTGATCTCGTGAACGAAACCAAGTTGGATGATGAGATCAAGTCATGGTTGGCGTTTGCTGCTCAGAAGGTTGTCGAAGTCAATGCCTTGGCGAAGGCTTTGGCTGGTTCCAAGGATGAGGTATGCTATTCAACCAGCACTAGTGTATACATTTTGGTGTACTGTTTTTGAATTTCCATTAACAGTCTATATTTTTCACTATCTGCAGGCTTTCTTCTCTGCAAATGCTGCTGCCCAGGCCTCAAGGAAATCCTCTCCTAGGGTGACCAATGAAGAAGTTCAGAAGGCTGTAAGAACTTTAGATCCTTCTCTCTTTTTTGAATTTCAGCCTAGAGGCTGTGCTTACCAAATCAACTGCCTGGTTCCATTCTTAGGCTGCTGCTCTGAAGGACTCCGACCACCGCAGGGCTACAAATGTTAGTGCAAGGTTAGATGCTCAGCAGAAGAAGCTGAACCTTCCTATTCTTCCTACAACCACCATCGGTTCATTCCCCCAGACAGTGGAGCTCCGAAGAGTTCGTCGTGAGTACAAGGCTAAGAAGTAAGTGCTTTCCGACATTTGCTCCCATTTTGTTTATAAGCGTACAAAGTTGCTTCCCATGTCACCATATGTAAGAGCCTGTGTTTAACATTTGCCTTATTGCAGGATCTCTGAAGAGGAGTATGTTAGCGCCATTAAGGAGGAAATTAACAAGGTTGTCAAGCTCCAGGAAGCACTCGACATTGATGTGCTTGTCCATGGAGAGCCAGAGGTAAGCTTATGCTTTAAATACCCATCTCATACAACTCTGAAGAACTGGCAGCTGGTTATATGAAAGGTTGTCCACTATTTTGATGTATCATGTACTTTCCACTTGTTAACCTTGACTATTATCTTGCACAGAGGAACGACATGGTTGAGTACTTTGGAGAGCAGTTGCAAGGCTTTGCCTTCACAGTCAATGGCTGGGTGCAATCTTACGGTTCACGATGTGTCAAGCCACCCGTCATCTACGGTGATGTCAGTCGCCCAAAGGCCATGACTGTGTTCTGGTCCTCAATGGCCCAGAGCATGACTGCACGCCCAATGAAGGGAATGTTGACTGGTCCCGTCACAATCCTTAACTGGTCTTTTGTAAGAAATGACCAACCGCGGTAAAAATACACAACTTCACTTGGGTTCCCTACTCTGTAACTGCTTAATACTTAGAAATCTTCAGCTCTAACTAGGATTCATGCATACTTGCCACCAGGTTCAAGACATGCTACCAGATTGCCCTTGCCATCAAGAAGGAAGTCGAGGATTTGGAAGCTGCTGGTATCAATGTAATCATCTCAGATTAACAGTTAAGTTTGTTCTATGGGAGAATGAATTCTCACCTTATCTTTTGTGGTATCGTGCAGGTTATCCAAATCGATGAAGCGGCTCTCAGAGAAGGTTTGCCTCTTCGCAAGTCTGAGCAGGCTTTCTACCAGGACTGGGCGGTCCACTCCTTCAGAATTACTAACTGCGGTGTCCAGGACACTACTCAGGTGAAAATTTTGATAAATTCTTATTAGAAACACAATTGTGTGGCATAACTGCGATGGCTAACAATGAATTCCTTGCAGATTCACACCCATATGTGCTACTCTAACTTCAATGACATCATCCACTCCATCATCGACATGGATGCTGATGTGATCACCATCGAGAACTCCCGTTCTGATGAGAAGCTCCTGTCCGTGTTCCGTGAGGGAGTGAAGTATGGTGCTGGAATCGGCCCAGGAGTGTACGACATCCACTCCCCCAGGATTCCGTCCACAGAGGAGATTGCTGATCGCATCAACAAGATGCTTGCAGTGCTCGAGACTAACATTCTCTGGGTTAACCCTGACTGTGGGTTAAAGACCCGCAAGTATGGCGAGGTTAAGCCTGCACTTACCAACATGGTTGCCGCTGCTAAGCTTCTGCGCACGCAGCTCGCCAGCGCCAAATGAAGCTCTTTCCAACAAAGTCTATTTGTACTCCCTACCATTCTTTAGCGAAAAGAAGAAACTGCGTGTAACTAATAATTATGGGTGGTTGTTAGTTAAGTGGGTTAGATTTATTTACATTTCGAGCAATTTTTATATGTTTTGATTTAAGATTGTTGAGGCACATATGCCATTATGTACGTTGGTACTCTGAGAGCAAAAATGGAAAAGAAAAAGAAAAGAAGTGGTTTTTAGGGGTGTATATTTCTCCATTGATTCTAGAAGATTTGTGTGCTCTTCCTTGATAGTTTTAGGAAATTTTACTTTATATCTTTGTAGCTCCGTGGATGTTTTTAACTTGCATATGCAATGCATGTGACTCTGAAACTTGATGAGACGGTGGAGACAATGTCGTGATAAAATATCTGTGATTTTTAGAAAAAAAAAAATTAAAGGTTTGTTGACCATGAATATATGCTGAATGATTGAAGATGTGTTGGTAAAAATAAATAAACGTTGGATGCTATAAACAATTGAAGTTAAATAATTTGAAATTTTTTAAAGCTTACATTTATGTTGTATATTTCGACATACTAGAAAATCTAATATAACTAACTCTGAAATATGGAATGTTCACCCCCGCATTCTTGTTTGTTCATGGAATTTGTGCTTTAAATCTGAGCAGAGGAATATCAATTTGAACATGTATAAAATTTCTTTAGGTAACCTTGAAATATGAAGGACAAGATTATCAGATATAATTATTTGGTTCATGGAACTTAAATTGCTCCCTCATCATATTGTCAAGGGATCTTTGAGATCGTTGAGTAAATCTAACTATTTAGTTGTCTACTTAGGTAGAATTGAAACTTGGCGAAATTCGAAGAGTAGCATGAGAAAGAAAGGTATCTTTGTTTTTCCTTTTCTTTTGAGATATTATATTTTAGATAAGCTGCATTATAGGTCTGATATGCTAGATTTAAACATATGTAATTCATCTTAATCATGTAATTAAAGTTATAGATTTCAGACTTGCGCAGCTACCTTTAGCTTTTTTGGGCACTAATGAATATTTCAGATCTAGGCACATGTAATGGATATCAAATTTTATAATATATGTAATTTACTCGGAATAGATTTTATGCACGCGTATTTTTAATTTAAAAATTTAAATAAAGACAAGTCAAAGGTTAATTTTAGACCGCGAAGTCTCATACCTAATGTCTACACTTAGCACATTGACAGGACCCACCAAAAAAATTAATTTATAAATATTTCAATATTGCGAAAAAGAAAAAAAAAACAAAAAGGAAAACTCTTAATATAATTATCAAAGATGATCGAGCTTTAACTAATAGAACAAATTGGACTTCATTTTTCCCCACCTAGTACGTGATCCACAAACGTTTATTTTTTGACATTATTCCTTATTAAACACTTTTAAAATCAAGAACAAAAATTCGTGAATGTTAAAAGAAAAAGTTTTTATCCTTTTCACTAATTAATAATGGCAACAAAAATAATAATATGTACCACCATTATTCTTTAAAACCACACCAATTCAATGATCAAACGCATTTCCTGTTGCAGAGCAAAAAATGCTGAAAATTACAATTATAACCTCTTGCGGACAAATTGTTTAAAGGGGACTTTCTAGATGGGCACAACTTTCTTCCCAGTGAGCCCACTTAAAACTTCTATAATATTACAGTATTGCCACCAAAATTTTTAGACCAAAATACCCCCTCGCTCAGCCCGCTCGCCCTCGCTCTCGCCCCCTGCCCCCGCTCGCCCTCGCCGCCGCCCTCGCCCTGGCCCCCCGCCCCCGCTCGCCCTCGCCCTCGCCCTCGCTGCCCCTCTCGCCCTCGCCCCCTGCTCCCGCTCGCCCTCGCCCTCGCCCTCACCCTCGCCCCCTGCCCCCGCTCGCCCTCGCCCTCGCCCTCGCCCTCACCCTCGCCCCCCTGCCCCCGCTCGCCCTCGCCGCCCCCCTCGCCCTCGCCCCCCCGCCCCCGTTCGCCCCTGACCCCGCCTCCGCCCCTCGCTCGCCCTCGCCTCTGCCCTTGCCCCCTGCCCCCGTTCGCCCTCGTCCCTGCCCCCGCTCTCCCTCGCCGCCTCCCTCGCCCCCCTGCCCCCGCTCGCCCTCGCCGCCCCCCTCGCTCTCGCCCCCCTGCCCCCGTTCGCCCCTGCCCCTGCCTCCACCCCTCTTGGTTGGTCCCTATCTCCTGTCCGGGCTAATCAGTCCGAATCCAATTATTGGATCCGGGGCTGCTAGTCCGGATCCATATTTCTGATTCGGTGGGAGAGAAAGAAAGGGAGATGGTGGAGGTAACGTTAGTATATAGGTTTGTTCACTAGGAAAAAACTGATTTTTTAAAAGTAAGGATGTGCGCAGTAGAAAAAGTGGGCTCACTAGGAAAAAACTAGTGCCCATCTAGAAATTCCCGTTTAAAGCTGCCGTTGTCCATCATTCAACTCTCATGACCTTTCCCTCGCAGTTCCACTTCCCCCTTTGATGCCTTCTCCTCCCCCAAATCTTAGGAAACCTAAACCCTAATTTCTCAATCGACACCTTAGAAGCCCTAACCCTAGCCCTAATACCTCCGCCATGTACAAGTCCCGGCTCCAGGAGCTCTGCCACCAGAGGCTGTGGCCGGCGCCGGACTACACCGTCAGCCGCGAGGGCCCCGCCCACGACTCCCGCTTCCGGGCCTCCGTCACCGTCAACGGAGTCAACTTTCACGCCCCCGACGTCTCCAAGTCGTCTAAGGAGGCGCAGAGCAAGGCCGCCCAGGTCGCCTTCGACCACTTCGCCGCTAGCCCCCCGTCGAAGCCCTCGCCTCAAGCCCCCGGTGAAATTTCCTTTTCAGAAATATGCTTTTGAGAAATTTCCGTTTTTGGTTGTTTATTATCAAAATTTGGCATGCAAAGATTGATTACCTTTGAATTGGTTCATCAGTTTGGTGGTTTTTGTGTCTCTGTGTGTGTGGAGATAAAACGGTTGGTGTAGCACCATCGCGTTTCATTATATGGGCTTAACGAAACATAATACAATTCTAATACATATTATGAAGATACTGCACTTATTAAGATTTATAACTACATGATGATACAAATAAAGTAAAATAAAGTCTCCCTAAAGACTCTATGATGCCAATCCCAAAGAAGACGGAGACCTCCACCTCTGTCTTTATTTTATTGGGTATGTTGTGTGGCATGCCAATCCCAACGCTTAACGTAGGTTATGCAAATTTCTATTTATTTAATTAAAATAAATATAAAACTGTATTTAATAATTTCCATTAATAAGTTAATAAATCTAAAAAATCATATAACAGTCAAACGCATCATTTCACCAAATAAACAGTCAGAAATAGTATATTAATTTTTTCCAGTATTAAAATTATCAAATATCAATCTGTATTAAAGATCAGTCAATATACAAATCACCCAAATTATCACACAAATCATTCTTATCAGTCAGTATACCCTAACCCAAATTATCACACAAATCTGTATTAATTATCTGTCAAATTAGTCTTATTAAAACAAATCAGTCAAATTTAAAATGGGAATGAGGTTAATTACCTACTGGTTGAGCCGGAGAAAATAGTTGGGCTGGGGAAAGAATAGTTGACCGGCGGATAAACAGTTGACCGGCGAGAGAGAGTTAATGGGAATGAGATTAATTATCTGCTAGTTGAGCCGGAGAAATGTGAATGAGGTTAATTACTTTATCGGAGAGCGAGAGAGAGAGTTAGTTAATGAGACTGAGATTAATTACCTGCTGGTTGAGCCGGAGAAAATAGCTGGGTCGAGGGATGAACAGTTGACCGGCGACGTCGAAGGCTGCGTTGACAGCGGCGGATGAGGGAAGAGCGGGAGAGGGCGAGAGAGATCGGCGCAGAGGGGAGAGAGGGATCGGGATGTTGGCAGAGGGGAGAGAGGTATCGGGAGAGGGCGAGAGCTATCGGCAGAGGGGAGAGAGGAGAGAACTATCGGGAGAGGGGAGAGAGCTATCGGAAGAGGGAAAGAGCGAGAGAGATATCAGGAGGGGAGAGAGTTATCGGGAGAGGGCGAGAGAGATCGGAGAGCGAGCGAATCGGGAGAAGAATTAGGGCAGAGGGGAGACAGAAAATCAGGAGAAGAATTAGGACAGAATCGGGATATTTAGGAGCGAATTAATGGGTTTCGGGTCGAAAAAATCGGGTTTCGGGTCGTGGGTGCGGTTCAATAAAGAATTGTATATAACGCACGTTATAACGCGTTATAACGTGCGTTATTTTGAAAATAACGCATGCTACGCTGCAGTGCGTTATTTCAGCCTGTTACGGAGTGAACCCTACTCGCTACGTTACGTAATGCGTTATAACGCATTACGTAACGCGTTTTTTTCAACATTGCTCCAACATGTCTGTACTTCGTAGGCATGTTGGAGAATTTTATAGTATGAAGATTGGAAGAACACTCTCGAGACAGACCAATTCTACTCATGTTTATCTGCTTTAAGAGTGTCCTGTCCCAAAAAAGGCAACCTCCACCAGGAATGAGGGGCGATTTGAAGGAATCCTTGTGAAAAGTATCTTCACCGTGGCATCTTTGCACCTAGCCCGAGAATAGAGATATGGAAAGGAATGTGATAGCATCCAGGGGCTAATCCTAGACCCATTACTGAGCTCAAAACTTAAGTAGGTCCGGTAAGGTCATTATTCACCATAAAATCTTTTCATAAACTAGAGATATTTGTAAAATCTCTATATTTTCCAAACCAAGAGCCTTTAGAGGGGCCATACTTGTCTTTTAGGATTCGACAAATCAATCTATCTCGGGTGCTTAGTACGCTGCCACCACCATTCAGTGAATAACGCTCTATTTATGTACTCCATCTCTAACGCACCGACTTGGAATTTACTCTTACAAATCTGTTTCGATTGACAAAGTGGTACACATTCCTGTCTTCCTCTTGGTAGCTTCGCAGGAACTTGCATCAGATATGATTGATTTTTGTTCTAACCTATGCAGGTAGCCGAAACACAAATATCAAGTTGGGGAGTGGCATTCAATGCCACATTGATGAGCGTGATTCTCTCGCTAAAGGAAAGTAATATACCACTTATGCAACAACAATCCCATCATGTTTCTTCTTGGGATAGAACCAGTATGATAGTTCCCCACTAGCTATCGGAGAATTGGGGCCAAATGTTTAGTCAGAAACTAGGGACAATCTTAAACATACTATTAAGTAGTGTAATCAGGTGATAGTCACCAATGCATTCGACACTCCTTCTTTGGGGTAAGTATGATATTGGAGTAATTGAGTCTTGTGCAGTCGGACCATATCAAGCTTAACCTTCCGCAGGAGATCAATGAGGTCATCTTTAACGACTTTCCAAAAAGTTATAAAGAATAGAATCGGAAAGCCGTTTGGATCGAGGGTTTTAACTGAACCTTGATCTCAAACAATTTTTTGACCTCTTCCTCTATGAAAGGAGAGATAAGCACCTCCAATTTTGAGAGTGCTCCCTTGACCTCAGAACCTATAGCAATTGTGTGTCTGACTTATTTCTAAAGAGAGCCTTGTAGTGGGCATCGATGTGATAATGAATGAGGTTGTCTTTCGATTCTACTATTTCTCTATATTTGATAGAACGTATGTGGTTTAGTCTCCCCCGGCATTAGCCGTTTTATGGAAGAAAGCTGTGTTTCAGTCTCTCTCTCAAATCCATATATTGCCGGATTCTGCTTCCACATTATTTCCTTCTGTGGTAAATCTCATGTATATCAACTTTTGGATTTTTTAGATCAATGAATTTTGATAGTATAAGTGGGCTAACCTCTTCCTATAAATCGATAGAACATATAGCCTCCAAACAGTATTGTTGATAGTTAATACTAT
Organism: Dracaena cambodiana; assembly: GCA_036321105.1. Taxonomy (NCBI): domain Eukaryota; kingdom Viridiplantae; phylum Streptophyta; class Magnoliopsida; order Asparagales; family Asparagaceae; genus Dracaena; species Dracaena cambodiana. Next base: position 40,637,067 of record JAYEPQ010000005.1, read on the forward strand.
CAAAGTATCTATGTGCTCATTTACTAAATACCTTTCTCACCTTTTAAGTTAGTGCATCAAGATTAACACCACATCTGGGGTTGATAGGGAGTTCCTAACTATCTTTAGTGATTGCTTCAGGTTCCTCAGATGCTAAATATATTTTTTCAAACCTAAACTGTTTTTTTCCTAGGTCTATTGACCTCCTGCGAGGACAAGCACACAGGGACGTGATCCGAGGGAGGTCGAACACTGACCTAGACTTTGGCCAAGGGGTAGTGGCTCATCCTTATTGGAGAAACGAATATTCTGTTGAGCTTGGTAGGATAAGGGCCACCTCTCATATTAGTCTAGGTAAAGGCTCCCTCATTAACAGTGTTCTAAATATCAGATACCGGTCCCATACCGGTCAGCTAAATTACATACCGGTTATCGGATACCAGGCGGGATATCGCGATATGACCCTAAATACCGGAGTGTCATATCGGTGCCATACCAGTTAAAGAATAATCATATAATTGGCTATATAGAACATAATAAAACACATAAAATAAGTTTATAATACTTACATTGGCTTATTTACATTCAACTTACGAATTTGCAGATACCATTTAGAACGTTCGCATATGCACAGAGCGACATAAAATCATAAAATTAAGAGAAATAAATTTTCAAGATAAAACAAAAGTGTTTCTACAATACATAAGTGATATAATTTATAAAATTATAATATTGTCCTTTAAATGAGTTTATTGGAAACATGCTAGAAACTTTAAATATCAGTCTTTACAACATATTTTCTAGTTAGATTCAAAGTCGACTGATTCATTTGATAGCATGCTTTCCTCATCATCTGATAACGATTCTGATGATGATGTGTCAATTTCTTCCTCATTATCATTATCTGATGCGTGCCACTGCTTAGACTTTGAAGATGATGGTGCTTTTCCCTTTGAAGTTCAACTTCTCTTGAACTAGATGCTTTAACTCTTTCACTCTTTCTCTTCTTCGGATTAGCACCCATAGCAATTGACACTTATCAAAAAGTCAATTGTTCTCCAGAAAAGACTTCATCATCACTAGTCTCATAAATATCGCCATTTTTTTTTCCAGGCATGAACTACTCGGTGACCTTTTCCTCTTCATTGTATGCTACTAGTGGATCTCTGTTTGGGATTGAAAGTTTGCTCTTGAGCCTTGCATTGAATGACAAAGACTAAGTCATGCAATTTCTTGGAACTTAGCCTATTTCTTTTCTTCGTATGCACCTGAATAAAAGATAATCACATGAAGTTCGTTTAGAACATATCTATTTGGGAAAAAGAAATATTTAATTAGAAAAGTTAAAATTGTAATACCATCTCAAATGTGCTCCAGTTCCGTTCACAACCCGAAGAATTGGTTGTCAGGCTCAAAATCCTCATTGCCATGATCCTCAATTTGGGAGCATCTGTCCCGTAGAATTGTCACTATTGAGCTAGCAATGAATATTTAGAAATAGTTTTTAGCTATTTAATAGTTTTTTTAATTAAAAATAAATTGAATTTTGCATTTCTTAAATTGAAATGCATACCTGGATTAATGATTCTCTTTACTGCTGCCCTTACAAAAGACATTCCAAATGATCCATTTTGATTTTAATACATTGGGAGCTGCTGTGCAATCTTATCAATTCTATCATGATCATTTGGATAGAATCTGTGCATCACGTCAACGAAGCCCGACATGAACGACCCATCAACATCAATCTCAGGCTGCTTCGCATAGTAATACAAAGGGTTTAAGAAATATCCAGCTCTATGCAGAGAACCCTTAAGTTTTTCCTTCCATCTCCTATCAATAATCTTCCATATTGGAATATATTTCTTCTCTTCACCCCCTAGAGCATCTCTTATCTCCTCTTTAGCAGTCTCTAGGTCACCATACAGAAAGCCCATTGAAGGGACATTGTCTCCATCAACTCTATGCAAAACTTTTACTAGTGGAGTAAATACTTTTAGGGCAAAGTTTGTGCTGTCCCAAAATTTGTTATTAGCAATTATTTCTGCAACCTAAACATTCATAAAAAGATGTATTAAAAAATATGAATAACGTATAATTTAAAATTATAAAATAATTTTTTTTATTAATTTAAATAAATATCTTCTTGCCTGCATCTGTTTTCGACAGAGTGCAATCCATCCAGTCATCAGAAATAAATATATGCTGTAGCTCTTTCTTCTTCTCTCTGATTGATGACAAAGAGAGAAATGCCGTGGCAAATCTAGTTGTACCCGGCCTTATTAACTCTCCACCAATCGCCTTCCTCATAATATCTAAAGATTTGGTATGACTGTATATGTACACGGAGACTTATCTCCCCATCATAATTGCACTTCGGATATGTTTAGTCTTTCCAATATCCGCAAGTATCAGATTAACTGTATGTGCTGCACAAGGTATCCAAAATATATTTGGATGCGTCAGAGCCAATGTGTTTGCTGCAGCCATATTGTTCGAGCCATTATCTGTCACAATCTGTACAAAATTTTCCACGCCAAGCTCGTTCATTCCCCTCTCCACAAATTTGCAAATATAAGTGTCATCGTGTCTATCAGAAGATGCGTCTTGAGACAATAAGAACGCTGTACCGGCCGGACAATGTACAACGATATTCATTAAACTTTTTCCTTTCCGATCCGACCACGCATCAGTCATTAAAGTGCAGCCATTTGTTCGGCAACTCCGTTTGAATGATTCAAGAGTTGCATTTGTCTCCTCGACCTCTCTCTGGAGGCAAGTCTCGCTTAGCTCGATGGGCTAGGAGTCTGTAAGTTTGGTCCATACATGCCAATGGTTTGGACCATCTGCATAAAAGCTGGCTGCATAGCAATATTGAATGTAAGCCCTCTTTCATAAAAAAAAACTGGCAATGTATCGAATTGCATCGTTTCTGGTCTTTTTTCTGGAGGCTAATGGTACGGTAGGCTGTCTTTGAGCTGCTTCTACTGCTTCCTCGACCGATCGAATAGCAAATTGATCCATCGGTCCTGTTGTTTTGCAAGAAAATTGATCTGTTGTTTTGCGAGAAGATGACTCCTCTCGAGTTGTCTCCTCATCTTCTTCTTTCCCAACACGAACTTCTTTTAACAAATTTTGAAGTTCTATTATTTTCCCTTCCTTTACTTCTTTAGTTTTATTTAGTATTACCATAACTTTTTGTTTCACGTCATCTGGGACCAGGGGACACCCTCTGACATTCCTGCTGACATGACCTAAATATTCTTTCAAGCGGGTAATGCCTCCTCCATTTTCATTCTTACAGAAATTACACTTCACTTTATTGGGCTTATTGGGGACTTTTTTCCCCCATTCCCAAGCTGGATCTTTACTTCATCGCTTCTCTTGGACATTGGAAGCACTAGAAGAGGATATCCTTCAAGCTATTTCTGACCTCAAAAATTAATAAAGAAAGACAAAAAATTAATTGATTAAATAGCTAAATAATTGTTGCACTTAATTTATATTAACTTAATCTGTTTAAGAATTCAAGCTTTTACTAATATAAATAAAGTTAATAAACATAATTTAAGTTAAAAAAATAATCATATAAATAAAGTTAATAACATAAATAAAGTTATTAATTTATATTAACTTAATCTAATTAAAAATTCAAGCTTTTACTCATATAAATAAAATTAATAAACATAATCTAAGTTAAAAAAATAATCATATAAATAAAGTTACTAATTTATATTAACTTAATCTAATTAAGAAATCAAGCTTTAATGTAACTTGTAATTCTTGTAATTGCACATGCTATAATGTAACTTGCAAGTATATGAAACTCATACACACAAAATCATTGAATACACACAAAAATAGTGAATTCATGTTAATACAAATTTACACACAAACTCATACACACAAAATCAGTGAATACACATAAATAGTAAATACTAATACAAATTTACAAATTACAAGTTACATTATAAGTTAAAACACTGGTATTCACTGGTATGAAACTCATACCACACAAAATCAGTTAAAACACTGGTATGAAACTCATACATACAAATTATATTCATGTTAATACAAATTTACACACAAACTCATACACACAAAATCAGTGAATACACATAAATAGTAAATACTAATAATAATTTATAAATTTTATCTACCATGAAACTCATACATACAAAATCAGTGAATTCGAACCACTGATTCACACTGAATCAGTGATTCGATTAACTGATTCAGTGTGAATCAGTGAACCGAATCACTAATTCAGTGTGAATCAGTGACTCGACATTGAATCAGTGATTCGATTCACTGATTCACACTGAATCAGTGAATCGAATCACTGATTCAGTGTGAATCAGTGATTCTAATTCACTGTATAGTACAATCACAAACTCAACCCTCCCAACTTAAGAATTCGCCTCAAATTACACCAAAAAAAATTCTAACATAAATCGCAATCAATTAAACTTAAATAACACACTTATAAAATAAATTGAAGAAATTTTTAACTCTAAATCAAATTAACATGAAAAAAACAAAGTTTACTTACCTGGCCGGCAGCCACTGTCCCACTGGAGAACGGCGAGCACCCTTCGAACACTCCCAGACCGGGAGAAGAGCAATCGGAGAGCGGAGAAGAAAGAGAGAGAAAACGAGAGAAATTTATGGCTCAATTAGGAAATTAGGGTTAGGGTTCGGACCGTTCAGCTCGATCGGCCGACGATCGCGGGGAGAGAATGAGAGAGACAGCTAGAGAGTGGGAGAAGAAGAATCGGAGAGAGATTTAGGGCTGGTTTGAGAATTTAGGGTTAGGGTTTGGTCGCGGGAACGATCGATTGCTCGGATCGCGCCGGGAGAGAAAGAGAGAGAAAATGCGAAAACTTTACTCTTTCTTTCCCCTCCCGACCCGTTTTATTTCTTAACGGGTCGGATTTTAACAGGTTAATGGGTTTAACTCGTAACCAAAATCCAAAACCCATTGACCGATATTAGCTAATATCGGCCGGTATTTCTCATCTCGATACCGACTGATATATCGCCACGTGGCCGATATATCGGCCCATACCGGTCCAAAACGATAAACGGTAAACAAAACCCCATATCGTCTCGTTTTTTCAATTTTACCGATATACCGGCATATCGGCCGGTATTTAAAACAATGCTCATTAATAGGCATGCGAAGTTAGGATAAGTCTCATATCATAAAAAACTCTTCTCTATCTCTTGTTAGACAGAATCCTACATCTAAGATCACGGAGTTATCCTCTGAAACAGTTCCTAATATTCGGCCCTAACAAATGTAACAGTCCCTGATATTCAGCCCTAACAACTGAAACAGTTCCTGATATTCAGCATATTTCAGTTTGTTAGTTTGTTACTTACCTCCAAGATTCTTGTAACAACTGAAACAGCTCCTGATATTCAGCATATTTCAGTTTGTTAGTTTGTTACTTACATCCAAGATTCTTGTATTTTTGTTTTTTGAAACTTCTTGTAATTATCATCTCAAGTGTATATATATATATGAGAAGTATTCTTTGGGTCTGGTATCAAGCTAGAAATCCTTACATTCAAAATTCTTTCATCTCTTCCATTCCTATCTCCATCTAATTTTTTTTTATAAAATCTAACCACATTAAAGTCCCCTTCTAGGACCTAGGAAGGTTTTCTCTGGCACTGATCCTTCGCAACTCTTCCAAGAATAAAGGTCTAACGGATCTCTTTGAATCATAGACCATAATAACAATCTGTTCCCAATTGTTTCTACTCCATTGAGCGTAACCGCCAACGAAAAGCGACCTTCAAAAAACTTCCAAATTGAATAAGTTTGCATTAAATCCAATAAGGATTCTCCTGATCTCCCATGGGCATTTATTATCACCAAGAGTTTATTTGACCATTACTATGCTGTCTGATCATAGTCGGGTGGGGGGGGGGGGGATGTTACCTTAGTCTCCTCCGAACTATATAGGTATGATTCTTACGTGCCATCTCATTCACCATTCCTCGCTTCTTGGGGTCTTCCTACCCTTTAGCATTCCAAAATAGTATATTCATAAAGATCCTCAAGTGATAGTTGAACATTAACTGAGGGCAATTCCCCTCCCAAGCCATTGTATTGAGCCATGTTTTCAATTCGAGAATAGCCGTTGAAACCCAACTCACAAAGACTAACTAAATTCAAATTATTTGATATATAACTGAAAATGGACAAATGACTAGGAGGTGAATTTGGATGAGTACCAACTGTTTCTCCTTGCACAAAGAGGCCAACATTGCGGTCTCACCATACTTAACTTTTTTTCCAAACCACAGTATAGAGCCAGGCTTTGAGCCTGAGAATAAACATTGCAACCCAACTCTACTCCTCATGTCCATCTGTCTCTTACTCTCTTACTTTTTCGTTTAGAAGTATCACTTGCATTCCCAACCTTCTCATGCTCCACATCAGTCCCCGTCACCCTGTCCTTTAATGCGGTCTGGTCTCCAAGATCTCCAATGCGCGGGCTGAGTTGGGCTCATTGTCATTATTCACACCTTTCTCTTCATTATATAAGGGCAACTCCATCTCTTTATCAATATCAGAATCTAATGCAGTAAATCTGGCTGGTTCGGGGATATGTGATCGATAAAGATGAGATTAGTTATTTAGTTGGATTTGATTTGATTTGATTAGGAATTTAGTTAGATTTTGAATTTTTAGAGATTTGTTATTATCTTGTTGTTTTAAACTTCTCTATATATATGGCTTGTAAAATCCTAATTTAAAATAGAGAGTGAAATATGATTTTTTTTAGAGCATGTGATTTGCTTTATCAAATCTTTCTTCAAGTGATTCGTGAGAGAGTAGATGTGTGATTCACTTAGGCGTGAGATCCAAACCCTAATTTATCCCCCAAAATTCTAAATTCTTCTCCAATTTCTCCACCACAAACCCTAAATCGCTTCCGTCATGTGTCAAATTGGTATCAGAGCTCAAGATCCGTATTTTCAGGTATCAGAGCTTAAGTTCCACAACTTCAGGTATCAGAGTCCAAATCCATCTTCATATTCATATTTTTTCATCTTTTTTTATTTTTATTTTTTTTAGATTTGAGAGGGAAAAAAATCTGAAAAAAAAAACAGATAAAAAAAAGAGAAAAAAATTGAGTGAAAAAAGTGAAAAAAGAAAGAGAGAGAGAGAGAGAAAATCAAATTTCTCCTCTCCTCTCGCAGCAGCAGCGGCGCAGCAACAAGCAGCAGCAACAGGCAGCAACAGCTGCAAGCAGCGACATCAATAAGCAGCAGGCAGCAACAAGCAGCAGCAGGCAGCAGCGCGGCAGCAAGCAGCAGCAACAACAATAAGCAGCAGCAGCCACAACAGCAATAAGCAACAACAGCAGCAGCAGCAACAAGCAACAACAGCAGCTGCAACAAGCAACAACAGCAGCTGCAACAAGCAACAACAGCAGCAACAACAAATCAACACCTACAGAGCACTTTCACTACTGTAGCGCCCTCGCACCGCCCGCAATCTGACCGAACCCGATTTGCTTCCAATGATACTGGATTGGGTTTAGCAAAGCAGATTTGAACTGTTTGCAAGGTAACAGATCCGTTAAGGAGAATTTAGACTCGTTAAGAGTTTTTGAGAGTGATTTTGAAGCCATTTTGAGTTCGGTTCGCATCGGATTCGAGATGTAATCGACATATTTCAATTTTGGTATTTTCTGAACTTGATTTAAATATGAAATTCATATTTTGTGGAAAATACATCAATACTGATGTTGATTTCAAGTAAATGGAGTGTGATATATATGATGTAGTTCCATATTTTCATGGTTATAATGATCTTAATGGTTATGATAATTGGGAGAGCAATTGGAAGCATTTTTTCTGTTACTTTCCATTGACTTCAGAGTAGAAATGCAATTATGCTAAATTAAAGTTGGTTAGAGAAGGTTCTGATTGGTACATCCACAACTATAAATCTCGTCCAACTTGGAATCGTTTGCAGTTTTTTCTTCGTGCACGGTATGCTCCGCATCTTGTTTTTGAACAGTGCTCTAAATGTGAATGATACGAACACTCGACTCATCAGTGTCCTTCCACCAAATGTTCGGCATGTAGAGAATTTTGGCATTATGAATATCAGTACCCATCAAAAAATACAGTTATTGACACATCAGCTTCCGATAATTTAGGTGATTATATTATAGTTGAGACCGAAACCATCATAGAGTCCGTTACAGGTCCAAAAGTTGTTGATCCGGTTTTTCTGCCAGAGCCAACTATATAAATATTTATTTGCCTTGTTCATGAGAATCGTGTTTTTAGTGACTTTTCAGCTCACATTCCAAATTCTTCATTTTCTACAGAAGCGACAGATTTTGATTTCTCTCCAGACCTACAATTGTTATTGTCACCAGCATGAAAATGTCAGATAGCATACATTTGGCTTCCAAACTATTCGATTTTCTTATATTTAGTTCGGTGGAAAGCTTTGCCAGAGCTCGAGAAAATTGACCAATTTCAGTTGACCGTGCTTGACTTTTTTCTTATCGCTATTCACCTGATGGTGAATATTTCCAAGCGCGGGAGAATTGATAGAGATGAGATTAGTTATTTAGTTGGATTTGATTTGATTTGATTAGGAATTTAGTTAGATTTTGAATTTTTAGAGACTTGTTATTATCTTGTTGTTTTAAAATTCTCTATATATATGGTTTGTAAAACCCTAATTTAAAATAGAGAGTGAAATATAATTTCTTTTGAGAGCATGTAATTTGCTTTATCAAATCTTTTCTCGAGTGATTCGTGAGAGAGTGGGCGTGTGATTCGCTTGGGCATAAGGTTCAAACCCTAATTTATCCCCCAAAATCCTGAGTTCTTCCACAATTTCTCCACCACAAACCCTAAATCGCTTCCGTCCTGCATCAGTGATTCTTTCACAGCAATCTTTAGTCACTTGAAGCGCCTTCTGGCTTTCCACGCTTTCTGCTTGGGGAGCATGATCTCATTCTTGGCCTCAATCATTGGGGTATTATTATTATTATTATCAATAATTTTTAAGAGAAGACAATAAGGTATCATCTTTTTCGTTATCAGTTGGGAATGAATGCAATGCTATAAGATTTTCCTTGTCAATTTTGTTCTTCTGTGTGCAATTGCTCTATATTTATGCTAATCACTGATGAAATAGAGAAAGTACAAAGAAGAAAGTTACTTTGTTTCCCTTAAAATTATATAATTTCTTTATAAATTGATTTCTTGACATATAATATAATTCTTTTCTTTTATCCACAATTATCCATTAACATTAATGTTCTTCTGGTTCTTTTTGTAGTTTTTATATAGAACTGTGGTGTGAAAAATGAAATTAATTATTCTCAATATATGTTAGCAATTTTTTTCTGTACTTGTAGAAAGTCAAATTTCATACAAGACTCAGCTCCAGATTTATGCACAAAAGAACAGTGTTGCGCTTCCAAAATATGATGCTGTTCGTCAGGGTTATTCTCATGCCCCTACCTTTAAGGCTAATGTTACCGTTGATGGGCAAACCTTTTATAGTCAGCAGCTATTTAGTACATTGAAAGAGGCTCAAAGTGATGCTGCAAAAGTGGCTCTCTCATCTTTGTCGCTAGGTGAAAATCAAAATCCACAGGCAAGTTTTTAACATATTCATGCTATCTTAACAACATAAATGCTATAGGAAAGTAGTAGTTATATTTGTTTGTTTGTCTTGCAGAATGATTTGAGTTTCTACAAGAATTTCCTACAGGAGTTGGCAAAAAAACAAGGCATGTCATTGCCAAAGTACACGACAGTTGACAATGGTGCACACCATATGCCTATCTTCTCTTCCACCGTTGAAATGGGAGGCGAAAGCTTCGTGGGGGACATCGCGAAGACGAAAAAACAAGCAGAGATGAATGCTGCAAAGGTTGCATGGTTCAAACTTAAAGATCGTAAGACAACTCTACCTGTGGCTTCTTGATGCTCTTCATCTGGTTGAACTGTGGTTCTCCGGTAAATGGTTGGAATTTTTTAAGAGTTTTCTCTGGTTGTGTACTAGAATCTGATTCCCTTTAGGGTTTTCTCTGATTATGTCCCAAAAATCATTGACCATATCAGATTCCCTTGTCTATTATGATATCATATGTACCAGAATCAGTACTTTCTATGCTACATTGAAATCTTAGTTTTTTTCTTTTTGGGTATCCATTTGCATATTTTTGAACATAAAACGGTGAGACGAGCGTGTGCATTTGCATATTAATTCCTTGTTGATTCACTTTTGCAGTTACGTTATGAATATTCGTGAACCTGTTAAATTTTATCCTGTTGAGATCAATGTATATTTTGTACTTGCCAAGTCTCTTTGATTTATTTTGTTTGCCAACTCATGTTATGCGTTATAAATAGTTTTCAAGGATGAACAGATTTCGTGCTTTGTTAAAGGGATGAATGAAAAGAACCAACATACCTTCTTCTTCTTCTTCTTCTTTTTTATTTTTTTCTTCCGGGGCATTTGGCAATACTTCTGCAGCTTTTCTTTCAGAATTGGAGATTAAAATGGTAATCTGTACGGCAAGCTGATTAAAAGTTTTTCTAGAATGGATTTGTTTCGAGTACAATATTCTCTTATGTTTTTCCACATGATGCTATGCTTATCCTTTATGCTACCACATATTTATTTATGTGTTCTTTAGCTTATTATTTCCAAGATAGTTTGTGTATGTAGATTAAATATAACTGAAAGGGTCAAGTAGGGGTTAACACATCCTCCTCTTTGAATGCTACCATGATATGAGCTGGTTGATCCTATTAATGTGGGTGGATTAACAATGGGTGCTTCGATTGTAAAGCAAAAGTACTTTTAAAAATGTTACATCTAATTTCTGGAGTTAACACTTAAGTTGGAGTCCAGCCCTAAATATTTTGTTTTTTTTATTCCTGTTTTTGCTAAAATGCAGTTTATGCTGGGACTACTTTGTTATGTCTTTTTGTGTCCAAATTCTGATATGATCACACAATAATTTAACTGCTTTTGATATGGGGAACGTCAATTCCACTATTTTTGCAGGACTTAGTGCCAATTCTGAGAGAGCTATTCTTTCTTCTGGATGTTCAGTGCATGAAAGTACTAAGCTCGCTTCTTCGGGTTCAAAGCCAAAGGATATCAGGAACTTGGAACTGCCAAAATCTCCAATTTCATCATCACATGTCAAATTGAGCCACAACAGGGAAAATCCAAGTGAGGATCTCTGAGCTGTTTGTTATTTATGCTGTTTGGATAATTGTATTTGCATAAATGAAGTAATGTTTTTTCCTAATTAAGAGAATAGAAGAGAGTAATATTTATAGCAAAAGCAAACTTGTCAAAGTAAAGGACTTTTATTGGATTAAAAGAGGGAACAAGTCATTCAATGTGCCTTAGACCACTCAAAATGACAACTATTTTGGACCCGGGAAATTGCTAGACTTCTTTTTGACCCAGAGGGATTAATGGATTATCATTTAAATAGATTTCGCTTGTATTGACCTAGTACCTACATTTGTTATTGAATATCTACTGTTCATGGTCATTAGTTTTAGTCATTGGGCAGTTGTATATCTTCTAAGCCCATCTTGTCTGTCCTTGTACTGTTTCTATCTATTTCACCTACTAGATTACAAGTGGATTGGTCATCCATTCATCATCAACATGATAGCCATATTGTCCCGTCCAAATATGTACTCTTTTTTAGTACTCTGGATCTGACAATGACTGCTGGATCTGACATAACCCTTTTAGTACTCGGATTCCGAGGCTAGTGAAAACTATGTATATAAGAGAGGGATTTTCGTAGAACCTAATAGGCTAGCTGACCGCCCCAAGTCTACTTACTGGTTATACAGTTTAAGCTAATGAAAGCTTAAACTGTATCTTATGACTGGGACGGCTTCATACTTCAGAAGTTCCAAGAAAGATATGACAATATCCTGTGACTGGGCCAGATCCAACATATCCCTTTTAGTACTCTGATTACCAGGCTAGTGAAAACCATGTGCATAAGAGAGGGATTTTCATAGAACCTAATGGGTTAGCTGACTGCCAGAAGTCAACTTACTCGTTATACAGTTTAAGCTAATGCAAGCAAAAGTTAAACTCTCAAGCGTTCTTCCAGACTACAAAATGTTCTCCAAGAAGGAGTAAGGATGGTCAGTTTATCATAGGGAATTGCTGTTACCTTAGGGGCATAATATACACCTTAGAGCCAAGTGAGAACTCTTTCATAAAGTTTACACATGTATTATCTGATAGTTTTGTATGGATTTGGCCTTGTAACTTATATTGTCTTCTAGGGTGATCATAGTTCTGCGTGCTTGTCATCTTCTCCCACCACCTGTAGATTCTTGTGGAGGAATTTTCTCCAGTTGCATGGCCTATAAAGTAGGCGTAACAGTTGATTTGGTTTTTTGGTAATTTTTCCTCTTATCCATTCCTGCCTTGACTAGGAGTGTGGTAACTACTGATAGAAATTTGTCTCGAATTGCATATTGAATTTTAGAAAAAATCTACCTTTAGCTTTTTTTGTCTGAGAATTCTTATCCATCGCTAGCCTCCATACGATCGGGAAAGGACTTAGATGATCTTGTTCAAGCATATTTGGTATAGATGGTGTGAATACGTTGAAGTTTGATGTTCTTTACCTACCAAATTTACAACATAGACATTTTCTTTTCTGCAACTTTGCTTTTAGGTAAAAAACTAGTGGATGGAATTCTACTCAAGGATCGGTCCAGTACTGTTGTTAAGACGACAAGCTTACCAGATGATCAGAGTCTACATCTGCCTAAGGAAAGTATGGACAATGCCAATGTCCACACTAAAAAGATGGCTGCATACAATAAGCCGGATGTTGAAGTTACAATGAATAAAGAAGTCACTGTAGAAGACTCAATCTCTTGTGATGGAACCTCATCACCTTCCCCCACATCTGATTGCTCCAATCATCCTGTTGCTGATGTGTTTTCTGAATCCCCTGTTGGGAAGACCTGCTCTTCATTACTCAGTAATAGAGTGAGGGTCTATCCATGCAAACCTGATGTGGTGTTGCCTAAAGGTGTCATCTCTCTACCATTTAGTGATGACATATGGGTTGCTGTCAACTTGGATTTTTCAAACCATGAAGGTTAGTACTAAACATTATGGTTTTCAGATCAGTACCATTTTCAGATCAGTACATTCTTTTCTTGATAATGTTCTTGAACTTGCTTTGGTTAACTCTAATGCAGATGGTATTTTGGTTTGATGTGTTCTAAATGTATCGGAAACTCTGTTTGCTTTTATTTATATGTTTAGTCTTTTGATTCTACCTTTTATTTCTATACTCCTAGATTTCTAATCTTGATATAAAGGATACAATTGAACAATCATCTATAAAGGCTAGCTGATTCACTAGAGAGAATGTGAATGAATTACTTTATTGAAGTTGTAATTCATAGTGTGGTTTCGTATGATTATACTACTTTTACGGTTTGGGGTTTACTACAAAGCAAAGTATCACTGCAGATGTGATGAACTCGAATTGCATATTACCTGAATTGTACCTGAAAACTGCTGTCACTCGGATTGTAATTTCTCGTGTTTGTGTTAAATTTTTTTTATTAATGTTATTGTGGTATTTTCTTATTCATTGCTTCGCACATGATGTTTAAATTAGTCCCCAGTTATATCTGAAAACTGTTGTAGATTGGCATGAGCTTTCGAATATTTGTTTCAAATATTGGGGAATGTTTTTCTGGTCCTTTGGCTTATGTTTTTCCTCGGATCATGCAAAGTGGAAATTGTCTAGCATGCAAGAGTTTTAGAGGATAGGTACTTTGATACATGTGGCTAACCTTCATGCACATCAAGACATTGTACTGCCTACCAATTGATACGTAGGGATTTGTGGAAAACCTCTCCCTTGCATATAATTTCCCTAGCCTATCCTTTTCCATTGTTCAAAACTGATATTGGATGTCAAGATGATTGTGAATATAGATTCTAGTATCTTTTCCTGCGAAGAGTTCAATGGGAATTGATTGAATCAACTTTATCCTTTGGCATAATATCTTCTGTACCATGGTCATAAAATCAACTTTATCCTTTGGCATAATAGTTCCTGGAACCCTACTAATGTTCTTCAGTTTGTCTTTTATAACCCATCTGATTTTTGATGAATGATGAGAAATGGCTAATGGTGATGTTGATGATGATTATTTGTGGGCCAAATAAGTTATTTTTGCTCTCTGATGTTGCATGGGGGTGGGGTTCTTGTTATGATGTCACTTTCTGGCAATGCCCTAGCAATCCGTTTTTGCTTACCCCTATTCTTGCAACGTAATTCTAGGTTAGGATGCTCATACATTTTATTAGGAAACATCTATAGAGATCCAAAAATTCTGGATGTTTTTTGTTGTTTACTGAAGGAATAAGACATTTCTTGAGAGAGATGAAGTGGCAAGAATTTTAGAATAGGACTGCAGATATTTTATTTGGAATCTGTTTCATGTAATACCATTCATGCACTCGTTCCAGGAATGGGTGCTGAGTGGCTTCAGTATTGAAAAATGTTTGTTCCGTCTTATAAATAATCCTGAATATGTTAATACTGTAAGAATGAATTTTACCCACCAAATTCTTGGTCATTAAATCTAGATGGTTCTGATGTGGATAGATTTTAGCAGCTGTAATAAGCCATAAGATCACTATGAGGTGAGAAGAAGAGGGGAAAACAAAGGGAGCATTGACGTTGTGGAAAATTTGGAGGCTGCCAGCAAAGGTTTTGAGTTTTGACTCTAATTTTTCAGCAATCTGATTGAAAATTTTGACGGCTTAAGTTATCTGTGGTTATTCTGATTTTATGTAATGTGTCTTTCATTTCTCCAGTCTTGCCTGGACCCTTGACTTGATTGTCAAGTGTTCTGAAGTGTCTGACACAGCTACTTTTAAATGTTAGGGCACAGGGACTTGAATATGCATATGTAACACGCACATAAATTATTGAACCATATTTAGAGGATTAACGTGCTTTCTTGAGCGCTACTTGTTTACATATCTCATGACACCAGCATAGTTTTGAAAACCAAGGCTGACACAGGTTAAAAAATCTAACTCTTGTCGACACGTTGTTTCTATTCTTCCCCTGAGGATCCTTTCTAGACACTCTTTCTAATTTTTTGCATCAAGTACAATAACATTCCATTTCCTTGAGTCATAGGAAATCATGCTCAAGTGCAGTGTCTTGTTAGAGTGTCAGACACTGCAAAATTTTGTAAACTCAGAGTGTCCTGATAACACAATATTTGTTTATTTTTGGTAAGAGCCTGTGTATATTTAGCTATACATTATTCTAGTCGAGCCAATGTTTCTGAAATCGGATCTTTCTTTTTCAGCTGACCTTCACAAAATTAGCTTCATAACCTTTCCTTTTTTCAACTTGATGTAGATATACATGATGAGGTGGGAATCACAGCCGAAAATGACTTCATCAATGTTGGTATGGCACCTATTCGTCTTGATGATCAAGGAACTCAAACAAAAGAAATCACGCTAAATGGCAATGATCTCTTCAATAATGCAGATGTATCTCTTCATAGAATGGACACTGAGCTAATTGGACACAGTTTGTCTGAAAATGAGGCTTCATCTTCTATGGAATCGGCCGAAAATGAGGTGGGAATCACAGCCGAAAATGACTCCATCAATGTTGGTATGGCACCTATTCGTCTTGATGATCAAGGAACTCAAACAAAAGAAATCACGCTAAATGGCAATGATCTCTTCAATAATGCAGATGTATCTCTTCATAGAATGGACACTGAGCTAATCGGACATAGTTTGTCTGAAAATGAGACCTCGTCTTCCATGGAATCGGCTTGTCATGACCTTGGCATTGTGGATGTGAATTCTGCAGTGCCCATGGGAAGGGGCTTTTCTTCATTACAACATAATAGGGTCAGGGTGCATCCAAACAAACCAAACATGGTCTTGCCCGAAGGTGCATTCCGGCTACATTTTAGTGATGACAAGTGGGTTGCTCTCAGCATGGATTTCTGAAACTGCAGTGGTTTAGTGCTAATGTTGTAGCCTTTGTATCTGATTGATTGACCAACATCTAAAATGGGAATTTTAGCTCTATGATGGTAAAAATGCTTCTCCGACCCATGGTGTGAGAGATGTCAGCTAATGGAAAGCTAGGTTTGGTTGGATGCACTCCATCTTCACAACTTAGTGAAAATGACCAGGACTGTCAGTTTAATGTCTCCAAAACCGTAATCAATAGAATCTACCAGATTGTTGTGTCGTTACGTTGAACTTTGTTGTGACATCTAGACACTTTGTTTCTTTATCTTCTTATACATGTTGCAAAAATGATGGATTACTATATAAAAGTATATGTTTTATAATACTGTGTTCTTGAATGATATTTGCAACCTGAAACATTGGCTTGGGATTTCGTTATCATTGTTTATCATGAGCCTTGTGAATAATAACTTAGTGTGAGTGGGCTCGAAGTCGTTTGTTGGTGTATAATTTTATCTGCAATTATGTTTTGGATTCCTAATCTTTTTTTCGGCTAATTATGTTGCGATTTGCATCGAGGACTGCTCATTCTGCATGAAAATTGCAAGTCTAATGCATCGAAGACTTCACTCTGTAATTTTTTTTTGGGTAGATAATTCCACAGATTTGGTCCTGCAATATGTAGTCATTGAGTTGAATCACTTGCTCACCCCTTGTTTCCCCTAATTCTAATTCTTGCTCACCCCTTGTTGAATCACTTGCTCACCCCTTGTTTCCCCTAATTCTTTACTATTATTTTTTAAAAATCCTTTTCATTTCATCACGGTATTTTAGCTACAACTGGCTTTGTTTGAAGAAAAACTTGTCTCCCGACAAATACACACATGGTCCAGTGAAGGAACGACCATTTCTATTGGGAGACTTTCTCAAATGCAGCCGGCCATGACTCTAGAATAAATACCAATTGCTCTTTCAAATTGTGATTGATCTTTCTGCCTCCTTTGCAGATAACCAAGGGGTCTTTTGATGGCTTACCATCAGATGTTGACGGTGCTGGCGATGCTTATGGTTGCTTGCCTTCCGCTCAACAGAGCGGTGGATCATCTTGTTGGCCGGGAACGGGGTTGGGCCATGGATGTTAACTACACCGCGTGGGCCGAAGGCCTGCAGTTCCACGTTGGCGACAATCTTGGTATACTGTTTTCTCAATCAAAATGTATTATGTTTCGATTCTTATATGGCATAAACAAGTCTATGATATACGTGTAAGAAATAATATATAAAACATGAATGTAAATTTAAAACATCAATATCGAGTTATTAACATGCGGAATCATACATGTTTGAGCCATTATGTTGAATATCACCCTCTTTGAACTATTAGGGTTAGGTCTTCCTCTCCTTCTCCAGGAACAACAACGACGGCTCTCTATGGGGCAAGAATCAAAACCCTTGAAGTGGAGAGGGGACCTAGCCAATACGTATATATATACATAGTCCAATGGACCCTCCCATAAAGAGACCATTAGACCCATTAGGCCCACACTTACCGTCCAACCACAATTATCTTTAATAGGTGTGCATGAGCCCAACAAACGATCACCACAATGGCACATTCTCAATGTCTCATAACCAAATTGGTTCAGCACGTTTTTAAGAAAACAAAAGGGAACAATTAATTGCAGCTCAATTATAAGAAAATTCTAACATTCTCCCACTTGAGCAAACATTAATTGTAGTTTAACATTTTAAAAATTTGTACAAAATGACTCTCAGGCTGAAACAAAGAAAATTTTATGTGGCCACATGAAAAATCATGAGACAAATCACCTTAAACAAGTCCGGTCCAACAAAATTATCAACATAGAATCAAGGCAATCATTACACTTTATGCGTATAATGCTACTCATGATTACAAATGTCAAACAACTCCATCAACATGGATTTAATTGTGGTAGTGTGGCATGAAAATAGCTTGTAAATGTGATCAAATCAAATGCTATTCTCATTGTCAGTCCTCAAAATGAATTCTCTTACCAACATGAGAATTCATCAAAATGAATTCTCTTACCAACATGGGAATTCCTCAAAATGAATTCTCTTACCAACATAAAAATTCCAAAGGCTTCAACAATAAGCCCGTATGTCTTTAACAAAAAATATCTCGAGATTCGACATAGTGCCATCAATAAGACATACCCTCAAAATCATATGCTTAAGAGAGACACCAAATCTTAAGCGATCACATTATGCATAAATATGTTCATTATCACAATAAAATAACAAATATCAAATGATGATCATCAACATGATATTATTGACAAAATATAACTGAAATAAATGTCAATAGAATCCATAAAATCCAAAAATGAGAGTCAATATATGTAAATAAAGTAACTCCCACTAACCAAGTATGTCAAAAGACTCAATAATAGTATTACTGTTATTAACTGCAAAAGAGACTGTAAGAACAACCATATATCAATAAATCATAAATTTGTACAATAAATATAAAATAAACATGCTTGGAACAACATAAGTATTATCCAAGAGAATCCAGGTGCATCATTACAGTCTCCCCTTTGGGCAGAGAGTGCAACATGCTATAGGACCTCCATCCATGAAGCTACCAAATAAAAAAAAATACCTAAGTTTTCCAAAAGAAGTCTCTTTTGGGCAGACTAACTTTTTTAGACTCAATTATTATCAATAAATCATAAATTTGTGCAATAAACATAAAATAAACATGCTTGGAACAATATAAGCATTATCCAAGAGAATCCAGGTGCATCATTACAGTCTCCCCTTTGGGCAGAGAGTGCAACATGCTATAGGACCTCCATCCATGAAGCTACCAAATAAAAAAAAAAAAAACCCAAGTTTTCCAAAAGAAGTCTCCTTTGGGCAGACTAACTTTCTTAGACTCAAGTATTTTCTAACCAAATGCTTCATATCATCTCTCCACATTAAAACACACAATGACCTTTGGGCAGGTAATTGTATGTATTAACTTTTGAGAAAATACCGTAACAAAAGGAGAAAAGATTTCAATGAGTGTACCACTTTGGCAGTAGCACCCATATCAACCCAAATTTTCAACACCGATATTGATTAATAATATAAATTGCCCAAATTAATAATGTGCATACTCAAAACATCATATATGCACGTAATCCCGAACAAAATAGGTACTGATCAAAATGTATCTTTCCAGATCACAGATATATCAATAATTGTCCCAGTCTCAAATTAAATAGGTATAATATGTGGAAACCTAAATTAGTCTTCTAATTTGTTTAACAACTTAAGATTTAAAGTTATAAATTTTAGAAATAAAAAATTAGGGAGACTAATTAGAGAGACAAACAAACTGCAAATATATAAACCTATCAAATAAAAAACAATAAGAGTGAAACAATTTGGTCGACAATCTGATTATACCACCAAAATATAGGGCTTTCACTCACCAAATCAACAACCTGAAATCTGCTGCATTATATCGATCATGACTGATTCCTGTTACATGCTTCATGCAATCATAGTTTGCATGGTTTTTCTAGGAGAAGGATTGAGGAGATGGAACACAACTCTCAACTGAAACATTTTTCTTGCCTCCTTAATGCCATGAGTTTATTTATTTCAAAGACTATATCCAGTTACAGTGTGTACATTATAATCGATTGCCTCTTTATTTGATTGCCTTTGAGAAGGGTCAGCGGGGAATACAAACCAGAGACTCGAAAAGTATCTGTGTTTTTTTTTTTTTTTTTTTAATTTTTTTATTGGCAAATCTTACAACAAACTACCATCAAATCTCACAACTAAAAATCCCAAATAGATTACCATTAATTTTCCAATAGCTCTTACAGTATAAAAATCAAATCTAATGGTGAATGAACAAGCACCAAAAGAAGTAATCATTTCCCCAAAATTCACCCACTTTTTCTCTTCGAAAACACTCAATTACTCCAGCCCTAAAGGTCGCACCTTTTTCCGATCACTACCAACAGAAATGCCACTCCGGTCACTCGGCAAAGAGAGAAAAATCCCAAACCGCTGCTCGAAAACACCACCAAAATCCTTTCTTGGGAGCGAGAGAGATGAGACAGAGAACCAATTATTTATTAATAAATTATTAAATGAAGGAGAGGAGTACAAGAAGAGGAGAGAGAGAGAGAGCACTCGAAAACCCGAGGGCAGCGGCGACTCGAGAGAGAGGTTAGGGTTACTGAATCTAGGATTTTTACTAAATCTAGGGTTTCTACTAAATCTGTTCTTCGATATGATTTCAAACCGTGAACAGTATTAATCAGAAACAGATCCGTATAAACCCTAAGTGTAATAATGAGTCCTAAACTCACATTCATAGGCTCTGATACCAAATGTAAGAAATAATATATATAACATAAATGTAAATTTAAAACATCAATATCGAGTTATTAACATGCAGAATCATACCTGTTTGAGCCATTATGTTGAATATCACCCTCTTTGAACTATTAGGGTTAGGTCTTCCTCTCCTTCTCCAGGAACAACAACGACGGCTCTCTATGGGGCAAGAATCAAAACCCTTGGAGTGGAGAGGGGACCTAGCCAATACGTATATATATATACGTATACATAGTCCAATGGACCCTCCCATAAAGAGACCATTAGACCCATTAGGCCCACACTTACCGTCCAACCACAATTATCTTTAATAGGTGTGCATGAGCCCAACAAACGATCACCACAATGGCCCATTCTCAATGTCTCATAACCAAATTGGTTCAGCCCGTTTTTAAGAAAACAAAAGGGAACAATTAATTGCAGCTCAATTATAAGAAAATTCTAACAATACGAATTCTTGTTTTCAGTGTTCAAGTACCAGAGAGGCGATCACAACGTTATCAAAGTGGACGGGGATGGATTCAGAGACTGCACACCAGCAGCCGGAGCTGAAGTTTTTGCTACCGGGGAAGATCTGATCACTCTCTCCACACCGGGAAAGAAATGGTACATTTGTGGGATTTCTGTCCACTGCAGCGTCGGCAACCAGAAGCTTGAGATCAATGTGCTGTCACAAGCTCAAGCTCCCAAGTCATCGACAGCTTCTGAAGCACAACCTCCAGCTAGTTCATCAAGGGACAGAAGGGGTCTAGCTGGATTTTATGCCGTCATGATTGCATTGACAGCTATGGCTATAACTGTTATGGTCTAAATTGTGTTGGGATGATTGGTTTCTTTTTTAGTTTAAAGATTCATTGTTTTTTGTTGTCCTAATGATTCATGTACTATGAAATGTTGTGACTTACGCTACTAATGTAAGAAAATAGACTGCAATATATTTGTGCATCTAAAATGAGTTTGTGTTATGTTCGAACTTGTTGAATTAAGATCCAGTCAATGGTTCAGATCAATATCCAACTTGTTCTTCAAAAGAATTGAAACTGTCATATCTGCAAAAATTGGAGTATAGACTTTGTCAGTGAATGCTAGCAAGTTGCATAGACTTTTGAGTTCACAAGCCTATTTGCTTGTTGTCTAAATATGAGAATGTCCTTGATAAAAAAAAAAAAGTAAACTGTTACACAACCCTATATCATGAGGCATTTCTCTACCACTTACTTGTCTCAAATTTGTGAACTTAAGCATTGGGTTGTTAGACTTGCTACATGACTTCAGGGATTTGCAACATCTAGACATGGCATATGATGAGCTACTTGAGGTCCGTTTTTGAGATAAAATAGTGGGCATAGTCCCAGGCGTTCCATTTAAAGTACTTAATGAAACCAGATATATATAGAGTACATATAGAGAATATATAGATACAAAAATAACTAAAAAGAGAAAATAAAGATGCAACTGTTCTAACAAACAGCGCCAGAGTCTCCCTCCAAGGTCGGCCGCTCACTCCACTGAATCCGGAATCTAGGACTGCGGCTCCTCTGCTTTAGAATTTAGAATTTTCATAAGAAATTTCCAAATTTTACCCTCCTCTAGGCATGTTTTAGTGACTTCTTAACGAGGAAAAAGATAATAATTTGGGAATTCTATAAAAAAAATGTGCATTTTAAATTAAATAGGAGTGAGAGTGAGAATAACAAACTGTTGACCAACGATGTTAGAACTACATAGACTAAATTGAGTGTCTTAAATTTAAAAGATGATAAGTTACACTATTTTATTATAGTACAAGGGATCTCACTAAAATTAACTCTAACAAATAACAGGAAATACTAATTGATGCATTGCACCTCTCTGAACAACATGAGCCTAAAATATAGCATTACTCAAATGCATTTCGGAGTTTCCATAGAACTATGTCATGTATGTTCGTATATTCATGTCCGATCAAACTGTTTTCAGGAATAAGGTTTGATTCTTTTCGATAAACTCCAAGTTTCAGATCAAGTTCAGTAAGTAGTTTCTCTCCCTTCAATGTCAGTGCTACAAAAATTTGAGCTGAAGTTAATATATATATTTTTTAATATTTACAAGAATTATGGGCAACTCTTAATCTGGTTCTGTGTATTTACCAGAATTATGGGCAAGTCTTAAACGCTGAGATAATTAGTTTTTCAATTCTACACCTGATGCATTTATGTTCTAGTTTTTTGTTTTTGTTTTTTTTGTTTTTTTGTTTTTTTTCTCTCTCTCCACTGGTGATAGGCATATGAGCCTATACACAATCAAAAACAAGCACAAAGACGTGAACAAGCAAATAAATTAGGAGTTTTCCCTTGACGATGTCTCATACCTTAAATAACTCAATAAATTCTTTCCCTAAATCCAAATCCATAAACTCATTTTTTTTTAGTAGCACCCATTTGGATCCATCGTATACGCTTGTGAGATACAGTTTCGACATACTGACCAAAACAAAATAGCCATGGCCGACTGCTTCTATTTGTGAGCACGGCCTGCATCTCTCGCAGAGGGAATGACGGCACCAGAGTACCGAACAAGTACATCAGTTTGGACCCAGCTGCACATTGGCTTGTTCTTCGTATATTTATCTGACTAGGTCTCATTAGCTAGTATTTGCAACATGTACAAGTCTCCTATCCCTACAACTCCGTAGAAATCACAACACTTTGCTCGTTCTACTCACACAAATTAAAGAAAGAGCTCAAATGGCTTCTACAAATGCGCTTGCTGCTTTTGCCCTTATCACGCTTGCACTCCCCATATTGAGTCGAGCAACGGAACAGGGGACGAGCTCGGATGGACCCCTGGCTTCAACTATACTCTTTGGGCTCAGGGCAAAGAGTTTCGAGTCGGAGACACTCTTGGTAATCTTTAAAATGCATATACTCTCATACAAATTGCTAGTCCGCTACTTAACGATTTAAACTTTTAACCGCGATGCAGTTTTCAAGTACACCGTTGGAGAGAACAGTGTGTTCAAAGTGAGCGGGCCTCAGTTCCAGCAATGCTCATTCCTGCCAATGGGCGAGGCTATGACCACCGGGAACGACGTGGTCGTCCTTGTGATGGAGGGCCGGAAATGGTGCATCTCCGGAGCAGGCTACGGTGCAAACTACCGGGCAGAGCAGAAGTTAGTTATTACTTGTTGAATTCAGGTATGTTTCAATATTAAATTTTTGAGCCAATTCACTAGTTCAAAAATAAATGAATTAGGTGAATGAAAAATGACTTTAAATTTGAGTGTATAGCAAATGGAACTAAAGGAAAGAGGAAAAAATAGTTCTACATCAGATAAAGTATTGCTAGGATGTGACTTTATATAGGATTGTTTGTTCCATGTTATTGTTTATGTAAGAAAAGGAGAAATCTTGAGCATCACGGGTGGTGCTACGCACGCGCAAGTGGCTCCTTGGATATTGTATGTGACTCTGAGACCCTGAAACTTGATGAGATGGTGGAGACAATACCGTGATAAAATATTTGTGATTCTTAGAAAAAAAATATTAAAGGTTTGTTGACCATTAATATATGCTGAATGATTGAAGATGTATTCGTATTGAGTATACAGAAAAATAAATAAACATTGGATGCTATAAACAATTGAAGTAAAATAATTAGAAGTTTTTTAAAGTTTACATTTATATTGTATATTTGGACATACTAGAAAATCTAATATAACTAACTCTGAAATATGAAATGTTCACCCACATTCTTATTTGTTCAAGAAAATTATGCTTAAAATCTAAGTAAAGGAACATCAATTTGAACGTATAAACTTTCTTTAGGTAACCTTGAAATATGAAAGGCAAGATTATCACGAGTGGTGCTACGCACCGTCCGTGGTAAAATATTTGTGATTCTTAGAAAAAAAAATATTAAAAGTTTGTTGACCATTAATATATGCTGAATGATTGAAGATGTGTTCGTATTGAGTATACAAAAAAATAAATAAACATTGGATAAATAATTGAAGTAAAATAATTAGAAGTTTTTTAAAGTTTACATTTATGTTGTATATTTGGACATACTAGAAAATCTAATATAACTAACTCTGAAATATGAAATGTTCACCCGCATTCTTATTTGTTCAAGAAAATTATGCTTTAAATCTAAGCAAAGGAACATCAATTTGAACATGTATAAAATTTCTTTAGGTAAACTTGAAATATGAAAGGCAAGATTATCACGGGTGGTGCTACGCACCGTCCGCACCCGCACCCGCACACGTGTGTGCGAGGTGAATGGGCATTTAGGGCGCATTGGGCATTTTAGTGGCTGCGTGAATATTTTTAACTTGCATATACAATGCATGTGACTCTAAAACTTGATAAGATGGTGGAGACAATGTCGTGGTAAAATATCTGAGATTCTTAGCAAAAAAAACATATTAAAGATTTGTTGACTATAAATATATGCTGAATGGTTGAAGATGTGTTCGTATTGAATATACAGAAAAATAAATAAACATTGAATGCTATAAACAATTGAAGTAAAATAATTAGAAGTTTTTTAAAGTTTACATTTATGTTGTATATTTGGACATACTAGAAAATCTAATATAACTAACTCTGAAATATGAAATATTCACCTGCATTCTTGTTTGTTTAAGGAAATTGTGCTTTAAATATTTAAATATGAACAGAGGAACATCAATTTGAACATGTATAAAATTTCTTTAGGTAACTTTGAAATATGAAGGACAAGATTATCAGATATGATTATTTGGTTCATGGAACTTAAATTGCTCTCTCATCATGTTGTCAAGGGATCTTTGAGATCGTGGAATAAATCTAACTATTTAGTTGTCTATTTAGGTAGAATTGAAACTTGGTGAAATCTGAAGAGTAGCATGAGAAAGAAAGGTATCTTTGTTTTTCTTTCTCTTTTTCTTTTGAGATATTACATTTTAGATAAGTTGCATTATAGGTCTGATATGTTAGAATTAAACATATGTAATTCATCTTAATTATGTAATTAAAGTCGTAGATTTCAGACTTGCGCAGCTACCTTTTGCTTTTTTGGGTACTAATGAATATTCCAGATTCTAGGCACATGTAATGGATATCAAATTTTATAATATATGTATTTTACTCAGAATAGATTTTATGCATGCGTATTTTTAATTTAAAAATTTGAATAGGGGCAGGTCAAAGGTTAATTTTAGATCGCCAATTCTCATACGTAATGTCTACTCTTCGCACATTTAAAGGACCCACCAAAAAAAATTAATTTATGAATATTTTAATATTGCGAAAAAGAAAAAAAGAAAAAAAAAAGGAAAACTCTAAATATAATTATCAAATATGATCAAGCTTTAACTAATAGAACAAATTGGACTTCATTTTTTCCCACCTAGTACGTGATCCATAAACGTTTATTTTTTGACATTATTCCTTATTAAACACTTTTAAAATCAAGAACAAAATTTCATGAATGTTAAAAGAAAAAGTATATATCCTTTTCACTAATTAATAATGGCAACAAAAATAATAATATGTACCACCATTAATCTTTGAAACCACACCATTTCAAGGGAGTTTCTAGAGGGGCACACCATTTTTCCTAGTGAGCTCACTTAAAATTTTATTTTATTTACAACTTTGCTATTTAAATTTTAGAACAAAAATGTTCTCATCTTCAACCTCTCTATTCTCTCTCTCTCTCTCATCTCCTCCACCGCCATTAACCTTCCGCCACCGCCTCTGCTTTCCTCCGCCATTTCAAGGCCGACCGCTGCGACGATTTTGGCCCAAGGTATTTAATCCTAACAAAATTCTAATCCTAAGCTTTTCTTTTTCTTTGCATCGACCCTACGAGTTTTTCGTTTTCAGCCCAAGGAGTTTTGGTTGCGGAGATGGGAGCGGTTGCGATGGAGATGGTTGGAAAATGGTGACGGCGAAATCAAATGTGTACTCGTTTTTCACCGCAAGCTCCAAATATTGATCAAATGTGTGCCCGTTCTTCAGCGCAAGCTCCAAATATTGATCAACGGTGTGCTCATTCTTCACCGTAAGCTTCAAATATTGATTCAGGCTAAACAGCTTGGATCGACTATGGTAGATCCGGACTTACAGTTCCGGATCCACCTTATCGTATCCGGACTGTCTAGTCCGGATCAAGAGAGAGTAGTGATGATGGAGGGGTAGTTTTTGAAATTTTAGATGTGCTTACTAGAAAAAAAACCCACTCATTTTAAAAGAAAGAGTGGACTCACTTAGAAAAGTGGGCTCCCTATTGAAAAAAAAAAAAAGGTGTGCTACTTTGGAAATTCCCGAATTCAATGATCAAACGCATTTCGTGTTGCGGAGAAAAAAAATGCTGAAAATTACAATTATATCCTCCTTGCGGACAAATTGTTTAAAGCTGCCGTTGTCCATCACTCAACTCTCATGACCTCTCCCTCGCAGTTCCACTCCCCCCTTTGATACCTTTCCTCTCCCAAATCTTACGAAACCTAAACCCTAATTTCTCAATCGACACCTTAGAAGCCCTAACCCTAGCCCTAATTCCTCCGCCATGTACAAGTCCCGGCTCCAGGAGCTCTGCCACCAGAGGCTGTGGCCGGCGCCGGACTACACCGTCAGCCGCGAGGGCCCCGTCCACGACTCCCGCTTCCGGGCCTCCGTCACCGTCAACGGAGTCAACTTTCACCCCCCCGACGTCTCCAAGTCGTCCAAGGAGGCGCAGAGCAAGGCCGCCCAGGTCGCCTTCGACCACTTCGCCGCTAGCCCCCCGTCGAAGCCCTCACCTCAAGCCCCCGGTGAAATTTTCTTTTCAGAAATATGCTTTTGAGAAATTTCCGTTTTTGGTTGTTTATTATCAAAATTTGGCATGCGAAGATTGATTACCTTTGAATTGGTTCATCAGTTTGGTGGTTTTTGTGTCTGTGTGTGTGTGGAGATAAAACGGTTGGTGGAGCACCATCGCGTTTCATTATATGGGCTTAACGAAACATAATACAATTCTAATACATATTATGAAGATACTGCACTTATTAAGATTTATAACTACATGATGATACAAATAAAGTAAAATAAAGTCTCCCTAAAGACTCTATGATGCCAATCCCGAAGAAGACTGAGACCTCCACCTCCGTCTTTATTTTATTGGACATGTTGTGTGGCATGTCTGATATGTTTTTTAGCAATGTCCATGGCATGTCTGCACCGGACGTATCTATCACGGACACATCTCCAACATGTCCGTACTTCGTAGGCCACTCATTCCACATAATGATGGACTGTCATTAGCGGACTCTTATGATGAATTGTCAAATAGAGCTAGCAGACACCTCTCAGTACCTTAAGTCATCACTCTTAAAATGAAAGATGGTTATTAAGCAACCCAACCAACTAAGCAGTTTGTCATTAGCGGCAAGCGACTCCCACATCTAGATGATAAAAGACATGCGAAAGAGATGTGTTGTTAGTTTTCGGGACTTTGCTAGCATAGACAACAAACAGTATGGTCATTCCAACCCCTGCATTGTAGATTGTCCCAAGTGACTATTTCTCTCACGACCAGGTAGAGGAAAATGTGCATCTTTTTGGGAGCATGGGTGTTCCAGACCATATGAGCATGTGGATGTAGCAACCTCCTGAATTGAGAATTTTATAGTATGAAAATTGGGAGAACACTCTCGAGACAGATCAATTCTACTCATGTTTATCAGGCTTTAAGAGTATTTTACTTCTGTCCCAAAAAAGACAACCTCCACCAGGAATGAAGGGCGATTTGAAGGAATCCTTGTGAAAAGTATCTTCATCGTGGTATCTTTGCACCTAGCCCGAGAGTAGAGGTCTGGAAAGGAATGTGATAGCATCCAGGGGCTAATCCTAGACCCATTACTGAGCTCAAAACTTAAGTAGGTCCGGTAAGGTCATTATTCACCATAAAATCTTTTCATAAACTAGAAATATTTGTAAAATCTCTATATTTTCCAAACCAAGAGCCTTTAGAGGGGCCATTCTTGTCTTTTAGGATTCGACAAATCAATCTATTTCGGGTGTTTAGTAAGCTGCCACCACCATTTAGTGAATAACGCTCTATTTATGTACTCCATCTCTAACGCACGGAGACAGCCTTGGAATTTACTATTACAAATCTGTCTCGATTGACAGTGATGCACATTCCTGTCTTCCCCTTGGTAGCTTTGCAGGAACTTGCATCAGATATGATTGATTTTTGTTCTAACCTATGCAGGTAGTCGAAATACAAATATCAAGTAGTGGAGTGGCATTCAACACCACATTGATGAGGGTGATTCTCTCGCTAAAGGAAAGTAAGTTACTACTTATGCAACAACAATCCCATCATGTTTCTTCTTGGGATAGAACCAGTATGATAGTTCCCCACTAGCTATCGGAGAATTGGGGCCAAATGTTTAGTCAGAAACTAGGGACAATCTTAAACATACTGTTAAGCAGTGTAATCGGGTGATAGTCACCAATGCATTCGGCACTCCTTCTTTGGGGTAAGCATGATATTGGAGTAATTGAGCCTTGTGCAGTCGGACCATATCAAGCTTAACCTCCCGCAGGAGATCAACGAGGTCATCTTTAACGACTTTCCAAAAAGTCATAAAGAATAGGATCGGAAAGCCGTTTGGATCAAGGGTTTTAACTGAACCAAGATCTCAAACTATATTTTGACCTCTTCCTTTATGAAAGGAGAGATAAGTGCCTCCAATTTTGAGAGTACTCCCTTGACCTTAGAACCTAAAGCAATTGTGTCTAACTTATTTCCAAAGGGAGCCTTGTAGTGGGCATCGATGTGATAATGAATGAGGTTGTCTTTCGATATTACCGTTTCTCTATATTTGATAGAACGTATGTGGTTTAGTCTCCCCCTGGCATTAGCCGTTTTATGGAAGAAAGCTGTGTTTCAGTCCCTCTCTCAAATCCATATATTGCCGGATTCTACTTCCACATTATTTCCTTATGTGGTAAATCTCATGTATATCAACTCTTAGATTTTTTAGATCAATGAATTTTGACAGTATAAGTGGGCTAACCTCTTCCTATAAATCGATAGCACATATAGTCTCCAAACAATATTGTTGATAGTTGATACTATCAAAGTATCTATGTGCTCATTTACCAAGTACCTTTCTCATCTTTTAAGTTTGTGCATCAAGATTAAAACCATATCAGGGGTTGGTAGGGAGCCCCTAACTATCTTTAATGATTGCTTCAGGCTCCTCAGACGCTAAATATATTTTTTCAAACCTAAGCTGTTTTTTCTTAGGTCTATTGACCTTCTGCGAGGACAAGCACACAGGAACGTGATCCGAGGGAGGTCGAACACCGACCGAGACTTTGGCCAAGGGGTAGTGGCTCATCCTCAATGGAGAAACGAATATTCTGTTGAGCTTGGTAGGATAAGGGCCACCTCTCCTATTAGTCTAGGTAAAGGCTCCCTCATTAATAGGCATGCCAAGTTAGGATAGGTCTCGTATCATAAAAAAACTCTTCTCTATCTCTCCCATTCTTATCTCCACCTAACTTTTTTTCATAAAATCTAACCACATTAAAGTTCTCTCCTAGGACCTAGGAAGGTTTTGTCTAGCACTGATCCTTTGCAACTCTTCCAAGAATAAAGGTCTAACGGATCGCTTCGAATCATTGGCCATAATAACAATCTGTTCCTAATTGTTTCTACTCCATTGAGCGTAATCGCCAATGAAAAGCTACTTTCAAAAGACTTCCAAATTGAATAAGTTTGCATTAAATCCAATAAGGATTCCCCTAATCTCCCATGAGCATTTATTATCACCAAGAGTTTATTTGACCATTACTATGTTGTCTGATCATAGTCAGGGGGGATGTTACCTTAGTCTCCTCCGAACTATATAGGCATGATTCTTATGTGCCATCTCATTTATCATTCCTCGCTTCTTGGGGTCTTCCTACCATTTAGTATTCCAAAATAGTATATTCATAAAGATCCTCAAGTGGTAGTTGAACATTAACAGGTCTAAGACAATTCCCCTCCCAAGCCATTGTATTGAGCCACGTTTTCAGTCTGAGAATAGCCGTTGAAACCCAACTCACAAAGACTAGCTATATTCAAATTATTTGATATATAACTGAAAATGGACAGATGATTAGGAGGTGAATTTGGATGAGTAACAACTGTTTCTCCTTGCACAAGGAGGCCAACATTGCGGTCTCACCATGTTTAACTTTTTTTCCAAACCACATTATAGAGCCAGGCTCTGAGCCTGAGAATAGACATTGCAACCCAACTCTACTCCTGATGTCCATCTGTCTCTTACTCTCTTACTTTTTTGTTTAGGAGTATCACTTGCATTCCCAACCTTCTCATGCTCCACATCAGTCCCTGTCACCCTGTCCTTTAATGCAGTCTTGTCTCCAAGATCTCCAGTGGGTGGGCTGAGTTGGGCTCATTGTCATTATTCACACCTTTCTCTTCATTAGATAAGAGCAACTCCATCTCTTTATCAATATCGGAATCTAATGCAGTAAATCTGGTTGGTTCGGGGATATGTGATTCTTTCACAGCAATCTTCAGTCACTTGAAGTGCCTTCTGGCTTTCCGCACTTTTTTCTTGGGGAGCATGATCTCATTCTTGGCCTCAATCATTGGGGTATTATTATTATTATTATTATCAAATATCAATAATTTTTAAGAGAAGACAATAAGGTATCATCTTTTTCGTTATCAGTTGGGAATGAATGCAATGCTATAAGATTTTCCTTGTCAATTTTGTTCTTCTGTGTGCAATTACTCTATATTTATGCTAATCACCGATGAAATAGAGAAAGTACAAAGAAGAAAGTTGCTTTGTTTCCCTTAAATTATATAATTTCTTTATAAATTGATTTCTTGACATATAATATAGTTATTTTCTTTTATCCACAATAATCCATTAACATTAATGTTCTTCTGGTTCTTTTTGTAGTTTTTATATAGAACTCTGGTGTGAAAATGAAATTAATTATTCTTAATATATGTTAGCAAATTTTTTCTGTACTTGTAGAAAGTCAAATTTCATTCAAGACTCAGCTCCAGATTTATGCGCAAATGAACAGTGTTGCGCTTCCAAAATATGATGCTGTCTTTATGGCTAATGTTACCGTTGCTGGGCAAACCTTTTATAGTCAGCAGCTATTTAGTACATTGAAAGAGGCTGAAAGTGATGCTGCAAAAGTGGCTCTCTCATCTTTGTCGCTAGGTGAAAATCCACAGGCAAGTTTTGAACATATTCATGCTATCTTAACAACATAAATGCTATAGGAAAGTAGTAGTTATATTTGTTTGTTTGTCTTGCAGAATGATTTGAGTTTCTACAAGAATCTCCTACAGGAGTTGGCAACAAAACAAGGCATGTCGTTGCCAAAGTACACGACAGTTGACAATGGTGCACACCAGATGCCTATCTTCTCTTCCACCGTTGAAATGGGAGGCGAAAGCTTTGTGGGGGACAGCGCAAAGACGAAAAAACAAGCAGAGATGAATGCTGCAAAGGTTGCATGGTTCAAACTTAAAGATCGTAAGACAACTCTACCTGTGGCTTCTTGATGTTCTTCATCTGGTTGAACTGTGGTTCTCTGGTAAATGGTTGGAATTTTTTAAGAGTTTTCTCTGGTTGTGTACTAGAATCTGATTCCCTTTAGGGTTTTCTCTGATTATGTCCCAAAATCATTGACCATATCAGATTCCCTTGTTGTCTATTATGATATGTACCAGAATCTGGACTTTCTATGCTACATTGAAATCTTAGTTTTTTTCTTTTTGGGTGTCCATTTGCATATTTTTTTGAGCATAAAACTGTGAGACGAGCATGTGCATTTGCATATTAATTCCTTGTTGACTCACTTTTGCAGTTACGTTATGAATATTTGTTAACCTGTTAAATTTTATCCTGTTGAGATCAATGTATATTTTGTACTTGCCAAGTCTCTTTGATTTATTTTGTTTGCCAACTCATGTTATGCATTATAAATAGTTTTCTAGGATGAACAGATTTTGTGCTATGTTAAAGGGATGAATGAAAAGAACCAACATACCTTCTTCTTCTTCTTTTTTTTTTCCTTCCAGGGCATTTTGCAATACTTCTGCAGCTTTTCTTTCAGAATTGGAGATTTAAATGGTAATCTGTACGGCAAGCTGATTAAAAGTTTTTCTAGAATGGATTTGTTTCGAGTACAATATTCTCTTATGTTTTTCCACATGATGCTATGCTTATCCTTTATGCTACCACATATTTATTTATGTGTTCTTTAGCTTATTATTTCCAAGATAGTTTGTGTATGTAGATTAAATATAACTGAAAGGGTCAAGTAGGGGTTAACACATCCTCCCCTTTGAATGCTACCATGATATGAGCTGGTTGATCGTATTAATGTGGGTGGATTAACAATGGGTGCTTCGATTGTAAAGCAAAAGTACTTTTAAAAAGCTGTTACATCTAATTTCTGGAGTTAACACTTAAGTTGGAGTCCAGCCCTAAATATTTTGTATTTTTTATTCCTGTTTTTGCTAAAATGCTGTTTATGCTGGGACTACTTTGTTATGTCTTTTTGTGTCCAAATTCTGATATGATCACACAATAATTTAACTGCTTTTGATATGGGGAACGTCAATTCCACTATTTTTGCAGGACTTAGTGCCAATTCTGAGAGAGCTATTCTTTCTTCTGGATGTTCAGTGCATGAAAGTACTAAGCTCGCTTCTTCGGGTTCAAAGCCAAAGGATATCAGGAACTTGGAACTGCCAAAATCTCCAATTTCATCATCACATGTCAAATTGAGCCACAACAGGGAAAATCCAAGTGAGGATCTCTGAGCTGTTTGTTATTTATGCTGTTTGGATAATTGTATTTGCATAAATGAAGTAATGTTTTTTCCTAATTAAGAGAATAGAAGAGAGTAATATTTATAGCAAAAGCAAACTTGTCAAAGTAAAGGACTTTTATTGGATTAAAAGAGGGAACAAGTCATTCAATGTGCCTTAGACCACTCAAAATGACAACTATTTTGGACCCGGAAAATTGCTAGACTTCTTTTTGACCCAGAGGGATTAATGGATTATCATTTAAATAGATTTCGCTTGTATTGACCTAGTACCTACATTTGTTATTGAATATCTACTGTTCATGGTCATTAGTTTTAGTAATTGGGCAGTTGTATATCTTCTAAGCCCATCTTGTCTGTCCTTGTACTGTTTCTATCTATTTCACCTACTAGATTACAAGTGGATTGGTCATCCATTCATCATCAACATGATAGCCATATTGTCCCGTCCAAATATGTACTCTTTTTTAGTACTCTGGATCTGACAATGACTGCTGGATCTGACATAACCCTTTTAGTACTCGGATTCCGAAGCTAGTGAAAACTATGTATATAAGAGAGGGATTTTCGTAGAACCTAATAGGCTAGCTGACCGCCCCAAGTCTACTTACTGGTTATACAGTTTAAGCTAATGAAAGCTTAAACTGTATCTTATGACTGGGACGGCTTCATACTTCAGAAGTTCTAAGAAAGATTTGACAATTCCAATCAGAATTTTATAATTTTTTTGGGGTAGACCCACTGAACCATTAGAGTAGGAGCCGCTAAACCTCCTGAACTAGGTGATTAGTGCCAACACTCACCTCAAATTAACCATGGGGGTTAATTCATACACAACAAGTTTTTCATCTTAGCTCTTTTCCTCTCCTCACCGCATGGACATTTCGCCCCCTCTGCTCCATTTTTGTTGCTCTCAACTACTTCTTGCTACCCCCTCCCTGCTTCAAATTTCTTCGTCCGGCCCGCTCCCTTCTTAACACCAGCTGCCTGTGACGAACACCCAGACACATAATCCCACTGCTTGCCAGTGAATGGGTGACTGGGCCGGATCCAACACATCCCTTTTAGTACTCTGATTACCAGGCTAGTGAAAACCATGTGCATAAGAGAGGGATTTTCAAAGAACCTAATGGGTTAGTTGACTGCCAGAAGTCAACTTACTCGTTATACAGTTTAAGCTAATGCAAGCAAAAATTAAACTCTCAAGCGTTCTTCCAGACTACAAAATGTTCTCCAAGAAGGAGTAAGGATGTTCAGTTTATTATAGGGAATTGCTGTTACCTTAGGGGCATAATGTACACCTTAGAGCTAAGTGAGAACTCTTTCCTAAAGTTTACACATGTATTATCTGATAGTTTGTATGGATTTGGCCTTGTAACTTATATTGTCTTCTAGGGTGATCATAGTTCTGCGTGATAAATCTTGTCATCTTCTCCCACCACCTGTAGATTCTTGTGGAGGAATTTTCTCCAGTTGCATGGCCTATAAAGTAGGCATAACAGTTGATTGGTTTTTTGGTAATTTTTCCTCTTATCCATTCCTGCCTTGACTAGGAGTGTGGTAACTACTGATAGAAGTTTGTCTCGAATTGCATATTGAATTTTAGAAAAAAATCTACCTTTAGCTTTTTTTGTCTGAGAATTCTTATCCATCGCTAGCCTCCATACGATCGGGAGAGGACTTAGATGATCTTGTTCAAGCATATTTGGTATAGATGGTGTGAATACGTTGAAGTTTGATGTTCTTTACCTACCAAATTTACAACATAGACATTTTCTTTTCTGCAACTTGCTTTTAGCTAAAAAACTAGTGGATGGAATTCTACTCAAGGATCGGTCCAGCACTGTTGTTAAGACAACAAGCTTACCAGATGATCAGAGTCTACATCTGCCTAGGGAAAGTATGGACAATGCCAATGTCCACACTAAAAAGATGGCTGCATACAATAAGCGGGATGTTGAAGTTACAGTGAATAAAGAAGTCACTGTAGTAGACTCAATCTCTTGTGATGGAACCCCATCACCTTCCCCCACATCTGATTGCTCCAATCATCCTGTTGCTGATGTGTTTTCTGAATCCCCTGTTGGGAAGACCTGCTCTTCATTACTCAGTAATAGAGTGAGGGTCTATCCATGCAAACCTGATGTGGTGTTGCCTAAAGGTGCCATCTCTCTACCATTCAGCGATGACACATGGGTTGCTGTCAGCTTGGATTTTTCAAACCATGAAGGTTAGTACTAAACATTATAGTTTTCAGATCAGTACCATTTTAAGATCAGTACATTCTTTTCTTGGTAATGTTCGTGAACTTGCTTTGGTCAACTCTAATGCAGATGGTATTTTGGTTTGATGTGTTCTAAATGTATCGGAAACTCTGTTTGCTTTTATTTATATGTTTAGTCTTTTGATTCTACCTTTTATTTCTATACTCCTAGACTTCTAATTTTGATATAAAGGATACAATTGAACAATCATCTATAAAGGCTAGCTGATTCACTAGAGA
This sequence comes from Dracaena cambodiana, assembly GCA_036321105.1. Taxonomy (NCBI): domain Eukaryota; kingdom Viridiplantae; phylum Streptophyta; class Magnoliopsida; order Asparagales; family Asparagaceae; genus Dracaena; species Dracaena cambodiana. Next base: position 40,672,819 of record JAYEPQ010000005.1, read on the forward strand.
GTGTGAATGAATTACTTTATTGAAGTTGTAATTCATAGTGTGGTTTCGTATGATTATACTACTTTTACAGTTTGGGGTTTGCTACAAAGCAAAGTATCACTGCAGATGTGATGAACTCGAATTGCATATTACCTGAATTGTACCTGAAAACTGCTGTCACTCGGATTGTAATTTCTCATGTTTGTGTTAAAATTTTTTTATTAATGTTATCGTGGTATTTTCTTATTCGTTGCTTCGCACATGATGTTTAAATTAGTCCCAAGATATATCTGAAAACTGTTGTAGATTGGCATGAGCTTTCGAATATTTGTTTCAAGTGTTGGGGAATGTTTTTCTGGTCCTTTGGCTTATGTTTTTCCTCGGATCATGCAAAGTGGAAATAGTCTAGCATGTAAGAGTTTTAGAGGATAGGTACTTGGATACATGTGGCTAACCTTCATGCACATCAAGACATTGTACTGCCTACCAATTGATACGTAGGGATTTGTGGAAAACCTCTCTCTTGCATATAATTTCCCTACCCTATAGTTTTCCATCATTCAAAACTGATATTGGATGTCAAGATGATTGTGAATATAGATTCTAGTATCTTTTCCTGCAAAGAGTTCAATGGGAATTGATTGAATCAACTTTATCCTTAGGCATAATATCTTCTGTACCATGGTCATAAAATCCAGCCAATAGTTCCTGGAACCCTACTAATGTTCTTCAGTTTGTCTTTTGTAACCCATCTCATTTTTGACGAATGATGAGAAATGGCTAATGGATGTTTATAACCCATCTCATTTAGGAATCATCTATAGAGATCCAAAAATTCTGGATGTTTTTGCTGTTTACTGAAGGAATGAGACATTTCTTGGGAGAGATGAAGTAGCAAGATTTTTAGAATAGGACTGCAGATATTTTATTTGGAATCTGTTTCATGTAATACCATTCATGCACTCGTTCCAGGAATGGGTGCTGAGTGGCTTCAGTATTGAAAAATGTTTGTTCCGTCTTATAAATAATCCTGAATATGTTAATACTGTAAGAATGAATTTTACCCACCAGATTCTTGGTCATTAAATCTAGATGGTTCTGATGTGGATAGATTTTAGCAGCTGTAATAAGCCATAAGATCACTATGAGGTGAGAAGAAGAGGGGAAAACAAAGGGAGCATTGACGTTGTGGAAAATTTGGAGGCTACCAGCAAAGGTTTTGAGTTTTGACTCTAATTTTTTCAGCAATCTGATTGAAAATTTTGACAGCTTAAGTTATCTGTGGTTATTCTGATTTTATGTAACGTGTCTCTCATTTTTCCAGTCTTGCCTGGACACTTGACTCGATTGTCAAGTGTTCTGAAGTGTCTGACACAGCTACTTTTAAATGTTAGGGCACAGGGACTTGAATATGCATATATAACATGCACACATATATTATTGAACCATATTTAGAGGATTAACGTGCTTTCTTGAGCGCTACTTGTTTACATATCTCATGACACCAGCATAGTTTTCGAAAACCAAGGCTGACACAGGTTAAAAAATCTAACTCTTGTCGACACATTGTTTCTATTCTTCCCCTGAGTATCCTTTCTAGATACTCTTTCTAATTTTTTGCATCAAGTACAATAACATTCCATTTCCTCGAGTCATAGGAAATCATGCTCAAGTGCAGTGTCTTGTTAGAGTGTCAGACACTGCAAAATTTTGTAAACTCAGAGTGTCCTGATAACACAACATTTGTTTATTTTTGGTAAGAGCCTCTGTATATTTAGCTATACATTATACTAGTCGAACCAATGTTTCTGAAATCGGATCTTTCTTTTTCAGCTGACCTTCATAAAATTAGCTTCATAACCTTTCCTTTTTTCAACTTGATGTAGATATACATGATGAGGTGGGAATCACAGCCGAAAATGACTCCATCAATGTTGGTATGGCGCCTATTCGTCTTGATGATCAAGGAACTCAAACAAAAGAAATCACGCTAAATGGCAATGATCTCTTCAATAATGCAGATGTATCTCTTCATAGAATGGACACTGAGCTAATTGGACACAGTTTGTCTGAAAATGAGACTTCGTCTTCCATGGAATCGGCTTGTCATGACCTTGGCATTGTGGATGTGAATTCTGCAGTGCCCATGGGAAGGGGCTTTTCTTCATTACAACATAATAGGGTCAGGGTGCATCCAAACAAACCAAACATGGTCTTGCCCGAAGGTGCATTCCGGCTACATTTTAGTGATGACAAATGGGTTGCTCTCAGCATGGATTTCTGAAACTGCAGTGGTTTAGTACAAGGAGTTGTAATGTTGTAGCCTTTGTATCTGATTGATTGACCAACATCTAAAATGGGAATTTTAGCTCTATGATGGTAAAAATGCTTCTCCGACCCATGGTGTGATAGATGTCAGCTAATGGAAAGCCGGGTTTGGTTGGATGCACTCCATCTTCACAACTTAGTGAAAATGACCAGGACTGTCAGTTTAATGTCTCCAAAACCGTAATCAATAGAATCTACCAGATTATAGAATCTACCAGGTTGTTGTGTCGTTACGTTGAACTTTGTTGTGACATCTAGATACTTTGTTTCTTTATCTTCTTATACATGGTGCAAAAATGATGGATTACTATATAAAAGTACATGTTTTATAATACTGTGTTCTTGAACAATATTTGTAACCTGAAACATTGGCTTTGGATTTCGTTATCATTGTTTATCATGAGCCTTGTGAATAATAACTTTAGTGTGACTGGGCTCGAAGTCGTTTGTTGGTGTATAATTTTATCTGCAATTATGTTTTGGATTCCTAATCTTGTTTTGGGCTAATTATGTTGCGATTTGCATCGAGGACTGCTCTTTCTGCATGAAAATTGCAAGTCTAATGCATCGAAGACTTCATTCTGTAATTTTTTTTTGGGTAGATAATTCCACAGATTTGGTCCTGCAATATGTAGTCATTGAGTTGAGTCACTTGCTCACCCCTTGTTTCCCCTAATTCTAGTTCTTGCTCACCCCTTGTTGAATCACTTGCTCACCCCTTGTTTCCCCTAATTCTTTACTATTATTTTTTAAAAATCCTTTTCATTTCATCACGGTATTTTAGCTACAACTGGCTTTGTTTGAAGAAGACAAACTTGTCTCCCGACAAATACACACATGGTCCATTGAAGGAACGACCATTTCTGTTGGGAGACTTTCTCAAATGCAGCCGGCCATGACTTAGAATAAATACCAATTGCTCTTTCAAATTGTGATTGATCTTTCTGCCTCCTTTGCAGATAACCAAGGGGTCTTTTGATGGCTTACCATCAGATGCTGATGGTGCTGGCGATGCTTATGGTTGCTTGCCTTCCGCTCAACGGAGCGGTGGATCATCTTGTTGGCGGGGAACGGGGTTGGGCCATGGATGTTAACTACACCGCGTGGGCCGAAGGCCTGCAGTTCCACGTTGGCGACAATCTTGGTATACTCTTTTCTCAATCAACATGTATTATGTTTCGATTCTTATATGGCATAAACAAGTCTATGATATACGAATTCTTGTTTTCAGTGTTCAAGTACCAGAGAGGCGATCACAACGTTATCAAAGTGGACGGGGATGGATTCAGAGACTGCACACCAGTAGCCGGAGCTGAAGTATTTGCTACCGGGGAAGATCTGATCACTCTCTCCACACCGGGAAAGAAATGGTACATTTGTGGGATTTCTGTCCACTGCAGCGTCGGCAACCAGAAGCTTGAGATCAATGTGCTGTCACAAGCTCAAGCTCCCAAGTCATCGACAACTTCTGAAGCACAACCTCCAGCTAGTTCATCAAGGGACAGAAGGGGTCCAGCTGGATTTTATGCCGTCATGATTGCATTGACAGCTATGGTGATAACTGTTATGGTCTAAATTGTGTTGGGATGATTGGTTTCTTTTTTAGTCTAAAGATTCGTTGTTTTTTGTTGTCTCAAGAATGTAGCGATTTATGCTACTAACATACTGAATTTTAGAAAATAGACTGCAATATATTTGTGCAACCAAAATTAGTTTGTTGTTATGTTCGAACTTGTTGAAGTAAAATTTGGTCAATGGATATAGCAGGTGGGGTTCAGATCCATATCCGACTTGTTCTTCAACAGAATTGAAACTATCATTAGGTATTGATTATGTCAATGTCTGACTCTGATAACAAGTTGCATAGACTTTTTGAGTTCATAAGCCAATTGGCTAATTGCTTGTAGTCTAAATCCTGAAAACGAGATGTCAACTGTTAGACAACCCTATATCATGAGGCATTTCTCTGCCACTGTCTCAAATATGCGATAAGCATTGGGTTGTTAGGCTTGCTACGTGACTTCAGGGACCCGCAACATCTAGACGTGACTTATGATGAGCTACTTGAGGTTCATTTTGAGATAAAATGGTGGGTATAGTTCTGGGCGTTCCATTAAAAATACTTAATGAAACCAGATACATATATAGTATATACAGACAGTTTCTCACACTATCTAGAGAATATATAGATTCAATAATAACTGAAAAGAAATAATAAAGATGCAACCATTCTAGGCGAACAGCTCTGGAACTTGGGACTGCGGCTCCTCTGCTTTAGAGGCATCTGGATCTGCTATCTAGGGACGTTGGTCCAGTCTCTTACACGGGTCCTGTCTCATGGAATGTGTGGCTTTGCCACCATCCGCCCCCTCGGGTTCAATACCTATCCACTAAGCATTGCCATCCTCAATGCAATATGGTTGAGGTTGTGGGCATAATTGGCCAAATTTTTAGCTTCTTTGGTATTCCATGGAGATATAAAAAACCTCATTCAGAAAACATTTCCTTACGAAGAAAAAGGTGTAATATAGGCACCTAGTTTCATTATAAATTTCACGATAAGTTGCATTTTGCGGTTTGCATTCCGCTATGTAACAATTAGAGCAACATGACAGTCATAACAAAGAACAGGAAGTACTGATTGATGATCTGACAGCAACCATTGCAACTCTCTCAACAGCATAAGCTTAAAATATAGCATTGCTCAAATGCATTTCGGAGTTTCCATAGAACTAAGCCATGTAGGTTCGTGTCTCATCGAACTATTTTCAGGAATAAGGTTTGATTCTGCTTGATATATACAGAGTAATACTATTAATTATATATAGTTTCATTAAAATCCATGAAATGTGGGATATACCCATCGGCTTTGTTAAAAAAATTAATTATAGAAATGTTAACCGAAGTTGATAATTTTTCGATATTTACCGGAATTATGGGCCAGTCTTAAATTCTGATTTAATTAGTTTTTCAATTCTTCACTCGATATCATGCATTTAACTTCTAGTTTTTTCTCCCCACTAGTAATAAGCATAAAAGCCTATAGAAAAATACACAGTTAAAAACAAGCACAGAGATGTGAACAAGCAACTAAATTAGTAACTTTTTCCTTTGACGATGTCTCATACCTTAAATAACTCAATAAATTCTTTCCCTAAATCCAAATCCATTAACTCTTTTTTTTTTTTTTTTTCCTTCCGTAGCACCCATTTGGATCCATCGTATGCGCTTGTGAGATAAGGCTTCGTCATACTGACCAAAACAGATAGCCATTGCCGACTGCTTCCATTTGTGAGCACGGCTTGCATCTCTCTCTGAGGGAATGACGGCACCAGAGTACCGAACAAGTACATCTGTTTGAACCCGGCTGCACATTGGCTTGTTCTTCGTATATTTATCTGACTAGGTCTCATTAGCTACTATATGCAAGCGTGCACGAGTCTCTTATAAATAGGCTGACTCTACAACTCCCCGTAGAAATCACTACACTTTGCTCTTTCTACTCTTACAAAAGAAAGAGCTCAAATGGCTTCCACAAATGCGCTTGCTGCTTTTGCCCTTATCACGCTTGCACTCCCCATATTGAGTCGAGCAACGGAACACATTGTGGGGGACGAGCTCGGATGGACCCCTGGCTTCAACTATACTCTTTGGGCTCAGGGCAAAGAGTTTCGAGTCGGAGACACTCTTGGTAATCTTTAAAATGCATATACTCTCATACAAATTGCTAGTCCGCTACTTAACAACTTAAACTTTTAACCGCGATGCAGTTTTCAAGTACACCGTTGGAGAGAACAGTGTGTTCAAAGTGAGCGGGCCTCAGTTCCAGCAATGCGCATTCCCGCCAATGAGCGAGGCTATGACCACCGGTAACGACGTGGTTGTCCTCGCGACAGAAGGACGGAAATGGTACATCTCAGGGGCCGGCTACGGTGCGAATTGCCGAGCAGGACAGAAATTATTTATAACGGTCCTTCCTGCAGCCCCCAAGTTGAGCCAGCCAACCGAGCACGTTGTGGGTGATGAGTTTGGATGGACTCCTGGATTCAATTACACCGTTTGGGCTCAAGGCAAAGAATTCCGAGTCGGAGACACTCTTGGTAAAAAAATTCTTAGCATTTCAATCTTGATATAAATAGTTTATCTGCCGTCTAACATCTTAAACATAACGTCACGCACAGTTTTCAAATATACCGTCGGAGAGAACAGTGTATTCAAAGTGGACGCGCAGCAATTCCAGCAATGTGCATTCCCGCCAATGAGCGAGGCTATGACCACCGGGAACGACGTGGTTGTCCTTGCGACGGAGGGCCGGAAGTGGTACATCTCCGGAGCAGGCTACGGTGCGAACTGCCGAGCAGGGCAGAAATTAGTTATTACTGTCGTCCCTACCGCCCGCCACTTATTGGGGACAAAAGGCAATGCATTCTGATGCTCCGACGTCCGAACCTCCGGTCATGCCGCCTTCGGGTTGGGAGCATATTTCCCCGTCGGCTGCTGATGATGCTGCTGCTCCCTCTCCTTCGGATGGGGCAGCTCCTACTGCGTCACGCTGGTCCACCAGCAGGTTCTTGATGTATCGATGAGGACTATCATCTGAGAGATAAAAAGTACTAGATGGAAGAATTATGTTTCCCCTTTAGTTTCTTTCGGAATAAAAATATCATTTGATTTAAATTTGATGTGTTTTATATGTTTAAATGTTGAGAAATAAGATTGTTTGAGTCCTCTTTATTTCTGTCACTTCTGTGTGAACCTTATTTCTTAGAATTTTGTTTGGGATGAGAATCTTTTTTCTTTTGGAGGAAAATATTTTTCGACAGTAGCTGTGATAATCTCCACTGGCCCGTTGGAGATGGGACGCTTCGGCCGATTTTTCGGCACCATCAACTTATAAGTTTATCAATGACAATGTTAACTAAGACTGCCACGGGCCAAGCTCGTATGAGGCGTCAAATGCCCATTTAAGATTGATTTTTTTTTTTTTTTTTTAAGCAAAACAAACGACTGGTAGAAGCCCTTTGCATTCTATTAGTAAGATTATAATAGAACTACATAGAAGTTATAGAGATTTATCAACAAGTGATCCTCATATTACATTAATCCTTACACAAAATGAAAAGAAAAATACATAAAAAGGGAAGGTGTCCCTAAGTCAATCTCCAAAAGGTGCCCCATGTCAATCCTCAAATATGATAGTGGCCATACTCTCACTCCAAATTACGATGAAATGCCGCTAGTCATGTTGTGAGTCTGAATCATCCCTTGATGATCCTCCTGAAATCTGAATATGCTCATCGTTTGAAGGTGTATCTGTCCAAAAAAGTCGTGTACAGATATGAAGAGAGCGAGCGGTAGAATTAAAAATCCTATTATTTCTTTCCATCAAACATTCCAGCAGATCACCGCAGCTAGTGTCCTAGAGCGACAAGAAACCCGACCATTATAACATAATCTATTCCAAATTTTATTATCACTCTCCATATTGATATCAATCCCGAGGTTTTTCCGCACATAAAATCCAAAGGTCTCTAGTGAAAATACAATTCAGCATTAGATGGTCAGTAGATTCCCCATATTTGCTGCACAAAATACAGACCTGAGGAGCACCCTAACTTTAGGTGGGCATTTAATCTTCTAGACCCAATATATGTCTTTAGAATTCACTCCACTATTAATGAAATGACGGTATGTAGAGTTTACTGAGAACTCTCCATTTTTATTTCATCTCTAAATCAGTTTATCCTCTAATACCTCGGAAGGGGCAACTAAACTTAAAACAGATCTTTTTGGTTTATCCCACTTAACATCTTTTTGGTGCCATCAACTTATGAGTTTGCTTGTATGCCACAATAACATCATCCCATACCATTAGTTTGTAATATGTACTAAGAAAATTCATGGAATCTCATTTGGTATAGACATCCTGCAGATTTCACCAATACTTTTTTAGGATATAATTTTTGAATTAAAATCCCAAAATATTTATTCGAATAACTCATTAATCCAATTTTCTTATAATAAGTCGGTACCTTGATTAACTAGACAGACATCTCTCCACATTAATATTGCTTTATCCAAATTTTTTCGTATATCTAGTAAGTTCTTTCAAGGAAAATATGAATTTTAACTGATCATCACTGAAATATAAACTTTTCATCATTAGTTGTTTCTTTTGTCATCTGTTCTAGTTTTGAAAACAACTTCCATATGGCAATTTATATTTTGTTAACCAAGTTTTTGTTAAAAAAGAATTGCACCCCCACCATTAAATAAATAACGAGTTATTTACAATATATAAGTTTCTATAAAAAAATATGAAGCAGTTTTAGATTAAACCCCAAAAAGATTTTCTTTTTGGGTTTGGGCCTTCTCAAGTTTTGGACCCAATTCATAATATCTGGAGTTGCTATTGATATCCACTTTTTTACGAAAGTGCCCCTTGCTAAGTATACTCATAAGATTTAAAAATTTTAATCTTTGTCTTTCCCTCCGCAACACTTCTGAAAAAAAATAGGTTTTTCGAGGATTAAAAATAATATTTGGAATAAAAATTTCTAATACCATGAATTTAGGGCATTTCTATATTCTTTTATATATCTAAACATTCACCTAAAATATATCTTTTTTTTTTTTTTTTCAAAAATCCTAATTAACTATTTTATGTTATGTATACTCCAAATAATCGTGTGTATAAAATAGTTTAATGATATCCAAACTCTACCTGTTAATGTTCATAATTTTGAACCCAAAAATTACCTATCCATAAGCGGGTACTCACGGGTCCATGTTAGGTCCAAGTCGGGTCCGGCTACCGAGTCTCAATAGCAGGCACGTTAGCTAAGAAGCTAATCCTTAGGAGTTCTTAAATCCAACGGAAAAATGGAATTTATAATTATAAACCATATGATCGAGTGAATCCAAACAATTACCCAAAACATTTTCAATGATAACTTATTACCTTCAGACTTCAAATATGACCAAGTAAAATATTTATCTAAAATTACAAAGCATCCTACTCTATATTATTTTCTTAATTCTCTTTGTTTCCATTCTCTACAACAACAACAACTAAGCTTTTTATCCCAAGTATTTGGGGTAGGCTGCATGAACCAAAAAAAGAATCACGCCGGATCGATCACTTTGATATTCCTTCTCCATTCATTTCTATCAAGTAATATATTCTTATTTAAACCTCTAAACTTTATATTTTTGCGTATCACCTCTATCCATGTTTTATTCGGTCTTCCATTCGTTCTTTTAACCTGTCCTACATTGATAAACTCCTATTTTCGAACTTGTGCACTTGTAGGCCTACATTGCACATGATCAAATCATCGTAAGCGAGTTTCTTGCATCTTCTCATCGATATGAGTTACACCTATTTTAGCACGAATATCTTAATTTCTCACTTTATCTCTCCTAGTGTTGCCGCACATCCAACGGAGCATGCGCATCTCTGCTACACTTATCTTCTGTGAATGACGTTTCTTTATAACCCAATATTCCGTGCTATATAATAAAACTGGCCTAATAGCAGTTCTATAAAATTTTCCTTTCAATCTTAATGGAATGTTACGGTCGCATAAAACTCTCGTTGCCCTCCTCCATTTTAACCAGCTAGTTTGTATTCTATGATTAACATCATTATCGATCTCTCCATCATTCTAAATAATAGAACCCAAATATCTAAACTGACTGCTCATTTGTATCTCTTACTTATCCAGTTTTATAACATTATAGTGTATGGTCCGTCGTTTACTAAATTTACACTCCATATACTCTGTTTTAGACCTACTTAATTTAACACCTCTAGATTCTAATGTATACCTCTATAACTCTAACTTGGCATTTACTCATACTCTTGTCTCATCAACTAAGATAATATCATCAGCAAATAGTATACACTAAGGTATCTCATCCTGAATAGTTTTAGTAAGCTCATCTATCACTATAACAAATAAGAATGGGCTCAATGCAGATCCTTGATGCAATCCAATTGTGATAAAAAAAATTACTTGTTAAAACACCACATGTTCTGACATTGGCCACTACTTCATCATACATATTCTTAATTATATCGATATACTTGATGAGAACTCTTTTCTTCATCAGTGTTCACCAAAGTATCTCTCATGAAATCTTAATCATAGGCTTTTTCTAAGTCAATAAATACCATATGCAAATCTCTATTTCTCTCTCGGAATCGCTCTATAAGTTGACGAACTAAATGAATAGCTTCTGTCGTCGATCGTCCCAACATAAATCCAAACTGGTTCTCTGATATTTTAACAGTTTGTCGCAATCTATGTTCAATTGCCCTTTCCCAAAACTTCATAGTGTGACACATGAGTTTTATTCCCCGATAATTAGAACAACTCTGAATGTTGCTATTGTTCTTATACAAAGATACTAGAGTACTCTTTCCCATTCATTTGGCATTTTCTTAATTTGTCAAATTTTGTTAAAAAGATCTGTTAGCCATCTCACACCAATCCTCCTAAGTATCTCCATACTTTTATAAGAATCTCATCTGGATCAATACATTTTCTTGATTTCATCCTCTTTTATTTCAGACTCTTTAATTCTGCGTATAAAACTACGATTCATATTCTCATATTGAATAGTAAGATCTCCAAAATCTCTAGTAAAACTACCATTTATAATCTATCAAAATAATTTTTCTATCTTTTTTTAATCTCTTTATCTTGAACTAGAACCGTCTGATTCTCATCTTTAATACACTTTATAATATATAATTTTTTAGACTTTCTCTCTCTTATTCAAGCAATTATATATATATATATATATATATATATATATATATATATATATATATATATATATATATATATATATATATATATATATATATATATATATATATATATATATATATATATCATTTTCTGCCTCTTTATTATCCAACTTCTCGTACATTTGTTTCCATTCTCTAAAAGATGAAATATGAAATCAAATAGATTGGTAACTAAACATTATAAAGTACCGATTAAAAAATATGCATGATGCTCTTAACAAAATAAAATGAAGAGGATCCAGATGATAACTTTTGATTAACTTGTAAAATATATTTTTTTAAAAGTAAAACATGAAAATAATTATTAAGACAATGATTAATTATACTCTCTTGCCCCATTTTTTTGGAATGAAAAAACTTCTCTTATAGAATTTAGAAGGATTCTTTGCATAGCTTTTAACTGGTACCTCACATCCCATACTTGAATACTAATCCCATCAAAACAAATTAAGGATTATCCCCAAAAAAAATAATAACTTTAATAAAAAAAAAACTAGTTATGAATTTAACTTTCAAAATAATTATATATCTACTACCCTGGAAACAAATCCAATTGAGTATAATTTCTTTTCTCCTTTTGCAATTCAAACTCTCACACACATGTTTTTTAAAATATTATCCAAATTGACTCTCACAATAAGTTGATTTCAGAACCTCTCACAAATTGTAAATGAGTGATGCCACTAGAAACAAGGCTCATTGGCTTCCATGCAGCCTAAATGCGAGTGAAAATTTGAAGGGAAATAAATAGTAGTAGTATATCCAAAGATAACGAAGGCGTGCAAAAGTTTCCTCAGACCAGACGGAGATTAGTCCTCGCATTCAAAGACAAATAAAAAGAAACATTCTTTTTTTTTTTTCCGAACACGTCCTACCGAGACTAAGAATGATAATGGACAGGTCCAAGGCTGATTTTTTATGTTTCCTATTCAAAATTTTGAATAAAAAAATTAATTTTTTATTTTTCAAATTCAAAATTTTGAATAAAAAATTAATTTTTTTCCAATTAAAAAATTTGAATAGGACGGATAAAAAATTGGACCATGCACCTAACCGAGACAGAGTTCGTAACTTAAAATTTATGGCCGCGGTTATAAATATTTTGCTTTAACGCATCATGCATGTTGGACACATACATAGCACGAACGAGGACAGGAGGAGAGGATATAACGCGCAAGTTCTCACATATGGTTATTCTAGTTGACGATCTAAACATTATCAAGTCATATGACGGAGAAACCGCATGTCGATTGCTGATAGATTCCGATGATATACATGCGCACGTATCTCTCTTAGGCGTGAGGACGGCTAAGTATTTTATAGATATGTACAATATTGCTTAAAGTATCTCATTACAACTTACTAAAATATTGAAAAATGTACGGACTTTTCCAAGAATTTTTGCCCCCAGTGCGGCCTGCTCTTTGTATTTTAGCTCACGGAGGTCTCCTATAGAAGGCAACGCATTTTGCTCTTCAGTACTCACACAACGTAGCAAGAGTTGCAATGGCTTCTACAACAGCGATGATCGCTCTTCTTTCCGTCTTGGCAGTCGTTCTCCCGACATTGGGCCGAGCTGCGGAGTTTGTCGTTGGAGATGATGAGGGATGGAGCCTCGGCGTCAACTACACTGCTTGGGCTCAGGACAAAGAATTCAGGGTCGGTGACACTCTCGGTATGTATACATAATATCAAAAAGCATAATGAGGTCTGAATTCAAACTTGATTTCTGATTGTATAGTTTCTATGACATTGTTCAGTTTTCAAGTATCCTCCCGGATATGACAATGTCTTCAAGGTGTCCGGTCCAGATTTCAAGGAATGCATTGTCCCGCCGCCCAATGAGGCTCTGACATCTGGGAACGACGTGATCGTGCTAGCGTCCCAGGGGCGTAGATGGTACATCAGCGGTGTTGGCTACGGCGCAAATTGCAGAGCGGGCGAGAAATTGGTCATTACCGTCTATCCCGCAGAATGGCAACCTCCCTCCCCTCAACCAACTGCACCTTGGACACCCGGTATCCCCGCCCAACCAGCTGCACCTTGGACACCCGTTACCCCCGTCCAACCAACTGCCCCTTGGACACCTGTTCCGGCCCCGTCCCCCGAACCGTCCGGCTGGGGATCATCTCGTTTTTCTGCTCCTGAGCCAGCAGAGAAGGTGGGCAGCGAAACTCCGAATGTGTCGTATTTCTTCAACCGGTTCTTGAAGCATTGATAAGGCCTATCGTATTGTACGAATATGAGATGAGAGTACTATATTATTATTATTATTATTATTATTATGTTCTAAAATAAAATTTGCTTGTGAAATTGCATATAATGATGTATTTCTTATGATTCAGCTAGCAATTGATGTATTAAGTGTTTGTTGTATTGGCTATTTGAAGTAACATTGAGAAATGTCTTAATATGTGCGGTCTCTTAAATCTTGTGTGCGCTCCCAGCAACATTTTTGAATTGCAATTAGGCCTTTAGCAAATGAGAACGAGAACATAAGTTTCCATTAGGCATTTTGATGAATCAGTGTGACAAAAAAGTTAAAAAGTCTTTACCCGAACTCAGAGGGACTAAATTTAAGTAATTTACTAGTTTTAGAGACTCGAAATATGAGGATTTTTTTTTTATTAAAGTTTATAGCGAACCAACTGAGTCGGTCCTCTGCGTTCCATTAATAAGTATATAACAAAACATGTGTCCACCAATACATAGAACATAATTGTGGCTTGTGGGTGAGCCAACGATCCTTAAGTCCGAAACAAAGAGCTATCAAAAATGTACGAAAAGGGAAAAAAATCCATCCTAACAGCATAAGTCTTCGAAGTGTGCTGAAGTTGATGACAGCACCCCAGCCTCTTTATAGAGACTACTCTCTCATCCTCCTCCTTGCTCTTCCTCCTCCATGTCTCAAAACATGAAGAACTTAGGAATTAATATCTAAATGTGAACGATTTCGAGGATCGATATTAAGAAACCCCTTTCTCTTGGACAAAGAACTTGCTAGAGAACTCTATTAGCTTCCAAGCTTATTCTAAAAAAATCAAAATAAGTCTCCATTAATGCATGTAACAGTGTGACTGGTATCATGTTTTGGTTATCAGTCAAGGTAATAACAAGATCAACAAGTTGACTGACAAACAAGAAACTTGAATATAACTACGAAACTGATATACTGTATCAAGAGATAAACAACCTGAAGGATCAGAAGAGTTCCTAGCTCTGCAACGTTTATGAACGGATGACAAAGGTCAGTTTTTGCCTAATTCGTTAATGCCTGCTCACCCCCATGGATACCACTTGTTTCTAGGGTAATAACCATGATCAACAAGTTGACTGACAAATAAGAAACTTAACTATTAACCTGATATATTGTATTAAGAGATAAACAACCAGAAGGATCAAAAGAGCTCCTACCTCTGCAACGTTTATGAATGAATGACAAGGGCCAGTTTTTGCCTAATTCGTTAATGCCTACTCACCCCATGGATACCACTTGTTTCTTGGGTATCGAGAATGAGCATCATCATTAAGTGGATTTTACACACATTCAAACTGTGATAAGGTTTTAGAGTTAACTTCAATAAGAGCCAAATCTTCTTCTTGTATGACTTTCATATCAAAAGTCTGATTATTGAGAAAAATCTTAGAATGCCCTTGTGGAGAGTTCCCTATTACTTACTTGGGTCTTCTCCCGAACTCATTTGCCCTTAGAAAAAAAGGACTGGTTCAATCTGATTGTAAAAATATACAAGATATTAGAAAGATGGCAAGGTAAATTTCTGACATTGGGAGGCATAATTACCCTCCTTAATTCTATCATATCGGTTACACCACTCTACTTATTATCGTTTTATCGAATATTGAGGTGGGTCAAAATAAAAATTGACTAAATCAGGCAAAGATTCCTTCGAAATAGTCCTGACAAAAAAAAGAAAGAATATTTAATATATATATATATATATATATATATATATATATATATATATATATATATATATATATATATATATATATAAATAAAAGGAAGAGTACCATGCATTTGGTAGTTTGGGATCATGTGTATAATAGTAAGCTGAAGGGGATGGGCATTCTCGAATTGGAGGAAATAAATAAAGTACTACTTATTAAATGATGGAGAAATTAACTTCCTCTCCGTTGAATTTGGCCTGCAAGACACTTCAAGAAAAGTATGGTACTAGGGGTGGTCTTTGAAATGGAAACTCCACCAGTGTCTCCAACTTTTGGTGAAGTTTAGTAACTTGTAAAGGAGATTGTTTCTTTTGGACAGACATGAAATACTATTTGGAGAACGGAGGAGACTTCAGATTCTGAAGAGATAAATGGAGGGGAAGCCCACAACATTTCAATCATATCCCAATCTCTATAAATTTGCTAATCACTCTGATAGCTCCATGAAAGCCGACTTTTCCTTGTTTCATCGGTAAAGTTGTTTTCCATTTCTGGCCCAGGACTGTGTTATTTATTTATTTATTTTGTTGAGTGAAAGCGGCAAGATAAACCCTCCGTATTCTATTAACGATAGATAATAGAACTAGTACATGAGTAAAATCAAAATAAATATCTGGATCCACGTCTTATGCCCGTACAACATTGTAATCTTAGTCTGAAAGATAGCGAAAAAAAAAAGAGTACATAAATGGCCGTAGACCAGTCATCTCACACGACGGCCTCTCTTGCTTCTGGACCAGGACTGTTATTTGTTGCCGGGGTAGGAAACTTATCTGGACCGATCATCGTAAATAGCCTTATTTATTTATTTATTGGAAGTTCTCATTTATTTACTATCTACAGTGTAATCAAGTAGAATCTCCAAGTTTTGACATCCAACAACTTTTGCCAAAAACACTCGAATCTTCAAAGCCGAAAGTCACGGTGTACCAACTTTAGTGCACTATGTAACATACGATGTCAACTCATGGTTTGAATGTAGGAATTAGCCAACCTCCATCCCATCCTTCTCCCTTTTTTTTTTTTTTTTTTCCTATTTTCTGTATATATTTTCCCAGTACAATTTCAAGTTGTATTAAAATAAAAAAGACAACTTTGTTACCTTCCTCTAAAAAGGCATAATGAAACGAGGCCTTCGCTGATTTTATTTAAAATACTTCTCCTTAGCTTAAGCGACCAAAGGTTTAAATTTGGTGTATGCTGTAGACTGCAGGCCATGCCGCACTTGGAATTGGCTGATGAGCATCAGCCAAAAAGGCACAGACAGCTCCATTTGGCCATATCCCTCTGCATCAGACTTGTTCAAGGCTTCGAACCCACGCGCGTTCGATCTTTCCCATGGGATTTTGGGAGCCGAAGAAGCTGTATTTTGGTGAGTTATCGATAACGAGTGCCTGCTGCTGAATTCTTATAAATAGACACCAAACACCACATTGTTAAGCCACAACCCATCGACAAGCACCAGTTAAGCCACAACCCATCGACAAGCACCAAAAGTATTCTCAGTTCCGATGGCTTGCAAGCAAACACTTGCGATCCTGGCTGCTCTTCTTGCTGCTCTACCAGCGTTTGCTCGAGCAACTGAACACGCAGTTGGGGATTACTCCGGCTGGACGACCAACTTCAACTACAGCGCCTGGGCTGAGGGCAGAGAATTCAGAGTCGGCGACACCCTCGGTATTGCAAAATTATACTTATTTCTTCGTTTTTTGTTTTTTCCTGAGATAACTGAATCATCACGCCGAGTTAACACTCTGTTTTCTTGCAGTATTCAAGTATGCAGTCGGAAAACACAATGTCTTCAATGTGAGTGGGCCTGACTTCAAGGCCTGCAATGTGCCCCCCGAGAACAAGGCCAGGACCTCCGGCAACGATGTGATCACCCTCATGACGCCGGGCAGGAAGTGGTATATCTGCGGGAAAGCCTACGGCCAGCATTGTCAGGCCGGGCAGAAGCTGTTCATCAATGTCCTGCCAGCTGAACAAGCTCCCACTCCTGCTCCGTACTATCCATCCCCGCCGGCATGGGAAGCCCCGGCTCCGGTGGCAGCTCCAGAGGGCACGCCTTATACTGGACCGACACAGCACATTGTCGGGGATCGGGAGGGCTGGACCGTCAATTTCAACTACACAGCTTGGGCCGAGGGCAGAACATTCTACGTTGGCGACACAATTGGTACGTGAACTATCACTATTTTGCCCGTTTCTTGTAGGTCAAGATGAATCTCAGTGTTCTTGATCCCAAATGCAACATCTGACAATGCAGTTTTCAAGTATGGCGTCGGGGTTCACAACGTCTTCAAAGTGATCGCCTCAGCTTTTGAGCACTGTAGCGTGCCACCAGAGAGCGAGGCCATGGCCACCGGATCCGATGTTGTCACCCTTGCAACTCCGGGAAAGAAGTGGTACATATGTGGGAAAGCCGAAGGAAGGCATTGCTGGTCGGGGATGAAGCTCGTCATAGTTGTCCTCCCTGTCCCCTCGTCCGCAACTCCAGCTCCAGCATACTCACCGCCATCTGGCCCAACACAATTCATAGTTGGGGATGCAATGGGCTGGACCCTCAACTTCAACTACACTGCTTGGGCTGAAGGCAAAGTATTCCGTGTTGGCGATTCGCTAGGTATAGTTTTTTTTTTTAAGCAAAAACGGCTGGTAGAAGCCCTCCGTGTTCTATTAACAAATTGATAATAGAACTACAAAAGTTCAAAGCAAAAGTACATAGATGAAAACATAAAAACTGAGCTAGGAAAAAGTAGAGAAAGAGTACAGATAAGTGGTCAAATGACAACAACAGGATCTAAACAGTATATCACAAGCTCCACACAACATGCTCTTCTGAATAATCACCATAAGGTTCCCAGAAGTCGATGATCAAGTCTGAACTAGAGATGGAGGAATATCACTGACTTCATCTCCAGACGTCTCACCTGAAAGCTGAATCATCTCTTCGTCCGAAAATATATCTGTCCAAAAAAAGACATCATGAATAATTGTACGTATGCATGAGTGTGATGGGCGTGCAGTAGACTTAAATATTCTACTATTTCTTTCACCGTCGGTAAAAATATGCATGAGTGTGATTCGCTAGGTATAGTTATATGCTACACCGTCGGTAAAATTATGAGGCCAATCAGTAACTCTCTGGTTTTTTTTACGGTGCAGTGTTCAGGTATGCAGTGGGCAATCACAATGTGTTCAGAGTAGATGGGCCTGCGTTCAAGGCGTGCAGTGTGCCTCCGGAGAGCGAGCCTTTGGCCACCGGCAACGATGTGATCACCCTTGCGAGCCCTGGAAGGAAGTGGTACATCTGTGGGAAAGCGAGTGGCGGTCACTGCCGGCAGGGCCAGAAATTGTTCATCAATGTGCTCCCAGCAGCAGGGCACGTTCCTTCTCCGTCTCCTCCATCTCCAAATGCACCTAGTCACCACTATGGGTACGGGAGGAGACTCCTCAAGTGAGAAATGGATGAAGATTGCATATGTCATTTAGTATAATACGTGCGACTTAGTTCAATTCTTTTGCGTATTAAAATTATTTTAAATTGAATTGTAGCAGTGAGTTTTTATTTGCCAGATGTGTACTGTATCTCTTTGTTCACGTTGAGACCATTGAGCTATGTTTGTGTGACGCTTAATCAAACTGGGTAAGATTTGATGTGAATAAAGAACGATTTCATTTATTTAAAGTTAGCTGATTATTCATTTTCTATATATATAGGGTTGTTATAGATAAGCCCAGAAATCTCTAATTATTTTTGAGAAATAGAAACTTGAAGCATCATTGGTGAAAATTGTTAATCTCGGGGATCAAGTTCCTTTACATTCTAGTTTGACGCATAATAAAGGGGCTAATTGGTTCTTGGAAAGGGCAACATAGAAGCGGATTGGTGGGGCCCAGTAATTTTACATTTTCTCATGGAAAATAGATGTAAAAAAATGGTACATAAAAACTCTCTATCTACTTTCTATTAATTATTTAGTACAAAGTGATCATGAAAAATGGTTTATAAAAAGCTTATGGCAAAATGTTTTGGGTTAATAGAAGAGTTAGGTTAGCTATTTTGGTGAAATACAAAGTCACAACTGACTCCGTGAGGACTCAAATAGTAAGATTTATATATATAATACTTAAAATTATTCTTTATATGAATATATTCCTATATTTTAAATTATTTTTAATTTAAATTTTCAAAAAATGATGAAATATTTTTAAAAAAACCAAAAAAATATGGATTGGGCTGAGCAATATAAAGATTGGTTATTAATCCTATTCGAGCAATTCAGAGTCAATTACGAACCTAAACTTTTGATTGGCCGACCAGCTATAACATACAGAGTTGGTCGACCAATCCAAAGCATATAGAGTCACTCGTATAATAGATTGATCAACCAATATAGGGATCGGCCAAAAACACTTCAGATATATTTTTAGTAGTTATGCATTATTGTTTAAATCATATGGATACCAATTTGAATTTGAACAAAGTAATACTATAAAAGATTCCAGCAACATCAAACTAACTTAACTATTTTGGAAAATCAATATAAAAAATTAGATCAAAAAATAAACTATATAAATCGCAATTCATCATTAAAACCCGCAACAGATCATCTCATCATATAATACAACTCAAAATCATTCCAAAATTAGAATCAAGGGTGAAGAAGATTCCATTTGCATCATACTGGAAGAAAAGTTAAAACACAATCAAAATAAAAAAAACTATATAGTAAGCTTAATTAAGAAACACAATTAAAATAGTTATGTCCGTCATATTACAAATAGAGAGCACGTAACATAGTTCTTATTTATTACAAACTACTTAACAATAAATAATACTTGAAATTACATAAAAGAAAATAAGCTACTGCTAAGGCGGAGATGATGGAAAAAGATGATAGAATGCCTCCATCATTTGCGTTAAATCTCTTGCATTTGAACATATTGCACCGTCAATATGTATTGTAGTATACTCGAAATTTGGTTTGATTCTCCATAAGAAACTTTCTGAGTCTTGCAGATTACTCATCTAGCCGATATTTGTTTCTATCTCACGTATCTTGATATATTCTCATAGACAGATCTTTTATCAAAAAAAGAGTGGGTGTGTCTCTCAGAAAAGCAAGACACAAATGAGAAGATGCAGGACAAATTCCCGAAGAGACCTCCACAGGGCACGGCTGACAGCGCCTGAGGGGGCAGACCTTTTTGGTCCCTATACTCCACTCTGAGTTGGAGTTTTTTATTTCTATGTTTTGCACTCTGTCTTTTATGCATGCATGATGTTGTATGGCCGAATTAATGGAACTCGTAGGTTCCTCGGCTTGGTTTAGTTTTTTGTTGTTGTTTTGATGTAAAACGGTTATTCTGTAGGAGGGGCAATTTGCTTACCGTTTCAACCTAAAAAAAAAAAATTTCTGAGTCCTGACAATAGTGGATTGTATGGTGCTAAGTGTATCAACTTTAGTGATAAGGTACGCTTTATCTTGAGATCGTCCACCTTCTGAATGAGAATGTTATAATAAGTATCACGGAAATATTCATGATACAATTAATTAGGATCAGAACCAGTTCTTAGTTATCCTGGTCAGTGCCACCAGTGACTCGTATAAACCCGCACCCGCGGTGCTGGAGCCACCAGTGGCTCATACAGAAAACACACTCGGTTTTCTAAAAATCCGAGAGCCACTGATGGGTCTCCAGTAGCCTCAACAGCTAAGATCATTGATTATCAAGTTATAATTTGCAAACAAGTGAATTTCAATGCTGTTTTGAGACCTGATCTTTGGGCTGAAATCCTAATATGTCATTTATCCTAATTATAAATTAAATTAGTGACATTTAATTGCCAAAGAATATTATAATAACTACATAACTATATAATTTCCATACTTTCAATTATTTGTTTAGTTTTTACAAATGGAAACCTTGCAAATGATTATAATATTTTGATGTATTTATTTTTAGGAAAAGTATAATAAAATATGTTAATTATATTATTATGATGAGTAAATATATATATATATATATATATTTTAATTGGAGGGTGTCAATTTTACAAAGTAGTTTTGAATTTTCTAATTTTTAAAATGTCTATGTAACTACTTATCCAATAATATAACTACTCTCCAAATCCAATAGGCTCATTCATTTCCACTGTACAACTTTTTTAAAATTACAAATAAAAAATTCAGAAAACATGCCCAAGCCTATTTTATCAAATATATAAATTTTCTATTTTCTATTATGTTATTTTCTGGTCTCATCTTCCTCTTCACTTAGTAATATAGTAAGATTTTACATTAATTTTCTTTTCATTCACGCGCATTAACAAGACATTTTTTCTAGAATAACTTTAACACTAACAAATCAAATTCAAATAAAGCTAGCTCGTACGTATCTTTATTGTCTCATCATCAAATAAAACTCACTTGCGCTTAAGTATTTCTTATTCCAATTCAAGAACTTCGTGACATTTTACATATCCAACAATCATTTCCAAATTCTATATCCCAGATAGGCCAGAATGCCCAAAATAACAACAATTGCCATCACAACAATCTCAAGCGTCTTATATTTCTTTACTCCTTGGCGAATCTTCTGCCATGTAGAGCTCCCTTGATCACTAGCAGGTGCTCCTAAATCTTGACCATTCTCAGCTTTGTTCGTATCACTAGCATTTGGTTTGGGGCTCTGTAGCGGCCCTTGTGCTTGTGCATGCTGGTCATGAGAATTGGCTTGTTGAGGGACATGCTTCGGTAGCACGACATAGAGAAGCCCCTCCTCTTTGTCAAACTTGGCCTGGATTGCTTTCGGATTGCTGCGCTTTGGGACAGCAAAGCTCTTGCTAAAGCGAAGCCACTGGTTGCCTTCTAAGAGGCGTTCGCCGCTGACCTTGAGGCTGCCAGAGGTATTGATCAGGACTCTCATCTGATCCTTTCTGAACCCTGTAAACAATTGGCACATAAAATGCAAAACTACAACTGCATCAAATTGAATGAATCTGAATGTTATTGAGAAGAAGCGTGCCTGATGCGTCGATGATTAATGTATCGCCCTCCTCTGTCTGCATCCAGTGCGACTGGGGCGCGATGTCTGTGTACGAGCGAGGCTCAGAAGAAGCTCCAGGCTGCATCGTCTCGAGTAGAACTGCGGAATGATTTAGGCAATGTTGAGTCATATATAGCTCTTGAGGGGGAGAGGCCAACTTGTTTGCTTCGGAAAGGAGTTATGCTTTCTTTGTTTCTTGAGGGTGGAGTTGCTTTCTTGCGACAGGATTCCTTGCCCAAATGACTGTACTAGTTCTGAGATGTTCCCCTTAATTTGTTCCATGAAAATTCTTGGCTGCCTTGTGTTAATAACTGCCTAATTGCTGGCCAGTTTGGCCTAATCGGTCAAGACAAGACTGATTATGTGGATTTTGGCATGAGAATTGGCAGGTCTAAGCATTGGTCCGTCCTACTCAAAATTTTGAATTAAAAAAAAATATTTTTTTAAATTTAAAAATTTTATAGGACAGATCAAAGACTGGCCTCGCCCGTTCTCAATCCGTATGTGGACTTGGATTTAGACGCAAGCACTACGATCTGGTCAGAAAAAATTCAGAAGCTCGACCCGGATTTTTTGAATTGTTTTCCGCATGATTATTGAGTACTGTTATTGGTTGTCAGTGATAGCTGAGGGTTTTGGAGAAGTCTGGAAGCTCAAAAAGAGGCAACTTCTTGCTTGCTGAGTCACTGTCATTCACTGTATGTCACTAGAATATTTTGTTTGTAGAATATCCTTCATTATGAATTTTTAAAATTTTCGGCTAAATACTGAATATCTATCCCTACATAAAAAACATCAAAGTTTCATAAAAAGAGATGTACTCTTTAAGTTATCCTCTGAAATGGATAGTTGAGAATTACAACAACCTATATTGACAACGGCTAATATAAGTTATCTAAACTGTAGTTCATTTCTAGTATTTTAATTTAAAAAAATTTTTTTTTTTTTTTTGGTTATGATCTCTAACCGCTAGGATTCACTCATATCTAATTTTTTTTGAGTTTTTATGAGAATATCTCACTAATTTAGAATATCTTTCTAAATTAGTATATTTGACAAATCATCTAATTTATTAACATATCTCTGGATATCTTCTTAAATTAGTATATTTGTCAAGTATCCCTAATTAAACTGATTATACTGATTTAGGATTATATGCAATTAGGATCAAATTATATATTCTCTTATTTTTAACTTTTATATTCGTCTCCTTTATCTATAAAAAGATAGCTATTGTAACGTTTTATATACACCTCAGAAATAAAAATTATTCTTCATTCCTTCTCTCAGTTCATAATTTTATCATGATATCAGAGCCAGGTTAAGATATAATGGCGCTTGCATTGCTCGTTGGCACTGGTATTGCCTTTGCCGCGGCACAGTCCTTACTCTACCCCCTATGTGCCAACTCTACCGCCTCACCGCTGCCGGCTGCAACTCTTTGGTCTATGGTAGGTCCTGCTCTACCGTTATCTCCATCTTCAAGCGTCACCTTTGCCGTATCCGTCTCGTACTTCGGTGACTCCTTCTGCTGCTCCGTCACCGAAATCTAGTGTCTCGTTTTCAGCTCCTGCACCGTCGTCACCGCCATGTTTAAATGTATGACCTTTGTCATCTTTGTCTCCTATTCTGGTGACTCTGTCTGGTACTTCATCACCGCCTCCTGTGATAGAGATCCTGTCTGCTGCTATGTCACCAAAATCTAGTGTGAGCTCATATTCTGTCGTCATCGTCATATTCAAAGGTGCAGTCTTTGTCATCTCTGTCTCCTCTTTCAGTGACTCTATCTATTGCTTCATCGTTGTTTCCTGTGCCAGAGATCCTATTTGCTACTATATCACCGAAATCTAGTGTGTCATTTTCGGTTCCTGCTCCGTCGTCATTGGTATGTTCAAAGGTGCAGTTTTTGTCATTTCTGTCTCCTCTTTTGGTGACTCTGTTTATTGTTTCATCACCGCATCCTGTGCCAGAGATCTTGTTTGCTGTTCTATTACCAAAATCTAGTGTGTCATTTTTGGCTCCTGCTCCGTCGCCACTGTCATCTTCAATGATGCAACCTTTGTCATCACTGTCTTCTCCTTCGGTGACTCTGTCTATTATTCCGTTGCCGTCTTCTATACCAGAGATCATGTCTGCTGCTCATCATCATGATCTTGTTTTCAAACTCAAGTTGGTGTCTTCCATTTTGAGTTTGTGGGGATATTAGAATATCTCACTAATTTAGAATATCTTTCTAAATTAGTATATTTAACAAATCCTCTAATTTATTAGCATATCTTAGGATATTTTCTTAAATTAGTATATTTGTTAAATATCTATAATTAAACTGACTATGCTGATTTAGAATTATATGTAATTAGGATCAAATTATATATTTTCTTGTTTTAACCTTTTATATTTGTCTCCGTCATCTATAAAAGTATAGACATTATAACATTTTATATACAACTAAGAAAAAAGTTATTCTTCATTCTCTTTCTCAGTTCATAGTTTTATCAGTTTTGGTTTTAATCTGATCTTCCGTTAAGTAGATATGAAATTAACGGTTTTCAGTGAATATAATATCTTAATCAAGGATAATGAACTTCAAAACTTATGCAAATTAATTCAAAAAAAGTTAAGCAGATAAATATATGATTTTAAAAAGGAATAATGTAATTACTAACTTTTTGCCACTATCTTACATAACTTATCGGAATTGGCGGCTCATATGCAAAGAATAATGAAAATGCACTGACACTTCACATAATTTACTCTAACTGCAATCCATTTATTCTATATCTGATAAAAAAAAATTCAAAATACTTTTTTTTTGCATTATGATCTAAACTCTCTAGGATTAACTCATAATACCCAATATTTTGGATTTTGGTTTTGATGTGGCTTTCAAACAAGTATATATAAAAATAATGATTTTCGATAAAGATAATATCTTGTATCCACTTGATGGAATGACAAATAAACTCCAAAATTCATAAAATTAAACCTAAAAAAGTATGAAGGTTAAAATCATGATCCCAAAAAGAAATTAATAATTAGAGTACTATTTTTTTGCTGCTAGCTCATGTATCTTACCTGAGCTAGTGACTCATATATATATATATATATATATATATATATATATATATATATATATATATATATATATATATATATATATATATATATATATATTACTGTAGGTGAGCCGCCAGCTCAGGAAAAGTTATGTGAGCTAGCGGCAAAATTATAATGATCCAATGATTTTTCTTCAATTTTTTTTACAATTATGATCTCTACCTCCTTAACTTCTTTCAGATTAAATTTCATAAATTTTGGAGTTCATTTATCATTTCATCAAGTACATATAAAATGTTTTATTTATTTAAAACCGTTAATTTTGTGTTATCTTGATGGAGTACCAACTTAAAACTAAAACCCAAGAAATTGGGTATGAGTGAACCCTAAGGGTCAAGATCATAATCCAAAAGAAATTTTTTTAAAATGAGGATTATTGGAGATAGTGGAAATGAACTGCAGCTCAGGTAACTGCATGAGCTGTCAGCTCATTTCCATTTTTCTCATATATATATATATTACTGTAAATTAGTCGCTGCCTCATATAAGTTACTTTAGATAATGACAAAAAAAAAATAGTAATCTCATTATTTTTTAACGATTTTCGAAAAGTACAATATTTGATATCTACTTGACAGAAGGATAAATGGAGTCCAGAATCCATGATATTTGATCCTTGAGAAGGTAAACAGTTGAAAACCATACTCCCCATAAATAACTTACAAAATAATGAAATCATTATTTTTTTGCCTCTAGGTTTTCTGTGATAACAGTTTATTAGCAGTTTTTCATGTACATGTATGTGTGTGTGAATCTGAGAGGTTTGAGATTGTTATGCAAAAAAAATATTTTGAAAAAAATATTGAAGATAGTGAAAATGGACTGCAACAGATAAATTATGGACTGCAACAGATAAACTATGTAAATTATCAGTTCATTTTCATTATTTACATATATGTATATATATGTATGTATTGGGGAGCATGACGAGGGGGCTGATATTTAAAACCTTTGGCTGTTTCAAGAAATACTATTTAAAAATCTCACCTGCCACCAGAAATATATTCATAGCCTCGAGGAAATGACTTTAAAAAAGAGAAAAATATATATAGAAGAATTAATACTCAAAAGCAGTGTTATTCCCTTTCAATTCTTATTTGGAAAATTCTATTTGAGCATGCCATTTTACTCTTAGCGTTCTGCTTACTCTTTATACCAAACTTCTATTTTGAAATACTGCCATTTTACTCTATGCATCCAAAATTTTTTTCAAAAATACCCCTTGTCCTTTTCTCTAACTCCTCACCCGTCCGATCCTATTTTTTATCTATTTTTATTAGAGTCGGATGTTAGTTTAAGAGCAAGAAATATTTTGGTCGGGTATTAATACCCAACCAAGAAACGTGCTGGTCGGATATTAATACCCGACCAGCAAGTGAAGTATCCCTTCTCAAAAGAAAGCTAATTAACGATAAATTTCTAACAAATATGCATAAAACCTAAAAAAATTCAAATCATAATTTAAATTTGTCCTTTGACACCAATTGCATGTTGGAATTTTCTATTTGCATAAGAAAACTCAAACTCCAAATCCAAATTTCACTTGTCATAATGAAATCGAAGAATTTAAAATTCTTCTAATCTTTTCATGAACGTTAATATAAAAAATTTTAAGGGATCAAGAAATCAAATCGATGATTTTATAGAAAATGTGTTTTTATTAAATACCAAAAAAAATTATTTAGGATTTTAGAGAAAAAATAGATGAGGAAGACGATGAGTCGTAATTACAAATTTTAAAAAGTCTTAGTTTGGAACTTATAAGATAACTTCTTTCAAAAAAATAATAACAAACTTATATAAGTTTCAAAACTGTACTTAAAAAGTAAAATACCGTGTGCAAATAGAATTTCCCTTCTTATTCAATGCAACGTTATCACAGCATTTTACAATTTTGTACATACTAAATCCTATCAACATTTCCAAATCACATATTTTCCAGCTTTCTTACGAACTAATACTCTGTCAATTTACTCTAGCCGCGCTCCCCATACTGTTGGCCCCTGCCATCTTCCTGAATTTGTAAGCAACATAAATCCCACACCCAACCACTATCACCGCAACAACAGCAAAAGTTATCATAAACTGCCTTCTCTTCATCTTCATCCCAAGCATAAGCCTCCCTACTCCATATTTACCCTTCTCTTGTTCTCTCCCCACTTCCTCTTCAACCTTCTCCTTATCCTTGCCGTTTTCAGTTTTCGCCGGTTCAGGTTCAGGTTCAGGCTCCGGCTCGCTCGGTTTCGGCATTGCCTGAGGCTCTGGAACTTGTGCAGGAGGCGGGGCTGCAACTTGTGCTGGCTCTTCAGAGATGAGCTTTGGGAGGGTGAGGGTCAATATGCCATTCTCGAATTTGGCACGGATTTCGCTCGGGTTGCAGTCGTCCGGGATGCGGAATTCCTTGCGGAAGCGGCGCCACCTGTTTCCGTTCACCGGGCGCTCCCCGCTGGTGCGGAGGTTGCCGTAGTGGTCGAGATGAACCTTTAGGTGCTCCTTCTTGAATCCTACGTCCATCCATAAAAAGAAATGTCAATATTAATGAAACAGTATTCATTACATATTTCATATGCACTCCAACGTAATTACCCGGTAGCTCGATAACGATTGTATCGGATCTTTCTCCCTTAATAAACTCAGACGAGGGTACGAAATCGTCGTATGATCTGGCCACTGACTCCATGAGGCCTTCGTTGTTGTTTGCACCAAAGAATGTGGAGATTTGGAGGAGTTATTGCAGTTGGATGAGTGAAGATGGAGACTTTAAGGTTGGAGTTTATATAGCAAGTTATGGTACAATATTGTCTTCAGAGAGACATTATTCCTTGTGTTTGGGTTAAAGAATGGGCTATCCCTTCTTTTTTTTTTTTGAGATTGATTTGGTTTGGTGATCAAGGTTCTTTTATTTTGTATGAACTCTGTTGATTTTGTTGTGAGTTTTCTCAATGCTTTGCTTCTCATTTATGCTTCTCCTTTTTTCCTGCCATGAAACATTTTAGGTTTTGGTCAAAGAATTGGCATCCTACTGTGTTTAATTTGAGTGAGTTTGGTGGTCTCCCCCTCGAGAAGGCAAAGTGCAAGGTTCTTTATTTTTTATGCACTTTTTCTGGTTTTGTTGGAGATTTGTTCTAAATGTTTTCTAGTATCAGGATATGTTTGGCTCACTAGAAGTAGAAGTAAGGAAAAAACTGAAAAGTAACTTCTAAAATGGAAATAAAATAAGATTGTTCTTATTATATTTGTTTATTAATATTTAAAAAAAATGTATTATAAAGTTAGTGGAGTATTATTTAATTAATAAAGAAGAATTAGTTATATTATTTTATTTGTTTGTTACGGAGAGAGAGGTACAACTTTTAAATGATAATAATAATATGCAAATCAAAAAATATTTTTGCCTTGTTCCTTAATTTTCTAGAGCTCTTCCAATCCAAGAGCATGAGAAAGAAAATTTTAAAAGTAAAGTATTATATAGACGCTATTTCTTTATATAAAAAAGTAACTCATAATTTTCTTCTTGACTAAATAAATACTTAAAATAGTAAAAATAATTTTACTTTTACTATATCCATTATGTTTCCATGCAGGCAAATCCAAGTATATCACATGTGGAAAAGTAGAAAAATATTTGGTAGCCAGCCATTATTACTGGTAAGTCAATTTTGGATGGGTTCTTTTAGAAATAAAAAAGTACTGAAAGAATGTTAAGGTGGCAGTTGAATTGACTATTCATTATTGATAAAAACATGATATTAAAAGAGCGGAAGAAAGTGGGTGGACATGTGTTTTGATCCTAAAACTAATAAGACCTAGTGCCCTTCACTTCTAATCCACTTTCCATCATTTTGTCAAAAGTCCAAATGCTAAAGAAATTTACTTAAGTAACTAATCAAATTAAGCTACTAATCATTACTCAGTCCCTCACTTCCCTCACTTTTTTTTCCTCCGTTTTCACTCTCTTGTTCAATTATCCTAATTATAGGAAGGGGTATTTACTGGTTTGTCCCTCAAATCTTTATATATTATGATTTTGCCTCCAAATCTTCATATTTAGGATTTTGCCCCCCAAATCTCATAAGTTACAACAATTTAGTCCCCTCTCTAACACAGTTAAATATTTGACCATTTTACCCCTCTTTTCCTCTTCTATTTTCCTCCTCTCTTCTTCTTCTCTCTTCCTCTCTCTTCTCCTTTTCTTCATTATTTCTCCTCTCTTCTTTCTCTTTAACTTCAATTGGTATCACCTAGGGAGATCATACATACAATCCATAACAAATACCAATTGAAGTTAAAAAGAAAGAAGAGAGGAGAAATAATGAAGAAAAGGAGAAGAGAGGAGGAAGAGAGAAGAAGAAGAGAGGAGGAAAATAGAAGTGGAAAGAGGGGTAAAATGGTCAAATATTTAACTGTGTTAGAGAGGGGGACAAAATTGTTGTAACTTATGAGATTTGGGGGGCAAAATCCTAAATATGAAGATTTGGGGGGCAAAATCATAATATATAAAGATTTGAGGGACAAACCAGTAAATACCCCTTATAGGAAATATAAAAAAGAATAATATTTTTAATTAAATATTTTTTATTACGACTGGGATGCGGTAAAAGTATTATAACGTTCTCTATCTACAACAAAATGTGTAAAGTTGATGAAATAAGTTTATCATATAACAAATAAACTTATTTGGGTAAGATTATCATATAACAAATAAACTTAATGAATATTAATAAATAATCATAATAATATTGAGACAATCCAAATAATAATTTATTAGGAACTAACATTCAAATACGAACCCTTAAATGATTCTTACCCCACTAATTACTCTTAAAAAGGGAGAAAAAGACACACTCACTACTTACGGGGAATTTCTAGATGGGCACAAGATTTTTCCTAGTGAGCCCACTTTACCTAGTGCGCACGCTTTTACTTTTCAAAAACCTCATTTTTTCCTAGTGAGCACACCTATTTCCCAAATTGCCCTCGCCATCTTCCTCTCTTTCTCTCCCACTGTTCCCAAACAAAACCTATTCCTCTCTCTGCCGACTTCCCCATCTCTCTCTCTCGCCGACTTCCTCTCTCTCTCTCTCTTTCTCGCCGACTTCCCCTCTCTCTCTGTCGCCGACTTCCCCCCTCTCTCTCTCGCCGGCTGCCCCCCTCTCTCTCGCCGGCTTCCCCCCCCTCTCTCTCTCTCCGACTTCCCCTCTCTCTCTCTCACCGACTTCCCCCCTCTCTCTCGCCGGCTGCCCCTCTCTCTCTCGCCGACTTCCCCTCTCTCTCTCTCACCGACTTCCCCCCTCTCTCTCTCTCGGGTGGGGCCGATATACCCGGCTTCATCTCTCTCTCGCCGACGCTCTCGGGCTATCGCCGATCGGTGACACTCGAGCGCTCTCCCCCTGACGTGCTGTCGCCGACGCTTTGTCCCCGAGTGCAGGAGGTTTAAGGAGTAAGGTATTTGCTATTTAAATTTAATCAATTTTTTTTATGGATTATGATTTTAGATTGTTTTTGATTTGTTGTTGTTGTTGTTTAATTTTTTTATTTTGGTGGTTTGTTGGTTTAATTTTTTTTTAATTTTTATTTTTTTTGTTTGTATTATGATTTTAGACTGTTTGTATTGTTGCTTGATAATGTCGTAGAATTAAGTTTAATATTTTCATAGTCCATCTTTTGATCTTGACCATTTCTGAATACATGAGAAATTTGTGAAAATGGAGGCTTATCTTAAAAGGTACTGCAAGGTTCTTAATGCAGATGTTCTGAGTTATCCCCTGAGCATGACAACTTCTACAGGAGGGTGTGTTCTTTTAGTTATAACAACTCTTAGGTTAGGGTCTTAATGCTAACGCATGTGTTAATATGAACTCCTTTTGCTATTAATCAATTTGAAATATGGTTGTTTTGAGAGAAGAACCAATTATTTCCAGCAACAAATGTAACGAGCCCAAGCAAGTAACTACAATCACTTTGGTTTTCTTGAATGTCGGGAGATAATTGTTGAACCTTCATTTCTATAACCAATATTTTGTTACTAAGAAAACATATACTTTTCTATGGGTCAAAGTTATGTACCTATATGTAATGTCCTATATGCTTTATCCGTTGTTGTTGGATCTACCACAACTCACCGATGTTCTTATACTTAGCTCACTTATAATCTAACTTATATATATTTTTGTCATAATATATGCAGAGAATTCAAGAAGTTATAGCAATTATTGATCCCTTCTTAGAGCAAGGCGAGACCACAAGCAAGAGGCGTCCGAGTTTGCTCTATAATGCCCTCGTGAAGATAAAATCAGTTCTAACCGGGTACACGCAAACTGATCTTGACATAGTATTACAGCCCGTTGCTGGATCCCCCACTGATCGTCCTACCTCTTCAAGACGCCGCCAACCCGCAAAGAAGCAACCCGCTCGGAAGTATCGAAGAATCTAGAATCTGTTGTTCTTTTTTAATATTAGTCGCAAAGTCCAAAAAAAAGTTTTTAGCATGGAACAAAGATTCATTTTAGTTTGTCGTTCTTTTAAATTGAAGTTGTACTCAAGGAACATGGTTTATATATGAAGTTGTAGTTGACGTTGTTTTTAAATGAGCCTCATCTTGTATATCGCGGCGCCAAACTACAATTTTAATGTTTTGAATGACTTTGTGTACATGTTCGAATCAATGATGCGTAGTTGGTGATATGTTTTGATAGCATGATATTGATGCGATGGACCGTTGTTGTTGGATACGCATTTTACACCTCATTTGGATAATCAGTGATATACCGTATCAATTTTAGCTAATTTTGCTGACATTTTATTTTGAAGTTTTGAATTACTTGTGTTTTTGTTGGATCAATGATGCGAAGTCGTTGATATGTTGGATAAATCTCGTTGGTGTTTGGACCAATGATGGCAAGTTGATGTTTGACTCACCGTATCCAAAAACAGAAGACTTTTAAAAACGAAGACTTTTAAAGTGGGCTCACTAGGAAATTTCTTGTGCCCATCTAGAAACTCCCCCTAATGCTAGTTAAAAGAAGCGAGAAAATATATAAAACAGAAGAGAAGCATGAAAACTTATGTTGACAATAACGACGGTTGTACTTTATTTACCAACCCAAAGCCCATAGAACAGCCTGAAGCCCATGCGAGAATCAAATTTTTTTCAAAAAAATTTCGAAAGCCTCAAGCCCAGGTATTACAAAAGTTAAATTAAAAAATCAGAAGGGAAGCTTTTATTAAGAACTATCAGAGCCAGGTTTCGATCTTGGGACCTGTGGATTATGGGCCCAACACGCTTCCGCTACGCCACTCTAACCATATTTGTGATTCGGGTTTACAGTGCCGGATCATATAGAAATGATCCGGGACTGTAAACCCGGATATGAAATTAGATATCTAGGGCGTCAAGCCCGGATTAGGAATTATTACAAAAATGAGCCAACTCCGTCCGGGCTATCCAGCCCGGACATATGTCCACTGTCCGGGCTATCCAGCCTGGACAGAGCATATATGTCCGGACTGGATAGCCCGGACGGGATTCTCTGAAGGGTATTTTTGACCTAAAAATATAATGACAAAGTTGTAAAAACGAAGACTTTTAAAGTGGGCTCACTAGGAAATTTCTTGTGCCCATCTAGAAACTCCCCTACTTACGAACTGGGCTCCTGGGCGCAAGGGCTGCAACGGGCCTCCGCCTGTTGGCCCTTTCCCTTTAAAAAAGGCCAGCGGGCGGCAACAACCAAAAACCTCAAACCCTCACCTCCTCGATCTGAAAAATTCATCAAAATTTCAAGAAAAAGAAAGGGAAATTGATCAAAATTACAAGCTAACTCCAACCCTAGACCCCCGATCTCTCCCATCGATGGATCTCGATCCCAACCTCTCCTCTCTGCTGTGCAGTCTCAAAGTGGACGACCCGTGGGTGCCCCCAAAGACTTGGGAGTCGATCCCCTCCGAGAGCGGATCCAATCGATCTCTCGATTCCGCTCAAAAATCTCAACTTTCCATCGATAATCTCTCTTCCATTTCCGTAAGTGCTCCTTTTTACTACTTTTTAATACGAAAATTACTCTCATTTTCACTCTTTTATGCGAAATTTCTTTAGGAAACAAGTTTAGTTCGTCTGGCGATAAACGCATTGCAAGGTTTGAAGTCGGCAATAGTTCAAATCCATCATCTCTCGGTACAATTTTGCTCAACCCCTGCTGATAGAACCTACCATCAAGTTCCAAGCTTGTGGTGCCGATCGTCGAGCAGCAGTGCGCTGGGGTTGATGCTTAAATCGATGAGCCGTTCGGGTCTTGTGTTCCTTTACCTCCAAGAATTCGTCAACCATTATATCTATTCGAGTAGAATTGGTGAAAATGGGGATGTACACAAGAATGAGATGAGATCGTGGCCGCCTTATAGTCTGGTGAATCAGGCATTTTCTGTAGCGGTTGGTAAAGTTCTAGAAGGGTATCTCTCTGCATTGAATACTTTGTTGGCATCAGTGAAATTGCGGCGGTCTGTAAAGCATGATGGAACGGGTATTCTCACGAGTGTTGTTAATTCTGATATTACTCTTTTGGAGGTATACTTGCACACTGGGGAACTGAGGATGCGTATCGAGGCTCTTGGAAATATATGCCTTTGCAAGGTGGAAGATTTGAGTGCTGAGACTAGTTTCGAGTTCCGTAATTTTCCAAGGGGAGCGGATTTGCTTACATATCTGTATGTTCTGCTAAGAGTAAGGCTTATACAACTTAGCTTTTCTGCTTAGCTTTTCTTGATCATTGTTTATGCTTATCTCAGCCTAATGAGTATACTTTAACAATTTAAATTTGGACATGGATGAAAATCTAGTGATGGATTTTATGCATCACACAAATGCTACTGTATATTAGCACGGTGATGGTTTTCGAGTCACTGGATTAGGGTGACTATAATTTGATAACCCTTGAAACATTGTAAGTTGATATTATACTTGGCTAAGGAATTTGTAGTTTATTTAGTTTTCAAGTCTAAAAAATAAACTTTTGAATAGACTGTGTATGCGGTCAGTTTATTCTGATTCACTATGCAAGTTATAGTTTGTTCTAGTTAGAATTAGAAACCCTGGAGTTTGTGGTTTCTGCATAATAGAATGGTGCTCATTAATACAGTTCACAATTTAGTTGTTGGGGACTTGGATTCACTTTCATACCAGACATTAAGCTGTTGATGTAACTGTTTTTTTTTAACGATGAAAACTAGTATCAGAAGATATAAAACATTTAGCTAAGGTTTTAAATATCGGCCGATACTAATAAGTATATCAAATTTCACCTTATATATATTTCTGTTGCTTTCTCTCTCTCACTCTATATATATATATGTGTGTGTTTGTGTGTGTGTAGAGTTTTTACATATCTGTTCCTTAAATCTTTAAAAATTAGAATTTAGTTCCCCAAATATTCATATTTATAATTTAGTCCCCAAATCCTTTAAGTTACCTCATTTTAGTCCCCCAGCTATATTTTTTGTCCGAATTTCCCGTTATACTCTTGAGTTATTTCACTTTAGTCCTCCTTCTCACTTCCTCTCCTCTTCCTCTTCTTATTGGGTTCTCCTCTCCATTCTTCTCCTCTCTCTCTTCCCTCTTCTTGTTGGGTTCCTCTGAGTTACTTCATTTTAGAGATTAACTAGGAGGGAAAAAAGAGAGGAGAAGAATGGAGAGAGGAACCCAATAAGAAGAGGAAGAGAGGAGGAAGAGGAAAGGGAGGACTAAAGTGAAGTAATTCAGGGGTATAACGGGAAATTCGGGCCAAGAATATGGCTGGAGACTAAAGTGTGGTAACTTAAAGGATTTGGGGACTAAATTATAACTATGAAAATTTAGGGGACTAAATTCTAATTTTTAAAGATTTAAGGGACAGATATGTAAAAACCCCATATACATATTTGTATGTACATAATTTCGCTTTATATATGTATATATGTGTGCATGTGTGTGTATAAACACATACACGTGTGTGTGGGGGGGGGGGGGGGGTGAGGGAGGGAGATTATTGGGTATCCGACAGCAATGGAGGGTAATTTCTTCTGGTGGTAGCTAAAAAACCTCACCTTCTCACATCTTTCATTTTGATCAGGTTCCATAATGTTGGTTTCTGTCCTCTTCGGGTTCACGCATTGTTGGCAAAATTTTATGCCATATAAATCTTCATCTCTTACCATTCTCTCTTGCCATTCTCACATACCAAATATTATGGGTTGTAGCGTTGATCTTCTTTTTGATTGGTGGATACAAAATATTATATATTCAAAAAACCGTTAATTTACCGTATGATCATACTTGGCATGTGGAAGCATAAACAAGGAATTGAAATTAGGTGGAAACAAGATCTAAATGTTTTTTTTCCTTTCCTTGCTTGGCAAGTGGAATAAAAAAAAGAATACGAAAGAGTTATTTCCATTATTTCCATTTTGGTGAGCCTTCACCTTAAACCCTAAATTTTGTTTCCTCACATATACAAAAAATTAAAAACAAAAATGAGTGATTGCTTACACTAATTATGTTTACAATTCCATTTTTAATTCCATTTTTTGTATCGATCTCCCGAATAAGGAATTGGACACAAAAGTTTAATTCCACTTCCAGTTTTTTGGAATTTTAATTAATTTAATCTTTGTTTCCAATTTTTTGTTTTTTGTATTCACTTGCGAAACAGGCCCTTAAGGTCAAAATCTCATAGTCACATGATTTTAGGTATTAACGAATCTTAGGGGATGCAGATCAAGATGAATGGTTCATATTTTGGCAAAAAAAAAAAAATTATATAGAAGCCATATGTTCACAATGTACCAAACTTGGCTAGTGTGTCATACTAGCTCCTGTTTATACACATATGATATTGTTGATATAGCACGTTAAATATTGTTGATTTCGGATATTATAAATCTAAAAAGTACGTATACTCTGCTAGGGATGTCATGCCCTTGTCGGACATGTGTCCGATACAAACAAGCTACATAAACTCCAAAAATCGTGTCGGACACGCCACGTGATGTGTCTCATATCCAGACTTCTTATAAGTCGTGTCTTTTGTCGTGTCCAGCCTTTTTGTAGGTTGTATCTGAAAAAAGAGCTAAATGGTCTAAAGAATTTGAAAATAAATATTATTAAATTGGTAATATCGATCTATATTTAGTTAGCTTTATAAAGTTATACTTTAATGTTTTCTTATAGACATGAGCCTTGTTTGGTTCTATGTTTGAAAAAATGATTTTTTGTATTCACATTTTATACTGATCTATGACGTTCTACTATCACCATATTTTTTTTTATCTCTTTGCCTATAGAGGGTGAGATAGAGATACGTGCATGGTTGATTATGAGACTTGTCCTTTATAAAGGAATGAAAAGACATGAACCCATACATAACTAGTTTTTTTTTCTCTTTGATATTTTAGTAAAATTATTTAGTAAAATTATTGTGTTAATAAATAGAAGAATATATACTTATATATATATTTTTTCCGTGTCCTTGCCATATCCGTGCCCTTATTTTTTCGCAAATACTGTGTCCCATATCCGTATCTGAATTCGAGTCCTAATATGTATCTGTGTCCGTACTTCCTAATCATAAACTATCAGCCAGTATGATACTGGTCACTGTAAAAGTGTTTTGCCTAGATTTGAGTACAAAGATAACCCGACTTTAATCCTCAAGGGAGAAAGGGGGCAGGGGTTTTGCGTGTGTTACCAAAGAAATCATAGGACAACATGAAGGAGTACATGCAATGAAGAGTAATGTGGAAGTGAGAAGAAGAGAGATAAAAATTATGCCAAATTTCTGCATGTTATGAATCGTCTATTTGCAATAAACTTTTATATACCAATTTGAAATTCTCCAATACGATTTGAAACTATCTCTTGAAACCAAAGCTTGGTGGAAATATATAGTGTATATGCAATGCCAAACGAATAAAAAGTCAAATAGCGATAATCCACATGTTTTTCATGTATTTCTTTATATGATACAGTTCACTTTTGTCTGAGTAGTTCAAAATCTACTGACAGAATGCGATTTGAAATATAATTTCTTTACATTGAGCTGCTAAATGTTCTTTACTTTTTTAATGTTTAAACACTTTAGGATGCAGATCCAGGTCATCATGCACTTCTCAAATTTCTGTTCATGCAATCATGTGAACCTTACTGTGGTTTTATCAAATCATGGATTTATCATGCAAGAATTGATGATCCTTATGGGGAATTCTTTGTGGTATATTCACATACATTGCCAGATTCAAATGTTGTAACTACCACCATTGATGACTTTTCTTTGGTGTTGATAAAGGTACTGGTTCTTTTCATAAATTTTCAATCAGTGTATTCTTTTGATATATTGCTAGTTGACATTCTTGCACTTGCATGCTAACAATCTATTTGTGTGCATGTATGCTGCATGTACATGTGACAGTAAACCATTTGTGCATAACTTGGATTCATGTTTGAAAGGTATTTCCTCTCTAAGGGTGTCTAACCATGGTGAAGATTGAAATTCAGGAGCGAGATGGCACTTCAGTTCCTTGTTTTCTTAAAGATGTTTGTTGTCCCCTTGTCCGAGCGGGACAGCAGCTGGAAGTTCTAGTGAAACTGCTGAATGTGTGCAATTTTGCTGTTAATGAAGAATATGAATCCTGTAATTTGGTTGATCTGGAGGGTATACTTCCCTTTTGGGTTTACAAACCAAACAATTCAGCTTCTTTGCGGAACCAATTAACCTTTAGCAGAAAAGGCATACAAGCATTGTTGCAAAAGAGGGAAATTATGTATGATGCCGTTCTGAAAAAGCTTCAACTTTTTTTCGCAAATTTGGATGCTAGATATCAGAGAATGCATCGCAATGTAAGGTTCTTTTCTTTTCCTTTCTTTTGGCTAATAAATGATGTTTCTATTGATCTTTTACCATGTTTACTATTGACACCCGATTCAGTTATGTTTGACAATAGTCTATTAATTTCTTTTATTGGGTTATCAACTTTCACATGCTAATGCCTGGGAGTCTGGTACTTCACTGAGGAACATCGTCTCAGTTCTGTTTCGTGATATTATTGTCTATTAATAAGGTGTGCATAGGGAGATTATAGTGCTCTTCTTTATTTGATTACACTGTTATTTGTTTAATTCAGGAACTTTCCCTTAGGGTGAATGCACAAGGTAAATGTCTTTCTATGCTTGCTTTGTTAGTTGTTTAGTCTATAGTCCTCTTGATAAATGGCTCTTCACTTGAGGAAGCTGTGCCCATGGAGGAAAGGTGGTAAGTAAGGCCGAAGGGCAAAAAATTTGGATTTTGATGTGTAAGAGCCTTGAGTGTGCTCT
The DNA here is from genome assembly GCA_036321105.1 of Dracaena cambodiana. Lineage (NCBI taxonomy): Eukaryota > Viridiplantae > Streptophyta > Magnoliopsida > Asparagales > Asparagaceae > Dracaena > Dracaena cambodiana. The sequence goes on from JAYEPQ010000005.1 coordinate 40,711,419, forward strand.
AACCATCCCACCTATTTTCCAATACTTAGTAGGCTTAACATTTTCATTTTTACTTCTTTTTTTTTTTGTCATGAATTAGATTTACATCCGTCACGGATAGGAGCTTGGATTCTCTAGTACTATAAAAGTAGAGCGGACAACAAGGCTTTCGTCATCATTTGATTAGCAAGGATCATCTTCTCAAACAGCTCAAACCATCCCACCCTTTTCCAATCCTTAGTAGGCTTAAAATTTTCATTTAAACTTTATTTTTATCGTTAATCAGATTTACATCTGTCACGGAGAGGAGCTTAGATTTTCTAGTGCTATGAAAGTAGAGCAGACAACAAGGCATTCGTCATCACTTAATTAGCAAGGTTCATCTTCTCAAACAGCTCGGTAGCAGGGAGAAGCAGTAGTTTACTTTGCTTCCGTCGGATCTTTGTGAAAGGGATTCATCATCCGAAAGAACGAATAAAAACAACAGGAACAAGAGCTTGTTATCACCAGATTCAGTTATATCTGTCAGTAGTCTATTAATTTTCTTTTACTGGGATATCAACTTTCACATGCTAATGCCTGGGAGTCTGGTGCTTTTCTAAGGAACATTGTGTCAGCCAGTCCTGTTTTAGGATATTATACTTTGTGGATCTTAGATCTCTTTCTGACATTATTGTTTATTAATAAGGTTTTCAGGACACAACTTTATTTTGCATATGTGATATGACTTGGTTTGTTTTTCAATTGAGAAATATATAAAGCAATGTTTTTTAATATCGGCCTATACCAATATATCACATATATTAGATCAGATTTTGAGGTACCTGATAAATGATATGCCCGAGGAACTGTATTATAGTCCTATATTGTCTATATTTTTGATCTTGCTGATAAATACATTTGATATTGCTGTTTTGGATCTCATTAATGATTGACTGATACTGATGCATATTTTGAACCTTGGTATGAAACTTTATAAAATCATGAATTTGTGGTTCTACCCTTGTTGTGGGGAGTTTCTAGAGGGGCACACCATTTTCCTAGTGAGCCCACTTAAAAATTCCATACATATTACAAGATTGCCATCAATTTTTTTAGACTAAAATGCCCCTTTTTGCAATCTCTCTTCTCCTTCTCTTCTCAAACTACAAATCAGCTAACCAAAAAAAAAAACCCTAAAACTCACAACTATTCTATCAAATCTTCTCATATACTAAATTATTTCACAAATTAAATTCGAAAATTGATTTTATTAGGCCTTTGCTTACTCAAAAATCCTAAAAACAATGTGAATTGATAAAAATTATGAACCCAAAAAAAACTCAAAGTTCGAACTAGCAGTCCAGACGGTCCAATATCCGTCCGGACTGGAAGTCTGGACAGTGGGTTTCTGTCCGGACTTCCAGTCCGGACCAAATTTTTTTCGTCCGGACTGGAAGTCCGGACAGACCGGTGTTGTCCGGACTTCCAGTCTGGACGAAATATTTTCGTCCGGACTGGATGTCCGAACAGAAGCCCTCTGTTTGGATTTTCAGTCCGGACAGTTATAAATAGGTTTTTTTTCGTATATAGTTATTGTAGTATAGTGGTGAGTATTCCCATCACATATGCAAGCGCCTTGGGTTCGATCCCCAGTAACAACAAATCCCTTTTTTACTTTATTTTATTTTTCCAAATAAATAAATACATTTTCTTGTGCAACTATTACGAATCTAATTAAATTCCAGACTCAAATAAATTTTTTTCCTTAACCACTATTTCATTCCAATTCAAAAATAAATTAAAAATTCATATTAGTCTAAAACTAGAGAAATTATTAGATACATATTATACAAATATAGTACTCGAACAACATAAAACACAAAAATTCATAATAATATCCATAACAAAGCAAATACAAAAGAAGTCTATCAAAAAAATCTATAGCATATCTATAACATGTTATATGATTTTAATTTTTGCAAGAATATTAAACAATACTCTATGCCGCTTCTTGAAGGCTCTTTTGTTATATAAACCTATTAGATGAAGAAATCAAAATATAATTGCATCTAAGAATTGATTATGCAAAAAACACAAAAAATTCATTCATCTCTCAAATTTGTACACAAAGTTTATCTCTTTCAAACTAGAGATTTCATCAATAATACATAAATACGAAACTCAAATTTAAATAACAATGTAAATTCATATAATGACAATCATGAACAAATTAGCCCATTATTCGATATATTGACCCTTCAAGATTATCTTCAGAGTCTCCTGAATCATTATTACTTTTCTCTTACCTTGCACTTTCATATCTGAGCAGATTAGGAGTTTCTAAATTTAATTCAGGATCCACAACAACTTCATCTTCTCTCTCGTATCGGGCGACGCATTGGTGGCCGAGATGCTGCTTTCTTTCTCCTCAACGAGGCAGTTGGTTGTATATGAGATGATTCTGCCGGATCCATCTATGGAATACAAATATAATAACATTAATATGTATAATTTCATTCATAAATGATAGTTATCATAACAATGACTTTTTTATGTGTAAGTAAATAGTTACAGAGTTATATCTGGTACAAATATCAAATTTTGTCTAATTTTGATACTGCAGTAGAATGTAAAATACAGGTATAAATGCACACATTCTTTTGCTAATTAATCAACCATTATGACAATACTAGAAACTTCAAGACATATTAAAATTTACCATTACCATTAACGATTGGAAAATTAATGGAATTTTGCATATTTTACAACTAGCATTACAATATTTAATTTTTCAAATAATAATAATCAAAGTATAAATTTCATCTATGATCAAAAATCTTCCATCTCCAAAAACCCAATGCTCCATCAATTTTATTATCAAAATCCCTCCACCACCACCACCTCCTCCTCCCCTCTTCCTCCTCTCAAAGCCAACAAGATTATCAAATCTAAAAGCCTCACATTCTTTACTCCAAAAAAAAGACACCAAAATAAAATTAAAAAAAATTGCTAAATGAGGAAGAGATTTCACTCACTCGATCCAAGAAGTGACGGCGGGGCGGCAGGTGAGCAGCGTGGGCTGAATCACCGGCGACGACGGCGGATCGACGATGGGATCGACGACGGCGGCGGGCAAATCGAAAAGAGAAAAATTTGGAAGGAGGAGGAGATAGGGAAGGAGAAGAGGAAGATGAAGGATTAGGGGAGTGGGAGAGAAGAGGGAAGAGAGGAGTTGGATTTTTGGGTTCTAAATTTGACCAGCCCTAGAGTTGAAGAGGTGAGGGAGAGAATAATGGAGGTGGGGGGAGAAGAATGGAGATGGGGGAGAAGGCAGGGAAAAAGGGGAGAGAAAAAGAATGAGAGTAATATTGGAATATTTAGTGTGTTCACTAGAAAAACCCTCTCTTTTAAAAAGAGAGGGTGAGCTCACTAGGAAAACTGGGTTCACTAGAAAAAATGGTGTGCTCCTTTGGAAACTCCCCTTGTTGTATTATCTTGCCCTTTAAAACCTTACTAAGCCCATTTTGCTTCCCCGGTTGACTTTTGCCTTTCATATGTTGGAGGGGCCCCACATAGTGACTTGCAGCATGCCTCACATAAGGCCCTTGTATCTGGAACAAGTATTGCACCACATTAGCTTCTTGACATGTATATGCCCATTTATGTTATATTCATATTTGTACTACTCTTCTTCCACTTGGTAATTTATGTAGTCAACATACAATGAGCTTTTTCACATGAAGTCATGGGTATTACAATTTCACACTCTCCAAAATTTTTATCAGCTACATTTAAATGGTGGATGCAAGAGTAGTGAGCATTTTGGTTACTTTGTTTGGATCAATCGCTCATCATGATCATGAGATTGAAGAGAATATTATTCATCGAATTAAAGTGGAATGGTTAAGGTGGATAAGTGCATTTGGAGTATTGATTTACTGTAGGAAGCCCTTGAAGTTGAAGACTAAAATCTTAAGATGGCTATATAAATAGCTTACTTTTTATAGGTTAGGATTTTGGGCAATAAAGAGTCATGTTCTAATGCGTGTAGTAGCAATGAGAGTGTTGAGAGGGATGAGTCAATGTTTAAAATAGCAATAACATTAACATAATGTTTTACCTCCATTAGGTTATGTTGCATATACTGTAACATATAACATGGGCTACACAATTTCCTATTTATTTAATAAATACTATTTGTAATAATTTTTATAAATTGGAAAATAAATTTATAACTTCTAAAAAAATAACATAAAAATATTATATAATACAAAACTATTTTATATTTCTAACAAGTTTCAAAATAATTTTTAAATTTATCTTCAAAAATCATTTTAGTTCACAACCGCAATTTTAGTCATCGACAAACAAGAAAACCAGATTTTCAAATTTATTTATTTCGATTTCAGTCTTCACCAATGCTTTAATTTATAATTTTTTGTGTTTAACTCATTCTATTTGTAATTTTTTTCATTTCAGTTAAGCCAAAAATTCAACAGAATCAATAACAAGTGAGAAATTACAGCAACCACAAAGAAATTACAACAAACAAACAAGCTAGCAATCAGAAATTAACAAGTTATCAATTATACAAGCAATCAAACAAGCAAACAATAAGTAATCAAGTAAAGAATTTGAATTAATCAACTAACAATTAAAGCAAATAATTAACAGCACTATGAGTTACCCAAAAAATAATGATAAATAACATAAGATAACGTAATATAATACAACATAATGCAAAATAAATTAAAAACACACCGTTACGGTGCAAATATTTGTTTTGTACTGGGTTATTTTTGACTATTAGATGGCGTTGGCTTTGCGTTAGGTATCAAAATGCAATATAAATAGTTAGGAATGAATGACATAATGTGTGATTTTCAACATTGAGATGAATGACAATATAATAGAACACAAGAACTTTGTTGCACTTGCAAGAAGTTAGAGGTTGCTTTGATTGAGGATTAGAATAGAGGATCATTTGGGATGATTTATATGTACTATGGAGAGTGGAGACTGCACCTGTTAAGAGGAGCAATAGGATGGTACTTGATGGGATCTGAGGACTGGGTAGACCTAATAGAACATGAATGGAGGCAGTAAAAAGGGATTTGATAGCTATTAATTAAACAGATATGGCCTGTAAGCAAGTTCATTGGAGAAAAAGTATTCATGTTTCTGATTTTGGGATTTTGTTGCTTGTATAGTTGATCAATCTTTTAGGTATGCTTCCAAAGACTTTTCTAAATGGTACCAGCTTACCTGTTGTGAATGTGAAAACTATTCTATAGCATCTTGCCTGATTTCAATGTATTGTGCTCACATATATTTATTCCAATGATCTGTTCTAGTTCGTATTTGCTTTTGGCTGAGATGTATGTTATTGCTTTACATCTTTGCTTGCTAATCAAGTAGCTAACTTACTGTGTAGATTTAAGGTGATTAATTGAAGGTTTTTTTCTTGTAGGTAATTCCTTTTGGTAGCTTGCTCGGCAGAAGGATTGAGGTGAATTCTCCTTTCTATTTGATTTCTGATGGGAACTTGCATGGTGCTTCCACAACAAATGAACAAGGAGCTCTCCATGTGTAAGTTTTTTCTCTGTAATTCTCAATATTTAACTCATTCTTCAAGCACATTGGTTTTCTTGCTCTTTTACTCGCGCGATGTAAATAGTTTCCCAGCCTATCCTACGACACTTCCCAAACTCATCCAATATGTCCACTGAGTTAATATCTCCTTTCTTTAATTTATTATTTTTATCTGTTATGTAGATTGATGGACCTTGGATAATGTTCTCTTTGAAGCTTCAGTTGTTGTTTGTTCCAGGGTTGCAGGTGCTGGAGATACTGATGCTAGTACTTCACTTGAGTCTTTATTTGACATGGAACGATCTCAGACTTCAGAAAGCTCCTCTTGGTATGGTTCTGAAGATGAAGTTGAGGCTGGAGCATTTTCTGAGCTGCCCGTTAATTTGCACCAACCATCACAGTGTCTATTTTATAATACACATAATGCTAGAAAAAGCACATTGCAGAAAACTGAAATTGAAAAGCCACATTCTCCTCAAAACTTCCATAATAACTGCAAAACCATGGGTTCTATCCCACTTTTTGAGGAAGCTTCTGATAATGGGAAGCAAAATTATGAAAATGATAAAGTAAGCCAGGTGTTGGTTACAATTGAGTCTGATGTAAGTAATTGTGTAAAATTATCAGAAACATTTGATGATGATTATCTAACTGGTAAGTGCTGGCCACTAGGAGCGCTCCCGAAGAATCCTTTCTATGATGATCTGAAGCATAGGGTTCCAAAACAGTGGCAATACTCTGAATTTTGCCAGCAGAAGACTAATGAGAAAGTGGAAAACTTGGAAGTGGAAGGAACAGATTTTGGTGAAATGTTTTTTCGCACTTCTGAATTTGATGCAACTGGAAAGAACAGGATATTGGAAAAGACAATCAAAACTCTTCCTTTGCATATTCAGCAATCATGGAATTCTTGTGATAGCTATGATCTTAGTGTTAACCCCATGCTAGCAAAAACTGCTTGGCTTCGTACAGTGCGCAATGTAAGAGAGAAAGACTTAATCAGTAATGCTGTACCTTGCTTTCCGTACTTCGACTTTTCGTCAGTTTCAGATCCATGTGAAGGTTATTCAGAAATTAAGATTGCCAGCTGTGGTCATGAATCTCGAGGCACATGTCTTAGAACTTTGGCTTCTGCTTCTCCTGTTGTAGGAGAAATTGAAAATTATGGTGAGAGTGTTCGAGATAACATGACAGGCCGTTCAGCTTTGGCTTCTTCTTGTTCATCAAGAGAGATAAATGATCTTCCATCAGGTGCTTCTGGCGGATCAGGTTGGGAAGGACTATTGAACTATTCTGTTGAAGATGCCTCATTTAGTGATGAAGATGAATGTTGTGATCCAGTGGGAACATTTGAGACCCCACTTGATGTCATAATTGACAAATGCATAGTGCAGGAAGTGTTGGTTCAGTATCCTACAATGGCCTTTTTTATTTGTCATAGTAATTCAACATCTTTTCCATAATTCCTTCTGAGTTTTTAACTTTTGCAATAGATATCCCATGTGATGGTCGAAGTTTTGACACTCTTAACCATTGCTTAATAGTAGGTAGTCCTTTGTAGAGTATATTATGTTAGATGATCATCACCATGAACTGCATTTTGTTTGTGATTTCATTTACTTTCAAATTGAAATTTAAATTGCAGATACTTCTATTGGCCTGTGATTTGATGTCGAGATACACTGCTATAATGCTATTATTATGATAATATTTATTGGTATTTGGTATCTAACTTGGTCCAATTTTAGCAAATGATTAACTCTGCAGTTGAGCTGTCATGGTATGAAATTTTGAATTGAATGATCTTTCAGACACTATAATGAATTACTTGGTGTTGTTCTTTTGACTCGTAAAATTTTCCATTACGTTACAGTGATGAAACTAGTTAACCAAAATTGTCATTAAGATATATACCTTTATTTGAAACTACATATCATATTATGGATTAGGAGGCAAGGGGATTGCTTTTTGAGAGTTTAAACCTTCGCATTGGGTTCATATGATTTTTGGTTATATTGATTGAGTCTCAGCTGCATTCTGCTTTCTAACGCATACCTAGCTAGAAGTTACTTGTAGTTCATGCGGATATAGCTGGTTTTTATAGAAATATGTACATGCTAGTAATTCCTTGAGTTAATCATCTCCGTATTTATCTTCTTTTTAGCTGCTACTTTCTGGCTGATATTTCTAGTCCTATCACCTGTAATTGTTCTTTATTTTACTTGCGGTTCTTTTATTTCTTTATTTTACTTGTGGTTCCTTGTACATTCCTTCTGTTATGGATACTTCAATGTCCATTACTTAACCTGCATCAGATATAAGTATGTCAGCAACTTCACGATCAGGTTGCTAAAAGATGGTTTTGATTTACAAGAGCATCTATTCGCGTTGAGGCGCTACCATTTCATGGAACGAGCGGACTGGGCAGATTCATTCATAACATCTCTTCGTAATCAGGTAATGTTTATTTGGATGATTGCTGTAGTACACATGTTATTTAATTGATATGGGTGCAGTCAACTTTTTCCTGACTATTTTCATTTTTTTTCCCTTCAAGAAATGGTCTAGTATTGAACCTGAACAGGGAATAGCCAAATTGCAAGGACTACTTGATTTGGCACTTCAGAGGTCTTCATGTGGGAATGATCCATATAAAGAAAAATTGTTTATTTATGCAAAAGGACAGAACATGGTATCTCAGCCAACTTCTGCAATTGGTATGTATGGCAACATGTTATTGCAGCATATATTTCAAATTACATGGGGTTATTGAAGCTTTTAGACTTTTTTTTTGATATATTATTTACTAGGTCTTCATGCCTTCGACTTTATGCTGTTGGGTTACAGAGTGGATTGGCCTGTTAATATCATTATAACTCAAGATGCACTGAGAACATATGCTGAGATCTTCAGTTACCTTATCAGAGTCAGGCTTGCTGTTGTTTCATTAACTGATGTATGGAACTGGCTAAAGGTATTCTTTGTTAATACTTGTATTCTCCATGAACAAACTGCTATACTTTTTCTCCCAGCATTAATTCTTGGATGGTGTATATACTTTAATACCCAATGATTGAAGGATATAATTGTAATCCTTTTATAAGCCATCTGATTAATGTCATAGATGCTTCTGTCCTAACTACATATGCTGGGCTCTTGTTAAAAGACCTACCATCTAGTTCTGTCTTGGATACATGCCTTGGAGTAATCATACTTGTCCATCAGTGCTAACTAAATGTCTAATCTAGTCTCTCTGGGATATCATATGCAAAACAACCATGCTATTTGAATGGACAACTCAATCTTCCACCTCTTAGCATGAATATAACATTCTGTGGATATTATTTGACCAAATTTCTATTCAATTCAGTGTGGAGATTTTTAAGGCACCATAAACAACAATATATTTGGTTTGTTACAGTTTTATGTTTCTTCAAGATTTAGTAAGTTCTGAAGCATTTAGTTCATTAGGTAGATTTTCAAGCACAGATATGATTTTGTATAAAGTTCTTCCTTTTCTTCATTGTGTATCAAGCCCAGATAGTGAAGTATTGATTAATTTATAGGATTTACCTTATCTATATTCCATATCTTCGCATATTTCTATTGGTGCATATGTACTTATTCATGCGCACATGCTATTATACAACAACAACAACAACAACTAAGCCTTTTATCCCAAGTACTTGGGGTAGACTATATGAACCAAAAGAGAATCACATCGGATCAATCACGTTGATAATCCTTCTCCATTCATTCCTATCAAGTAATATCTCCTCATTTAAACCTCTAGAATTCATATCTTTTTGTTTTACATCCATCCATATTTTCTTCAGTATTCCCTTCGCTCTTCTAAATTGTCCTACATTGATAAGATCTTCTCGTCAAACATGTGCATTTGTAAGTCTATGTTGTACATGACCAAACCATCATAGGCAATTTTCTCTCATCTCCTCATCGATGGGGGCGACAACTATTTTAGCTCGAATATCTTCATTTATCAGTTTATCTCTCCTAGTGTTGCCACATATCCAGCGAAGCATGTACATTTCTGTTATACTTATCTTCTGTGAATGACGTTTCTTTATAGCCCAACATTCCGTGCCTTATAATAAAGCTGGTTTAATAGCAATTCTATAAAATTTTCCTTTCAGTCTTAACAGAATATTACGGTCGCATAAAACTCCCGTTGCACTCCTCTATTTCAGCAAGCCAGCTTGTCCAATGGTTGACAACATTATCTATCTCTCCATCATTCTAAATAATAGAACCCAAATACCTAAAATGACTATTCATTTATATTTCTTGCCCGTCCAATGTTGCACATGCTATTATATTTATATATAATGTTCATATTATACGGGTGTCCTACTTTTTCAAAATTCTATTGCTCTATCCATATTGTATTGTACCTGTATCGTATCCATGTCCATGTTTCTCAATTCATTAGTGAATCAGCTAGTGGTGCTCTGCAATTGCAGTGTTAGCATTGATTCACTGTGCGGTTTGAGACCTCCACAGCTCAGTTTTTCTTCTTCAGTTATTCCAACAGGGTGTTCAATAACTGGTCTGACTGGTCTACCTATGATGCATAAAATGCATTAAACTTCGTACATCGTGGTTCTTGCCTATAGTTCAACTTGATTAAGTATTACATTATATAAATGATCAATATATTATGCACTGAATTTTATTTAAAATGGTGGTCTTTTATCTTTTTAAATTATGTGACTTAAAAGATGCATGTCTAATTTAATGGCTTCCACTTTCTTAGAGCTAAATGGGTCAAACTCTTTTACTTCAAATTGTGCTGCATTCCATCTGCTTAAAATGTCAGTGCAATCATCAGGAGCAATCAGTAGGTTATGATTTCAGCAGCAGCACTGAAATTTCTATTCCTATCTCCCTTTCTCTATAAACAAAAAAATTCTAGCTACTTGTTTCAGTTTCTTAAAATATTTGCTTGGAATTCCTTTAAGTCATACAAACCTATATGAGCTAGTTAAATTAAAAGATGTATATACCTATATTAAGGGTTCCAATTTTTTAGATAAATTATGTTATTTCGTATTTGTACTTAAAGCTGTTATGGACATAGTCATGCAAAGCTATTTAACAGTTAAGAAGCATTTTATAGTGATTGGTTAATATGGAGCGTGAGTCAAATCCATGTTTAAACTGAAACTAAGATACTGATGCAAGTTCTTCTCTTCTAAATCAGATAGATTCATCATTCATATTTGAAAGAGGCTGTCAATAAATTCCTTCTGAATTGACTATTTGTTTTTCTCTTAGAGGTGTTGCAAAATATGGGATCGGATTGAGTTAGAGTTTCGATTTAAAAAACGAAAGTTATGTGTCTCGTCACGATTTTGTGGAGGTATTCAAAGATTTTTTAACCATTTACTTGGGGCTTCAAAAAATATTTATTTATTTATTTATTAACCTCCTCCATCGATCTGCAGGAGGTTAAGTTTCAGTTTAAATTCCAATTTGTTAAGTTATTTCTTTGTGATTTGATATAACATAACAAGAACAGCTGTAGGATTTGAACCTACGACATCGGAATATCCTATTCATGATCAGGTCTAACCATTTTGGCAAGTTGCATCTTCCAACATGTGAATCTAGTATTAAGTGGAAGATTCGTTGAGATCCTCACATTTAATATTTTTTTTATAAAAGTTCTAGCGTCTATAGATTTTTTCCATATGTATATACTAGAGATAGACCCAGCTTCCTGTAGCCTTTGAGATCGTCTAGAAGGTAAAAGTTTCCAAGTCCAAACTCCCAGCAATCCAAGTTACTGCATTTTTACTTCCTTTATTCCAAATTAGTTTGGAATAGATTGTTACCCTAAGAATTCTGGTTGATATATTAGATTCGGTGGGCTTTACATACAAATTGCCATGCTATGTTTCGTACAATGGCTATGTTTTATTCTTCTTAGCTATTATTCATTAATTAGATGTTAGAATACTCGGTTGTTGCATCCTGCAGCAGCATTACCATTTTTGACTAACAAAGCTTTTACTATTTGTAGCATATACCATATGATGTCGGGATGGAGGGAACAGTTAGCAGTTGGGGTAACTCAATCCATCCCTCCAAAGATATAGAATATCGCCACCTTAAGTATATTGGACAAGAAACTCACCACCCTAAGGACCCCCCATAGGGATATAGAGTACTAAAATCACTACTCAATGGAATGATGGATTCAACCAAAGGGATACAAAGTTTAAGAGAAGAAAACGAACTGCTTTACAAAATGTAATTAATAGCTCCACTATCTCCCCAAGTGTTAAAAAACTCGCTTTATGCGGTCGTTTATGCGTCCGCATAAGCAAATGCGGAATGATATCGCATAGAAAATCCAAAAACCACCACTATTACGTGGACAACCTTGTAAACGGGCGGGTATGCGGGTTGTGCGGATTATGCACCTGCATATCCCGCATAATATGTTTACTCTGTTGATGGATTTTCGGGTTTCAAAACAATAAAAACTTGAACATCTGATCCACATTACCCTTTTAAGATTACAGAAGATGTGACTTTCCCCTATTCTCTCTATCACACGTGTTCTCAACTCCTCATCGATTTTTCTCTCATCCTTTCTCCATGATTTGTCCACCAGACTCATTTCTCGCTGTCCCTGACGAATCTTGCTTGAGATTTGCTATCACTGATATTGAGATTTTTTTGACGAGTCATCTTTTCTGGAGTTTTCTCTCCTCGGTTTCCCCTCTCGCCGACTCTCTTTCTTGCTGGATCACTCTTCTTAGTTTGCTTCCTCTCGCTGACTCTCTTCTCAGCCTACTCTCGCACTGGTGGAGTCTCTTTCCTAAATTCTCAACCTTTCGATCTCCTACTCTCACCTTACTGCAAAGACTACACTATTAATCTCAGATTATGTTTGAGATTTTGATCAAAAATTGAAATTAAGGCGGGAGTTGGAGGTCTCAAGTGGATTTTGATTTGAGTTTGAGTATGAGATAATATTTTAAGTATTGTTATTGCCTTATTGGTTTTTGCTAAGTAAAGCTGAAAAATTAAGATGCATTTTTCTAATTTTTTATTTTATAGCACTCAAATTTTGCATGTTTAAGTATTATTATATTAATACATAATAACATATTAATATTCTGTGTAATTTTGCATAATCCGTTTAATCTTTATGTAATCCGTTTAAGTATTATGTGCTCTTGGACCGCTCACATAAGGAAAATATATTTTAGAACATTTGTCTCCTCTTTCACATACTGGACAACACTATATAGATTTAAGACTTCTATAAACATAGTTTCGTTACTTAGCCTTCTAGAGTCTAATCAAACTGAAATAACACTCGGGAATCTGAAATTGACACGTGGGAAACTGAAAATCACCAATCTGGTTCAATTCATTCAGCCTGCACACCTTCTAATGATTTGACCATAACTTCTAGAAAGATGCAATGCACGAACCATTTGAAACATTAAAAAATAGATGTATGTATCTTTAACTCCATATATTCTCGTAAAATTTGGAATTTCTGGATCACCACAGATTCACTTTCCAAATTGACCCAAAATTCTGCATGTTATTGGTATGACATTGAATTTTCCTGTACCACTGTAACGTTGTGCATCCACTTACTTTACCCTATAAATGAAGTATTCAATGTGGAAAATCTTAAACATAATCAACGTAGGCCACAGATGAGGCTTCCTGTTCTCTGACATGTATATGGTGTTTCATCTTTGACTTTTATGTTGGACTCTTATATAATGGAAATTACAGGCTGGCGTGTATTCAACTAAACAAAGTCAAAGTACAGGATCCCGGGAGATGGACTTCACAACTCTAATGAAATTGAGGTACGTTCAATACTCGTGTACTTGAATTAGAACTTTTCATGGTTGATTTTCTCCTTTTCTCTGAACAATTTTTTCCCTCCATTGTGTCAATATAATAGTCTCAATGCTTGAATATGATGTGTATGATCTTTCTTGGAAATCAATGACTTTCCACTTACCTAAAAAAATTGATATACTTATTTTTGGCAGTCTCCTCAGCTAGTTCTTTCTTGAGGTGTTGCACCTGTTCCAGAACTATATGACTTAGGCTTTTGCATCCAGATTATTTAGAATTTCTGATGCTCAGATCACTACTACATATGCTATATGAGTCCCTCTCACCCTTGTCACTTCACTTGCTTCTTTGCTTTTGCTTTTTTTGTTGTTCCTTTTTTTTTATATGTCCCTCATCATAGTATTTTTTATTACCGCATTGGCAAATTCTTAGCCAGAAGCATAAATACCAAGTGTTAGAGCCATGATTTGTCTCTGCAAATTCTTTTAAATCTTCCTACAGGACGTTAGTCAAGTTTTTGTTTATTAGCATGTCCTCTAGTTTGATCTCTCAAATTAAGCTCGTTTGACATGGAATTACATCTTGGATCTTTGTTCCTCGTGCCAGTTACTCATATCACCAACACTGTTTCTCATGCTGATTACCTTATATTAATATAATTCTCATTTTAGTAACAATCTACCATGAATGGATGCATTTCAATGGCCAATTGTAGTTTACTAGTCTTCTAGCTTAAACTACAGAGCCAAAGCAGAGTTGATTGGACAAAATCACGACACGAATACAATCTGAATCAAACAATATTTACCTTGGTGAGTTCTACCAGTGACACGTTTCCCAGGACTAGCCAAGTTTTCCCTTTAAAAAAAATATTATACTATAAACAGAAATGTCAGGTTGCTTTCTATTATTTTTCTTCTGAGATAAAACATCTGGTAGCATGCTTTTACCATATGGTAGATCCTATTTACACCAGCATTTCCTTGTTTTTCACCTGTTATCCATCATACAGTAATAAAGTCCCTGCTACTGCGACCACCTTTTTCTGTTATACGTAGCTTGGCTATTTGCAATTGAAATCTAGTATTTGTGAGAAAACTCAATGTATGACAAGAAAAATATTCTCTTGAGAAAGTAATGTGCGTCTCGTGCAGCTTCTTTTATATGGATGAAAGAATATTATTAAAGTATTCTCTAGGTGAGGGTGGATTTGATCTCTCCTTTGTTTGAAGCTGGGTCATTCACGTGGCGATGGAGAAATGGTTTCGTTCCCTGTTGACGATCTGATAAATGGCATGAGTCTTTCTCATTGCGAGTCCCGTCGAAGAGATTGATCTCCGTGTTGAAGTTATAACTTAGCAAGAGAGATATAATCTCTAAACAGGAGATCAGAGTCTCTACTGCAAGAAAGCTTAAAGCTTTACACAGGTGCTTCGGTTTGTTTAACCTAGAGCCAATAGGTTAAAGTTTCTTTAACTCTTCTCTTAGTTTTTGATTTATTAGTCTTGATTGTGACTATTTATATGGTTCAGGGGTGTAACTAACCCCTTAGAATTAGAAAGGACGAGGAGAGAGAATCCCTAGTCTCATGGGGAAGTGGGTGCAACAAACCCCACTTCTTTAGCCCACATGGTTTATAGCCGTGAGATCAAGTCTCAGAGCTGTGCGTAGCACTGTCTTGAGGCCCCGAGTCTCGCGGCTGTGCTTTGTAGTGCCATGAGGCCGGTGCACTCCTGCAAGCGCAGTGCACATGCCACAAGCTAAAGTTCTTCTCCTGGTCCATTTGAAGCTTCTCGAAGCTGCAGTCATGCTCTATGGCCGATTCCCATTGGTTTTCAGTTTTCGGTTCACGAATTTTTACCCGTCTACACTCAAATCCCCAGCTTATACCTCCTTTCTGTGAACTGAACATTCTAAACAGAGGTAGCAAACTTCTAATTCTCAAAGGTCAATAATCCTAACATCCTGGAACAGGAATCCACATTTTGTGAGTGAATTTCTATCTATTAAATTAGTCTTGAATTGCAATATAAATATTAACAGTTGTTTACAACAAATTAGTAAGACGAGAAAATGCCCGTTGGTCTTGGTTTTTTTCCCTCTTTCTTGTGTGTGTGTGTGTGTGTGTTGTGGGAGGGGTGTTGTCTAAATTCCATAGCGAGGAAATAAAAGTATTGGAGGGGTTTTTTTGCAAAACTTCTTATTACCATTTGCTAGGAAAATGTATATCTTTTACTAACATAAGCTTGAGCTTCCCCTCACTTGAGATACATCTCTATCAATATCTCATTCGGCCAAAAAATCATGTTTTTTAAATATCCGCTATCTATACATATCGTGAATGTCGTATTAGATTTTGTAGTATACAACATGATATAGACCATATTATACAACAACAACTAAGCCATTTGTCCCAAGTATTTGGGGTAGGCTACATGAACCAAAAAAAGAATCACGCCGGATCGATCACTTTGATATTCCTTCTCCATTCATTTCTATCAAGTAATATCTCCTTATTTAAACCTCTAAACTCCATATCTTTACGTATCACCTCCATCCATATTTTCTTCGGTATTTCCTTCGTTCTTTTAACATGTTCTATATTGATAAACTCCTCTCTTCGAACTGGTGCATTTGTAGGCCTACATTGCACATGATCAAACCATTGTGAGTGATTTTCTCGCATCTTCTCATCGATGGGAGCTACACCTACCTTAGCACGAATATCTTCATTTCTCACTTTATCTCTCCTAGTGTTGCATATAGACCATATTATATCAGTATTTATTAGGAACGAAAATGGGCAGGTCCAAAGGCAAATCTTGGCCCGTCTTATACAAAAATTTGAATTAGAAAATAAATCTTTTTAATTCAAAATTTTTAATAGAATGGGCTAAGGACTTGCCCTTGGACCTGCCATTCTCATCCCTAGTACTGATATCGCCAATATTGCCGATATTTTGCCAATATGTTGTCAAAATTTCATCATTTTTGATATGATAAGTTGGATATTGCTGATATCGGATACTAAATGTTGCTCATATTTTCTCATTCTTTGTAACAAGGTTTAGACAGAGAAAATTTTTAGCTTACATCTATACCAATATCTTTTTCAGGCAGCAAATCAATCACTTTGTTCATACACTGCAAGAATATGTGCATTCCCAACTATCAGATGTGTCATGGTGCCAATTTCAGCATTCCCTTCAGCATCGGGTAAGCCGAACACTTTCTATATACATTGCAACAGTACTTATTTGTTGTTATGACAAATTATACTTGCATTTGTTCAGTCTGTCTTTTCTTGGTATTACTATTTAGAATGATCGACATTGTGCATAGAAATTATATTTTTAATAAGGATTTGTAACATTCTTCTTTGTAATGCAATGCAAGTTATCTCTGTTTGGGAAATACCAATGCAGCTTGTAGGGGAGGTTTCTATAGGAGATCAGCAACAAATTTCTACTAGATAGTTATTTCACAATTGTAATCTTTGGTTATAATGTTCCTAGTTTTCATCAGCTATATTAAATTTGTTTTTGTTGTGACTCCAAGTTAGATTGCCAAACAGCCAAGTAATGACCATTGTGGATTTCTCTTTGACTAAGAGGGGTTTCAAGAGCTCGGACATAAGTTCTACTGTAATTGAAGCTGTGATCCAAGCTTTCAGATATAAAGTCAGAAGTTATGCATTTTAACCAGTAGAGTAACATTTAAGACAATCTCCCTTTTTGTTCAGTTCTTTGGTTAAGAGATCTTTTTTCAATTATTTTTTTTTTAATTTTTGTGAATCAATATCAAAGGACTGCTAACCTTAAGTCCTGACAAGTATGATCATATGTAATCTGTTATATAGTTATGTTTCACAATCTATATGAAAAGAAGGAATTCCCTTTTTCTTTTTATCACCGAGTGAACTTGATGTTGTATTGTCGTCAGCATTCCTGGTCTAGTCAGTCCACTTAAATTCCATTAATGGGGATTAAATGTAATACAATCCTACTATGACGATTCTATTTTTTTTGATAGGCAAGCTCATACACACTATTTCTGGCAACTGTATGTGAGTTTTCCGAATAAATATGTACTTGATGTAGGTAAAAATCAACTGAGTGAAGTTAAGTTCACTTGATATACACTGTTAGCCAACAACCTATGAGGTTTATTGGGTAATGTGGTTACTTGACTTGATATCAGTGCACTAGGTTTCTGGAAGTCATAGGTTGAAACAAAGGTTATTATCGTTTTCCACTGATGATTTATTGTGTCAAAGTCGGAAAATATCAGGCTTATAGGTAGGTTTGGAAATATCTGGCTTAAATTTAGTATATATCATGCATCAGGTTCCTGAAAATCTGATACGATATTTACAATATATATTGGTAACAATGTATATTTAGAGTCTTGGTTCAAACCTCATTCTCAGTAATTTAAGATATGTTTTCTTACGCCCATTTATCCTGTTTTTTCAAGCGAATCATTTTTTCGCTGGAGGCTTATCCACTTTGCCAATGGTATATTGCTTGATATTACATTGTCAGCCCATGAACCCATCAGCTTAAGCTTTTTGGTGGAGTGATTATCTAAACAGAAGTTGTTCACACTTTTTTTTTTGGTGCTAGATAGAAGGTGATTCACATATGACTGGTATTTTATTACTTAAAAGCTGCTGAAGGTAATATACTAAAGCTGCATGGTGCATCTATCGAGGGGAGAGAAAATAAATATAAGGCACATAAAGTTTTCAGCACTTCACAAATGATCACTAGAAACTAATATAACTATTTACCATCTCTTTCAAATCAGAGATACATTGTTCAAAAGTTTCTATAGAAGTATATAGTATCATAGTTCCAAATCAATGCAGCATGAGTACGTCTTTGTTGGAATTGACAACAGATTTCTTGTCATATTACCTTAAGTAATAACTAAGTAATAGCCATCAGCAGCATAAGTGAACATTTATGAATTATTTCAGATACTTGAGTATTGCTTTTACTTCCGCATTTGAATTCTCCTAGTTACTCAGTGTGAACGTTCTCATTGCCCTTCTTTTCTTGATTACTGTTTACTCTTTAACTTAAATTTATAGTTGTTTGGTGCTGATTGATTCATTGTGATGTTTGCATAGGTCAAAGACATGTTGGACTTAGAATCAGTTCACAACTCATATCTTGCTGATGCATTACACATGTGAGTCGAAGTTACATGATCTATGTTGTATATTTTTCTTTCTGATCCAATCTTAGTTTAGTGCTTGATGCTATGCTTTACGACAATGATTTCATCAACTGATTTAATATGCTAGGAACATCAGCATTTCCAGCAGGTACAATTATGTCTATATGATAAAATACTGTTATTTGATCTGCTCTCGAAATGCTACTGCTGCATTTTTTTCTGCTTTGTAGTTTATTAAATTACGAGGAAACTGCAAATCTCTTTTACTTTACTGTGATTCAATTACTCATGCCTCCTTTTCTTGGCTAATTTCAATTTCCCCCATCTTTTGAATCTGCTGCTAAGTACTCATGTTATGTCCAAGCATCCTATTTGAGCTCATAAACTGTAATAACATTGTAGTAAGTAATTATGTATAGACATTGAAGTGTCCACCGCCAGTACACCATACAAAGCGATGCATGTTTGTGCTACTTTATAGCTATTTTTATATGTAGAGTTGAACGTCTTTCATACTTGAAGAATAAGAGTTATCCACAGGGTGTTACATTTGTATCCTTTCCCTTGAACTCTTACGTGAAAACTGCTGCCTATGTTGCAGTGAGAGGTCATTAATGATGAGCAATCATGGATAGCATATGGTAGTGGATGCTTTTATTTGTTCCAGAATGTGTCTTCAGTTACGTGCTTCCTTGTAATCATCTCAATGCAACAAAAGAGGATAAATATAATAACTTCAAATGCCAATGAGAATATTAACCTACCATATAGAATGTATTTTTTGATACTCATAAATCTTGCTGATAAACTAAATGCAATATATATTTTCAAAGTAAAATTTCATATTTAGGTAAATGTTATTATGACATATACCTTCAAAAACTTCAATATTTAGAAAATTACCTTCCAAAACATTATAATAGCTAATCAATCCCTCAAATCTTGGAAAGTCAGAAAAAATACTCCTCTGTGGTTAGTCAGCCATTAACAACAATGAATATTCCCTTGGTGCTCTAAAAATACCTACTTAAACCCTAAAGTTCTCCCAGCCTTTGAAAATGATTATTTTGTCCCAAAATGCTTACAGCCTTTCAATTATTCCCCCTCGTCCTCCTCCCCTTCTTCATGACCATCAATCCAAAGTTGTTAGAATTGAATCTTTTAACGATTCTGAAGTCTGAATTATCTAAAAATCAAAATCAAATCAGAATCAAATGCATGCTCTGAATCAATATATACTGTACATGGTTGTTCTTCCTCTTACAAGAGTGAGATAGCACCAAACAAGTCCGAGCTCTCTCAAACCTCCACACCCTCCATTCCTTCTCTACACAAAAACAACTGACTTCCTCCCCCTTCCTGCCCCTCCCACCATTCTTATCCTTCCTTTCTTTGCATCCTTTTTCCTATCCACAAAGTTCCTTGTGTCCGTTGTCCGTCCTCTTGCTGATTCCATCATAGTCTCCTTCTTCTTCCACCTCAAATTACACCTCCAACCTTCTGTCTTGGCTAGATAACACCTTTCTGTAGCGATGCACTACATTATCCCCTCCACCTTTGGCATTTCTCAGCCGCATGTTCCTCATACCCTCCAAACAAACTCAGGGTCGTCTTTGACTACCTAATGTCGGCCACCGCCAAAGTCCCACCAATTTCCAGCATACCTTGTAAATCTTCATCCTCAATTTCCAAATCAATCCTTAACCATCTCTTCGAAATCGAATTCCTAAACTTCCTCTTTGAAAATCCACGAGACCTACGATCTTTTCCTAATCCAATTGAACCCCTCGAGCCTCTCTAACTATCCTCCTCCAAATCGCTAGCAAACCCTCTCTTTGGTAACAAACACGTAAGAATTCTTCCCCGAATTCCTAAATGTACCCGAATCTCTAATCCAAACCCCTCATCCCTCCTCCTGCCCCTCTTCCTTTCAGCCCCCTCGCTTGCCTTTCCCCAATAGAAAAGAATTAATCGTTAAATCTCTCATCCAGTTGCTAAGCTTTGTTTAGAAGAGGAGAGGATTTAGTTTTGATCTTGCAGTGAGATCTTGCATAGAGGATTGCCCTACCCCAATAGAAGATATTGTTGCTTTAGAGCGAGTTGGAAGAAGTATAGTAAGACGGCAGGGCTGAGGCAAAGGTTGAGGAGGACGAAACCAAGGACGGTGGTGGAGAAGTCAGAAGGGAGGATTGAGATGACAGAGAGATTTGAGGTTAGAGATTGCAACAATATATGATTTGATGGGAAAGAGGGGGCATAATGGGGATTTTATGGTTCTTTCGTCAATTGACTACTGGGAGGGTATTATTTGTGACTTTCCAAGATTTTGAGGGTCGATTAACTAATATGATGTTTTGGGGTTTAATTTTCTAAATTAAACATTTGAAGGATATATATCAGAATAACTCCAGATAAAATGAAGAATGCAGTGTACCCTTATCTACTGAAATGTTAATGTTTTCTTTTATCCTTTTCATCTCTAGTTGTATCATATTTTCTTTTCAAAGCCTGAAAAAACAAAGATTAATTTGTAAATGTGGTTAACTGTGTGTAACAGTGTTATTTCTTAAAAATTATAGTTTAGGTGAAGAATCAAGATAATTATTGAGTATATAAATCAACCATAGAGCAAAGACTAATAACTTCATCAAATTAGAAAGATATTATTCAATTGTTAGCCATTCTTTTAGTGTTGGAATTTCTAGGGTGTGTTATTAAGGGGCTTGAAGGAAAAGTTTACATAAGCAAATCATGGAGGATGCATTTGGATTATGACCTTATTGTTGATGGTTTTGGCTAGGTGCAAATAGTTAAAATGACGAGATTATATGTCGTGCCCGATATTCGGATTTGGTTTCAATTTTTGCAATATTTGACCAGTCTCACTTGGGCAATGAGATCTTTGAGACGGTGGCTATAGGGTTAAAGTTACACCCATAATTCTAGAGGTGTTTGATGTGAGTCAAAATAGTGTAGAGCAGTTTTACCCGAAAATGCTAGACCTCTATGTACTGCAATTTGGAACACATATTATAGAATATAAATACTTGCGATTTGTAATTAAGATATTAACCTTTGGATCTTCAAAAGTTTTTAACCTTGGTTGAAGAAATCCTTTAGCATGAACGATGATGCGCTTTATTTAATTTGCTAACAATTAGTAAGATATGGGGAGGATTACAAGCGAAATTTTCTAGGAGAAAGGAAAGTAGGCAAAGTGTGAGATTTATTCAAAGTGTGAGATTTATTCATCGGATGGTGTAAATCCTATTTTAAATACATATTATATAAAAAACTATAGTTTCTTAGGAAGATGAAACTCGTAAGATTGAAGAGTTTGTTAACAAGGTGGGATATACATCCTGGTTAAATTTTATATTTATACTAATTTACATAAAACATACATATGTATATATATATATATATATATATATATATATATATATATATATATATATATATATATATATATATATATATATAATACAATAAACCCATAAATAATATAGCCTTCTTATAGTTATACACAAACGATCCATAAAGATCGTTATGTATTTTTCGTATTCGTTTGTGTATTGCATACTGAAACAACTGGTCTAGAGTTTGGAGACGCAGAAAAATATATCAATTAGAAGTCATGCCAAATAATTCTTTAAAACCTTGGTAATAAATTACATACTCAAATGAGATTTTATCACAGTTTGCATCATTGTATATAAGAATTGAGTTCGAAGAGAATCATTTAGAAATTTATGAATAAAAAACTTAAGTTTTTAAATTTTATTTTCTTACCTATAGTAAAGGAATATAGTTCATGGAAAAATGTCAGGGTTGTTAAGATGAAAGATGACAATACCCATCTAGGGTTGGTATATGTTATTTATATAGTAAAGAAAACAGGAATTATATAAAAAATCCTCAATATTCTAAATCTTCTATTGCTCCCTCTCAAGCTGGAGCACTGCAACTTGTTACAAAAAATAAAAAGAAAAAATTCTTTATTGTCTAGTACTCCCTCTCAAGCTGGACATGCTCAATTTATTACATAGAATTGAAAGCCCCTCACAAAAGATAAAAACTACATGTTACCCACTGAAAATGTTAGAAAAACTTGAACCATTAAAGTAGATCGAAACTAAATAAATTAATGGGAATTCTTCTTGGAATCAGCTGTGAAATCGTATAAACTAAAGTAGTTAGTGGAGACAATCATTTCTGAGAAAAGTTTAGAGATAGGTAGGACGGAGTAAAGAACTTGCAAAGGATGCTAAATAGATTTGATGGATGCTTATTTTAAAAATAAGAGTAAACTAGAGACGGCGTCAACAGATTGTTGTCAGTAGATCTTCATCAGTAGACAAGCATTGATAGATCGCATAAGCAGGAGCACATTAGTAGATCGCTTTCTGCATGAGCATGTTGGTAGATTGCCTCCGATAAGAATGTGCCAGTAGATCGAACGGTGGTAGATTGGTGTCATTAGATTGGCATCATTAGATTGCCATCGGTAGGTGGGCTTAGGTAGGTTGTTGGTAGATCAGTGTTAATTGATTAATGATGGTAGATCGGTCGTGGTAGATTATTGTTGGTAGATCATTATCGGTAGAAGTGCGTCATTAGATAGCCTTGTTCTAGGCATGCACTCCACAAGAGCAGCCTAGTGAAGACTCGAGAGGTGAAGAAGACAATCGTTAGGTACGTTCTAATGTAATGTTAGACTTGATAGGAAGAAAGATGAGATACCCATCTAGGGTTATCACATGTTATTTATATGGTAGAGAAAATAGAGAAATCGCATAAAAGACCTTTAATATTCTAAATATTCTAACATGAAAAAATCTACAAAGAAATATAGATAAAATCACAATGAAATATCAAATCCTTTCAGTATGAATGGAAAAAAAAACCGAGGTTTTAAATATCATCGGACACCGATATATATTGCAAGTATCTTTTTTGAGTTATCCAATGCAATATAGACCTTAAATTATCGATATTGATATTTCTTATATTGTGGATATTTTTTGGATATATGAGGATATGGTCAATTTCTGATATCATAAACTATTTGCTGATACTGATACCAATTCCGTGATTATAATATTGAAAAAAAGGTTGCACCACTCTATGTCCATCCATGCTGTTTTTAGTCTGACATCCTACTCAATAAGGAAAAGATTTACAAATATTTTACGGTTACTCTTAAAAATGGTTTATCCTTAATCTTTTATCTTAATTTTGCTAAGGATGATAATATCGTAATTCCTTTATAATTTTTCTTTCCCTGATCACTAAATGGACTTTTCTAATCAATATTTTGGAGCCAATGACGTCATTTATAAAATTTGCAAAATATCTGTGAGCAACCATACTTTTTATTTACTTGTATTATTTGTACCTTGAATTATTTCAAAATTTATTTCGAATTAGTAGTTTGATGCAGTGGATGAGAATCATCGCATAGGCATATTAAAAATTGTTGAATCGGATTATTTATTTTATATTTTTATCCCCATGTATCATATTTCATATCGAATGATAATGTTGATGAATGTGATTAGGTAAGTAATCAAGCACATAACAATTTTTATAATAAAAGTATGAGAAACTATAAAGCTTAAGTCAACCAAAAACCAAGTGGAAATGCTAAAAGCTTATAAGTACAAAATACATGTCAATAGTTATATATAAATAGGTGAAGAACATCCAAAGTGAAATGACAAGTAAGATCGTTAACCAAAATGTAGTACAAACAAATATAAGTCATTGCTAGATTCACATGAAGTTTATTAATGTTATTTTTATTTTTGTCATCTTCATGTTGTTTCTTTTGCTTTTTTTTCTTACTTGCAATTGCATTCAAGTTGCAAAATCCTATCTGTATTTATTTACAAAAGTTTATTAGATACTAAATATTGGAAATAAATGACCAATTGTTTAAAATTTAATCATTACCTGTTTTCTTCCTTTTCGATAGACCCACTGGTTCACCTTTTTTACTTCAAAGCACTGATGGATATTAATCCAAGAGGTATATTTCAATAATTGGAGTCCATATCTAATAGGTAATTGATTTGTTATTTTTATCGATTAAAAGAACATGGACATCCTATTTTGTTAAAAGACTAAACCTGTTTTGAAATTTTACAGCCCATAATTAAACTTTATAGGTCTAGTTAAATGGGTTTGAGATTCATTTATATGTTAAGTCAAGTTGTCATAACATATCATGTATCATGTGATACAAATCGTATCATAACATATGCTAACCAAATCGAAAGATGCATTGCTCAATAGATACATATGTATCCATTTTCTAGTGTATCGTGAGATGTGCATCACATGTTGGAAGATATGATTGCCCATGTTAGAATTTTAAACAGATACAGGGGTTCGAATATATAGTGTCAAAATTAGCTTTGAGAACCTACATTTTTAAATTGCTAAACTTGTCTGTTTAATCCAAGTATGCATCACAAATTTAGGTAGAAGTTTGACCACAATAAACTTTACTATATGTTGCAGTTGTTTGAATGTATGTGCCTACTTATTTTCGTCATCATTTATTTATGTAACTTTTACTTTATGAAAATCTGTAAAATGAATATTTATTTTACTAGAGGCTTCAGCGATTAGTACACAGTTTTTATATGTGATAAAAAGTTTAGAATCGTTATTGCGAAGGAATAAATTAATTTGTGACCAAAAGTTGTACCTTTTTATAACTATTTTAACCTGCACTAGTTATGCACATTGAAAAAATTTAATACTGAAATACATGCATGTATCATGATTATTAAATAATTTGAATATTTAAAAAGTAATATATTTTCTTTAGAAAACAAAATAAAATGTTTTTGATCATATTAATGCTCATCAAATTGATACTTGTATAAAGTATCAAAAAGAAACAAGTTGGTTAGCAAAAAAGAAGAAAGTTAAAAAAAATTGCAATAAACTAATTAATGTCTAAATTTGAGGATGAAAATGATTTACTTAGAAAATAGACTAAAGAATAAAAAGTTTTAGGCAAATTGTTGTCAATTATTTATACAAGTGCACAAAGAAATAATTTTTTTGTATTACAAAGAAATAATTTTTCTTACTATAAAAAGTATTATATATTTATCTAGCTTTTTGAGGCCTAGAGTCCATTAGATATAGTTTTATATCACGCAAAATTGATGGGCAACATACAGTGAGTAAGGTAAGATTTACACTAGTATTTATTGTAGACTAAAATGTGATAATTTATTTTCTTTAAGAAATTAAGTAAGGTCTTATCCAATTACATGTTTGGAAAATCTAAATTAGTTTTTTAATTTGTATGGAAATTATATCTAAGTTTAATTATGGATAAGGAAAATAAATTCTTCAAATGTATTAGATAATCATCTTTATGTTTAAACATAAACATAGATAAGTTCAAAGAACTTGTATCCTGAATGTATAAATATAGATGTGGATAATCTTCAAATTACTTTGTTATTAGTGTTAAATTATATTTCTAAAGTTTAAAAGAAGTAATAATTTTTTCTCTTCCAATTTGGTTAAAATTGACTAACTGATCCTAGTTGGTGCTTTTACAAGTAGTGTGAGGATTGGATAAGAGTTATGTTATTCTAGTTAAAAGAGATTTGTTCAAAAGCTAATTGTCTTATGGATACAATATATTATTTCGTGATTCTGAAAAGATTTATTTAAAACGGTATTCTTGATATATGACTGCTATTAATCTATTTGTAAAATGTGCTAATTTTTTATAATGTGTAGAGATGTGTTTGGAAATAGGCTCATAAGCAAAATGAAAGGATCAGATATGGAAAGAAGGGTTCGTCACAAATTACAATAACTATGATAAGAGAGGGGAGGGGAAAGTTTATTATTATTCTCTTTGATGTAAAAAGAGTATTACAGAGAGAGAGAGAGAGAGCGAGCTTCCATATAAAGTAAATCATTCTAGAAAAAGAGTTTTTTATAGTGAACTGAACATTGTACATTTGTACCTTTTAAATTACAAAGGATTGCTGTTCCTTCAAACTTTTCTCCACCCTCACATTTATTTTCTTTACATAATAGTCTAGAAAAGTAAGAGATCATTTAGGATAAGCAACAATCATTAGTGTGTTTATTGGTAAGCGAATTGTTGGCCCCATTTATGTATCATAAGCAATCAATTTTTTGTTTCTTGCGAAATTGACTAAATTATAATTAAATGAATTTTTAAAATTTACTTAAAATTTTTATTTGAGTCAATTTCATTGTTTATCCAAACATGCATTATTACTAAAGTTAGATACCAATGGTATTTTTTAAAATGAGGGAATAGAGAATTTAGAGTTTGGATGTAATAACTCCTAATTTTCATTAGACATAAATAAATAAACTTAATAATAAATATGACCTTTTATTTTCTATAACCTCCAAACATTTAATATTTTATAACTCCTAAACTTTTCATTTTCTCCAACCTCCAAACTCTTCTTCTCCATTATTTCAACAATGAAACTCCATCTTTAATTCTGAAAATTAATCTCCCTAATTAAACTAAAACATTTCGTATTCTAAAACTTCCAATTTGAAACTTATATAAACCCCTAAACTAAAATACTTTTAACCCACTCCAACTATAGAATTCATCTTCTAAAATTATCCCCTCTCTCTTACCTCGCCGGAGCCACCGCCGGAGCCACCTTCGAAGCAGCCGAACCACCATAGGAGCCACCGCCAAAGCTGCCACTTCACTTGTGAAGAGCACCTCCTTCCTAATCTCTCTACATTTTGGGTTCTCATCTTTTATCAAAAGGTAAGAGATAACCCTCTTTTTCTACTGGGTTAAATTCTTTTATTGGATCCTAGTTAGCTCATCTACTATCTTATAAATCCAATAAGATGGATTCAAATCCATTTCTTAATTTCAAACCTATTAAACTTTATTAACTTTAAAATCAATTTTGAATATAGAAAAAAATTCCTAAAAATCATCTAAATTCATATTAAATTCTTCTTAATACTCTGGGAATATTTTGTGTAGATTGTACTCTGTTTTAATCAATGAAATGTCAGATTTTGTTAAATTTTTCCAACCATTGTTACTGAGTATTATTGTGGCAAAATTTTTGATATTCTACTAGAGGCTTTAGCATATTAAAACCGAATATGTTGCCGGTATCTATTGCACGTGCTCCTATACCGTATATCGGGAGTATGGCGTGAAAGGTATTTTAGTTGTATCAGAGCTCAAGTTTCTCAAATCAGTTCATGTGATTTGAATTGGTTTCGATGTTGATATTAAGTTTTGCTACGTATATATAATAATACTCTTTGATATTGATCTTTGACTCTTCAATCATCTCTTATTTTGTTCCTAATAAGTGATCTACTTATTTTATTCCATGTTTGACTTCTTTAGGGACTAAAGATTTCAATCTGAGATAAAAATTAAATATTTATCCTTTAACTATACTCTTATTCTAGAGTTTTTTTTTTCTATAACCCTCCATTGGTTTCATTTTTCTTTCTTTCTTAAGAAAATGATTCCCATATTCCGTAGATCAAGCTCGAGCCCATTTAAAGAAAATGGTGAGATGCTGTCTAAAAAAAAAAGTAGTGACTGATCGATAGTAAAAATGAATTTTTACTGAGTTCAAAGTTGACAAAAAGTATTTCTTTTACCTTATTTCATGGACGAAATTATTTTTCTAAGGGGGTAGAATGTAATAACCCTTAATTTCATTAGACATTAATAAATAAATAAACACAATAATAAATATGATCTTTTATTTTTTTATAACCTCCAAACCTTTAATGTTTTATAAGTTCTA
The DNA here is from genome assembly GCA_036321105.1 of Dracaena cambodiana. NCBI lineage: Eukaryota > Viridiplantae > Streptophyta > Magnoliopsida > Asparagales > Asparagaceae > Dracaena > Dracaena cambodiana. The sequence goes on from JAYEPQ010000005.1 coordinate 40,739,837, forward strand.
AACTTTCCATCTTCTTTAACTTTCAAATTCTTCATCTTCTCCATCATTTCAATAATGAAACTTTCATATTTAATTCTCAAATTTAAATTATCTAATTAAACTAAAACCTTTTGTATTCTAAAACTTCCAATTTGAAACATATTTAAACCTCTGAAACAAAATACTTCTAACCCACTCCAACCATAGAATTCATTTTCTAAAATTATTTCCTCTCTCTCCCACCTTGCCGGAACCGCCACCGGAGTCACTTTCGAAGACGTCGAACTACCATATGAGCTATCGTTAGAGCCGCCACCACTTCACTTGTGAAGAACACCTCCTTCCTCATCTCTCTACATTTTGGGTTTTCATCTTTTGTCAAAAAGTATAAGATAACTCTCTTTTTCTCTTTTTTTGTCAAAAAGGTAAGAGATAACTCTCTTTTCCTACTGGATTAAATTCTTTAATTGGATCCTAATTAGCTCACCCACTGCCCAATAACCCTAATGGCTTAAAAACAACACTCACTATCTTATAAACCTAATAAGATGGATTCAAACACATTTCTTAATTCCAGACCCATTGAACCTTATTAACTTTAAAATCAATTTTGAATATAGAAAAAAATCTCTAAAAGTTATCTAAATTCATATTAAATTCTTCTTAATACTCTAAGAATATTTTTTTGTGTAAGTTACTTCGCTGTGATTGATAAATGATCGAATCAAGGTGAGCTTTTTTGGACTCACTAAACATGCTAGTTTTTTTTTTTTGCAGAAATATTATTTCAATTATATAGTCTACTTTGTAGACAATAAATTTGTTATTATAAGTGCAATTATTGACATTCCTATTATTTCTTTATGCTGTTAGAAATTAAATGAATACATATTAAATTACATAATATAGTTAGATTTTTAATATTTAATCAATCATGAAAAAAACTATAATCATGGAAAAATAATGTTGGTGATATCATTTTGTGTTGATGTCTAGAAAATTTATTTTGTATGCTGGTTCTTTAATTAAGGAACGTGCGTCGCACGGAAACTTCCAGCATCCATATATTTACCTGACCAATATCTCTATAATATCTCAAATCAGTAAATTCTTATATAGCTAATTGTGATTTATTGCAGTATGTATAAATTGAATGAACTTTATAAACCTCGTTGCTAACAAATTAATAAAATCCAATAGAAATATTGTACATTATATGATCCATATACAAGTTATGAGAACCAGAATTTAGACATACATGAACTATATTGAATGACATTGGATTGGGAGATAAACTAAATGATGAAAATATACTTTGTTTTGGTTATAAACTTGTTAAGTTGTACTACTGAATATGTTGCACACCATGAGTGTGTGGTGATTTGTTGGATCACGTGTGATTATTCATATTTGCCTGACAGCAGGTCCGACTCATCACCGGACAATTCTGTGACTATTTCCTTGGTCTGTACAGGAGACAATTGAAACAATAGGAATCTATCACTTAGTTTTTTCAATATATGACATCCTAAATAAAGACACCTTTCTATAATATTGTTTACACTATATGATATAGATTTATCTATTACTATTAATGTTGTTAAATATTAACTTAATGAACTTATGTTATTATCATGTTTGGACATAATTGTTATATTACATATTTTTTCTGTATATTTTGTTTTGGTCGCAATTTAATGAGCTAGGTGTGCATGCCCAAATTCACAGATGGACATGCCGAAACTGACACAGGATCTGGTGCACTCTTAAGAGCATGTTGAAGCCCAATAGAGCATTAGATTTACCTTATTTAGTTTAATTGTATTATATTATTTCTTCATCTGTATCCAAACTCTGTTCTAATTAATGAAAAGTCAAATTTTGTTAATTTTTTTCTACCATTGTTACTTAGTATTACTGTGGCAAAATTATTGATATTTTATCAGAGGGTTTAGCATATTCAAACCAAATGTGTTGCTGGTATCTGTTGCACGTGTTCGTATACCGAATATCAGTAGCGGAGCGTGACATTGGATATGTTCTATGTTGCATGGACATTTCTTCTTAAACCAGACCCGTATTGACATGTTCCGACATATGTGTGTTGTCCTTCTCAAAATGTCATCATTATTTAATACATTCTTTAATTTGGACAGAGTTTGCACACTAGTTGTGACATATTTACATCTCTCATGTAGTTTTGGGTCACTTCACATGTTAAATATCTATTCACTTCCATTTATATATTAAAACCTATAGTTTGGTAGAACAAAAATTGACACTTTGACTTATATAACACTATAATAAATGAAGAGATATGTTTCAATATAAGAAGTACCATGAGTTATTTTATAGAGTCTTGAAGAGTCAAGGTCAAAAAAATGTATGAAAGGTTTGGGATTTAGCATGTCCTTTTCTTCGTGTCTATGTCCATGTTTCTCAGGATAAATTTTTGTATATAGGAATCCTCTCTTTGATTTTTATATTGATGCTTGTGTCGTGTATTGATAGGTCTCTATGTCCTAGTGTTATGGAATTGCTGTATTGTGTAATTTTCCATGTGTCATATCTGTGCCCATGTTTCTCAGGATAGATTTTTGTAGATTGATAGTGTTGGTATGAATTTAAAAATTCTTAAATAGACTGATTTCAGATTTCAGTTATTTAGATTTGATTCCAAAAGAAATTTCAAATATGTTTAAAAGGTTTAAAATTTTGATACGTAATAAATGGGGGTGGCAAGGAGTTTTTCATATGCTTTTTGAGAGTACTTTAAAATAGACAATAAAGTTTGCTGGCTGTTAATTACTCGAAATGTAAGATGCTTTCTTGATCATGATACAACCTTTTGACTAGTTCACATGCAACACATGGTAGTACTAGTTCGTTCTAATCAGTATTTAAAATTTTCTTTTAGATGCTTCCTGTCCGCTGAGACAAAGCCAATATCTACCATTATCAAGACTATCTTGCAATGTGCGTTGGCTTTCGGATTGTGCTTCCATGGTTTAGCGGATGTTCAATCTGATAGAAAAGAGCCTTCGGATTTGCACTGTCAGATAAACTTTTCACAGGTAATTTGCAATTTATGTGGTGTGCCTACCTTTTTATTATGTTATGTATCATATTTATGAGTTAGTTTGACTCAGATCCTACCAAGCGAAAGTAGATCTTAGAGTTCAAATTGTAAAACTCAAACGACTAGATATGATCTATGATATCTAAGTTCCCTATAAATAAAGAATCATAATATTTAAAGATTTAATGATTTATCAGACATGATTTTAGGGTGAAGGCCTTGTGAACCACTCAAAAGAACATGGTGAACGAAACTTTTACTAGGTATCTTTGATCCATGGATAAAAAATCATAGTTCTTTTTTTCTGAATTTTTTAACTACCTACCCTCTAAACCTTCAATTTACAAGCATATACCCTCCAAATCTCATTATTTGCACACTACCGTTCAAAACTCATAGGGTGAGTCAAAAATTCCCTTTAATTTTGATATTACGGAATAATGGAATATTTCATTTCATCCTCTTATTTCATATCATAACCGACTCAAAATTTCAAAAAATACCCTTTGAGTATTTTATTTTAGTATCTCCCTTTCTCCTCCCTATTATCCCAAAAAAAGATTTCATCAAAAATAATTTCCTTTTGAGTATTTAATTAAATTCTCTTTGCCATTCCCAAAAAAATATAAATTTCGACAAAAAATTACAAAAATAAATTTCCTTAATAACTATAAGCCAACTCAATTTTAAGCAAAAGCATGTGTTAGTTGCATAATTAGAGGAAGCAATAGATTGGTGGTGTTGAATTATTTTTCCAATCTTTTTGAAATTCTTGTTTCCTGTGAAGGACGGGCATTTAAAATGAGTGTCATATCTATGTCGAATACATATTGGACACATCGAAATCATACATATCGTGTGCCAGGACCATGTCTGCTTTCCAATAATCATAGAAATCGCATGTGGATTACTTTAAAGTTATATATTATCTATAAAGATAAAAAAATCTTTCGACATAAAATGGATACTAGGCTAATAGGTTCCAAATGCCTTACAAAGATGCTTCAAATACGGGTGAGTAGACCGTGGTTTAAACTAAAATACCAATTGCAATCAATCCGAATAAGCAAAATCAAACCTAACCGAAACAATTCTATTGGTTTTCATTTTCGAGCTTTGAAACCCGAAACTGAACCAAATCGACCGAATTATTTAATATATATATATATATATGTATGTATGTGCATATATATATGTGTGTGTGTATTCATACATACATTTATACGTATATATTATATAAGAAACTCAACACTAATTGGATACCTTTAAGTGATATGTTTACTAAAACATTTAAAATTATAATTTTTAAAAAAGTTTTATTCAAAAGGTCCAGACCGAATAACCTAACCGAACTGAACTGAATTAGCTCAGTTTTGTTTCGATTTTCATTCCTAATCGGTTCGGTTCGGTTTTGTCAAAATTGGCAAAAACCGACCGAAGTTGGTTGATGCTCACTCTTAGCTTCAAATATTTTATTAAAGCAATTGGTCTATTGGTTTAATTAATATTCTTTTTTTTTTAATTATCTACATAATTAAAATCTATGTTTTAAATTATATTTTAAAAAATTTACTTTATAAAATATCTTATCTATTATAAGTTTTGATATGCATTATGTATATCACATGCATAAATGCGAGCATATTTATGTCGTCGTGTCGTCATGTTTTTTAGAGGACTTGTCGCATCCCTATATCTGTGTCATGTCGTATATGTGTCCATGTCCATGTTTCATAGTTTGTTGCCTTCGGTTTATAGTGGACTAGGAGGAAAGTTGGGGGATTAGTGATGGGATCTTGCCGATGGACGTGAAGTGCAAGCACCACACAAGAACATTAGGGCCAAAGGGTAAGTGAATTTGGGTTTGTTTATAAAGGAGGGGGCGGTGCTAATCTGAGAGGAAAAAGCAAGGAGATATGTTTGTTAGGATAATTTAAACAGTGTAATAAATGTTAGTAAAAGGGCTTTTTCATTTTTACCACGATTTCACTCAGAATTTAAGTGTAGGAGAGGAACTTGAGTTCCTCTCCTACACTTAAATTCAAGTTCCTCTCCTACACTTAAATTCTGTGTGAAATCGAGGTAAGATAAAAAGGCCCTTATACTAACTTTTTTTCCTCAATTTTACTTATCCTAACAAACGATTTCACTCAGAATTTAAGTTAGTGTAGGCAAGGAATTTGACTCTAGTTATTATGAGATTTGGAGGGATTCTCTCCCCCCCCCCTCCCCCCCCCTCTCTCTCTCTCTATATATATATATATATATATATATATATATATAATATATATATATATATATATATATATATATATATATAGAGAGAGAGAGAGAGAGAGAGAGAGAGATGGAATGCATGCATGTAAATATTGAAGATTTTGATGATATGTAGATAAAAATTTCTTTTTTATGCTATTAAGGTGCCATAGATCATATATATCAACATGCTTGGATTTAGATCTATATTTAAATTGTTGTTACTGGTATTGGTATTTTGGCCAGCAATTTATGGTACAGGAATAGAAGCATATTGTATTAACAATATTAGAAATATCAGACTGATATTATTTCATATATGGTGTATTGGGTATCTCAAACTCTGATAAGATATTTGCACTATATATTGGTATTGATCAATATTTAAAATCTTGATTTAGAATTTTGATGCTCTAATATCACTTATAAATCCAAGCCAAAATCTTATTGGAAGGATCCTGGTCTAACTCCATATCTACTAGAAAGTAGGAAGTACAGATACGGACACAGATTCAGATATATGTATGGACACGGAATATGACATTTAAAAAATGAGGGCTTAGATATGGCAGGGACACGAGAAAAACATAAATATAAGGATATATTCTTTTATTATTAACATAATAATTTTACTAAAATATCCGAAACAAAATCAACACAATGTATAAGTTTGTCTCTTTATTCCGTTATAAAAGGCAAGTCTCCATATCAACCATGCATTTCTCTCCCTCCCTCCCTCGCTTCTCCCCTATAGGTAAAGAGATTAAAAACCAAATGTTATAATGATAACAGGTCATTGATTAGCATATAGTGTGAATACATAAAAATATTTTTTAAGATATAGAAACCAGATAAGACTCATGTCCACAAGAAAATATTAAAATATAATTTCACAAATCTAACTAGGTAGAAATAGAATTAATTCAAACCATTTAACTCTATTCCTTTTAGACAACCTACAAGAAGAATGTTTACGGCAATGCCACGACGTTTTTTCTTTATTTTATTTGATATGCCATGTGACGTGTCTGGCATGTTTTTTAGTGTCTGTAGTGTGTCCGACACGAACACAGCACCCTTGATAATGTGTCCGTACTTCTTAGACTAGAAATCTAAAACAAAGAACAAAGACATCCTCTGCAACATGCAAACTTGCACTGATAGCGGTACAACAGATTGGTGGATAGAACATGTGCCAGAATGTTGTGAAGAGGCAATAATGTAAGTGGTTTGAAGGGCATGTTGGACTCTTTTATAACGAGCCAGATGATTGGAGTTTGTTCTCATGAGAATGGCGCAGTCCCTCTCTTCAATGCCAACTAAAATATTCATTTCAATTTTCTACTTCAATATTTTTACTCAGATTTTTTAATGATTTGCTTAACTTGTGACCTAAATAAAACTGAGTTTGTGAGAATCTGATGTGCATTGGGGATACCGAGCCCATTAATGCACAAAGATCTTTCAAAAGTTAATTGGTAGCAGGGGTAGTCTAAATCTTGAGTTAACTGCATGACATACTATATGTTCTCCTATTGCTTCTGATAGTCCTACATTGGATCTTGCTTGAAACTTTTTATTCCTCTCTGATTGCTTCCTTTTGGTTTGCTATTGCAGATTCGTGCAATTAAAACTACCTTTGAGAATAGCATCAAAGATTTGTACATCTTGTATTTGAAGTCTCCTAAGCATGGTGAATTTAGCCTTTGCCGTTTCTGGAGCTATCTCAATTACAACGATTACTACTCTATCAACATCGCTAAAGAAATGGGTCGCTTGTATCACTAAATCATATATGAAAGAAGTGTCCAGTGATCGTTTGGATGTAGTTGGAAATGCTCCACTAACTGTCTACTGAACACACAAGCAGGGTACAACCCTGACTATATAATAGCAGAAACGGAATCTCAACCTAAGCAGTTTATAGAATGTCGGCTGCATCTGGAGTGCGCTAGTTAAAATCCTAAAGGGGCAGGTGACCCGAGAGGTAATCAGGAAGCAAGCTGCTTGAAGTTTTGTCAGTTGCCACTGACATCAGCTGGAGTTGGATACTTCAGGCCAGGTGCATTTGAGATCTGTTTGGATCGGCAGGCTTATTTTATGGGGATCACGATACTGAGCCATGCCATTTGGCAGCCCATTAGAGGCAGATTTATCTGAGTGCTTCTCTTTTTTCAAGATATGTCGATTTTGGTTGTACAAATAGAGCTGTGTCTCTATTATACTACTGATTGGAGTTAATTCAGTAAATGAGGCAAGCTTCTTCAGGTGAATGCAAGCTTTTGTAGCTTCCATGGAGTATGAAATCATTTCATGTACATATATACATTGTATATTGTGTAAGATATTGTATTATGCGTACGATTCATTCTAAGCTGGGTTGGCTTCACTTGTGTTATGTAGTGAAAGATTTGTTACGGAAAATCACCTGCTAACCGAACTGATTTTGTTATTAGACAGTAAAGAACAAAAATGTATATGTTTGTAAACTATTTTGTATCCCCTTCTGATTGCTGAGTGTTAGTTAATATGCAATCATAAGGGGAGGCATCTGGTTATTCAGTGTATTTTAGCCTGTAAACAGCAGCACATCGTGGATGTATTTAAATGCTCATTTTAATGTTTTTTGGTTTCATATCTTGTTGTTTTCCAAGGTTATCACTCTTTTCTTTTGATGACTCATTTATTCCATTGTATTTATGGGTGGTGAGTTTGAAGTTTTATCGTATTATCATTTTTATTGTTATAACTGCAACTAAAGTCTAGCATTCAATTTGTGTACAACCTATTCATCTCATCTACTCTTTGAAATTTTAATTAATGGATTGATTTCTTAAAAAAACTTGAGAGTTGATTTCTCATCCAACCAACTATATTACATTTGAATTCATCAGCCATCACATAAAAAATAGCAATTAGTAAGATTTATAATTATATACAACCAATATAAACAAATGCTTCATAAATTTTTTGACTTTCCATAAAAGTTGGTCCTTAATCTAATTATTTTTATAACTAAACTTCTATTAAAATATAAAATGTCTCATATATTTTGTTTAATTCCACTAGTTACATTTGCACGTGGAGTCATGGACACCAGTCATAAAATGCCCTTAAGAGGGATAGTAATGGATGTATTTATTGGTTAATTTTTTATATGTACTATATAAAATTTTGAATTAAAATAAAATTTTAATTCATGATGTACAAATAATTACTATTTTTAAGAAAAACAGTAATTATTGGTCCCCCCAGCCGCTGGTTCAAGTCGGAGATGGATGCGCCATCGTCCATTCGATCGAGGAGGCAGCAACAAGAGCTTCTACAGCATTTGAAGCTGGGAAAGCCCAGCCTTGAGGCTTCAGTTGTCATGGACACGTTAGGAGTTGGTCTCTCAGTGGACTGTAAATTTATGTACAGATCTCTCACTGTAGTTCTAGTTCTCGTTTCATTTTATTTTGTAACAACATAATTTCCTTTGCATGGGCAGTCTTCACTGTCTTAGTGAAAGCTTTTAATTACTCATCCAGCTTCTATAAACACATGCAAAGAGGTTTCACCGCTGAACTAGAGTGAAATTTTTTTTTTTTTTTTTTTTGAATTTAACAAGTTGATTTGTTTTCTCTTTTGTGAAGTTTATAAAAATGAAGAGGAATTCTTAGTAACTCATTTATCCAAGATCTCTTTTGATCCATCACGTCAAAAGTTGGATCCAAGCTCAACCAACCAAATGATCGATAGGATCAAGATTGAACCAAGAACACACATGTCCAAAGTTATAGGAATCCACATACATGATTGAAATATCGTGCAATAGGAGTCCTACAAGATTAGGACCCACACACAAACAAGCAAGCAATGATTCAATTTCTAATAATAGGAATGCGGGGTCTTGCCCTTTTTGGTCGAGCCAATAGCTGAAACATCGAATCAATTTGAATGGGTGAATCTAGAAGAAATGCTAATACTAACAACTTCTTTGTGTTGCCCCTTGTTGCCATCTTTCCTATCTAAAGTTGCATATCTTTTAATTGCTACCGATATTTTAGATTCGTGGTGCGTTTACATCTACTCGATGGTGTTAGCGAGTCAATGGAGTTTGAATGTTTTTTTTTTTTTTTTTCTTGAGGTCTTAATGATGAATCGTAATCTCTTGTGTTTTATTAAAGTGAAATTAATAAACAAAATCAATAAAATTAATAAATCAAGAAATTAATATAATAAATCATTAAAAGTTATGGTGTCCATACAAGATACTAGCTAGCAAAATGCATTAAAAAAAAACATAAGATATACATGTCCAACTACAGGAACATGTTTTGTGAAGGAATAACAATCCTACTCCTTACGATCCATGTCCTATCTATCTTCCTCCACCTCAACATCTCAGCATCGGAAGACTCTGGAACCATTTCAGACCTGATGTCCTCGTTCAGGGGGAGATGCAACAGAGTTTGAATGATAGTTTACAAATAGATCAATCAAATTATCGTGAACGAAATTTTGGGCCCCAACACTTTCTCTAGCTAAAGAAAATGAAGGGAGAGAAGAATACCGGTCTATAAAACTAGGATTATGGCCGGATGAAGTGGGAACAATGACAAATAAAATTTCTTGTCCCTGATCATCCTTTGCTCGATCTCACATCATCTAGCTAGATTTGAGCATTATCATTTGTTTCGATAATTTGTAGGAGAACAATTACAATAAATATATATATATATATCAAGCCATTTAGACTTGAATATCACTAATTTTGCTGATTAGAATAATGGAGTTCCTAGAATTATAAAATGATTGGTCAAAAAGGCGACTAATGAGAAGACATTGCCACCGTGGGCTCATCATGGTCCCATTCTCAATTCCAATGGGAAGAAAGCAAAAGGTTGTTGGAGATCTTTCTCAATTGACGTGAAGAAGAGAGAGTGAGAAGGCTAGAGGAGAAGACTAGAGAGAAGTGTGAGTAATCATTCGGCATTGATGTGCTCTCATGTGATGTGTTTCGTGCTTAAACAGAAAGCCGTGAACAACTGAATATTGAAATTATTCGTTGTTCATGTGCTTCATGTACGTAAAGAAGTACATCATTCACGTCTCTCATTATTTGGCATTAATATGCTCGTGTGCTTCGTGCGCATATAGAGCCAAGCGAAGCTCAAATCTCTCTCCCTCCTGTGATCACTTGGGGGCAAGAGTGATTGAAGAGCAAGGCTTAATCAGTAATTGAAGAGAAAAGAATTAGTTACAAGTAATGTTGAAAATAACGCATTATGAAATCCGTTATATTGCGTTACGTAATCTAACAGAACTCCAGTAATACGTGACAACTGGAAATAACTAAGTGTATCGTAATAGTACGTTGTTTATGTTACTTTACATTATATTACATAAAGTTATATTAAATTGCGTTATGTTACGCTTATTTAAAATTATTTCTTAGTAATTTTTATATTATTGTTGATTATTCTTTTGATTACTAAAGAATTATTTAAATTTTTTTACTTGATTAGTTATTGGCTTGTTTGGTTACTTGTGAAATTGTTAATTTATTAATTTGCGATTGTTTTTTTTTTACTTATTGTAATTCCTTTCCTGTAACTGAAATATCTTACTTATTAATTCTATTGAACTTTTATCTGAACTGAAAACAACAATTACAAATAAGATAAATTGAGTATTATAAAATATAAATTACAAGAGTGATAATAACTGAAATTGAAATAAAAAATAAGAATCTTGTTTTCTTGTTTAAATGATGACTGGATTTCCGGTTGCAGACTTAATATAATTTATAAAGATAAATGTGAGAATTATGATAAAACTTAATATAAAATTAGAATAGATCATGTCTTATATTCTTTTTTTGATATTTTAAATTTATTTTTTAATTTATAAAAATTATTTTATACAGTTTTATATTTATTTTTAATTAATAAATAGAAAATTATATAAGCTATGTTATGCTATATGCAGCATAATCTAACTGAAGCAAACCGTTACGTTACGGTTATCGTTATTTTAAAACTTGGCTAAAGGGTAAACATAACGAGGTCTGTTAAATGTATTTTAGAATTAACAAATATAGCAAAAAGAAAAAAGAAAAAAGAAAAAAGAATTGACTCCTTAGTAGAGAAAAAGAAAAATCAACTATTATGATTCTCGACACAAAGGCAGGCAAGGTTATTGGCAAGGGAATAATCTAACATCAATAAAAAAGATGGAAAGGCACGTGCATTACCAGTCCACTTTCCCAAAAATCTGTTCCCCACGTCCAAAAACAGTAGACTTTTTAAAAAAAAAAAAAAAAAAAATTCTAATCGTTTATCCGTTTTGAATTCAGAACAACTTTTTCAAACTCCAAACTAATTTTAACTAACCTAATATATGATAAAAATCCACCGGTAAAGATAAAGTGAAAAATAAAGATATTCATGCTAAGATAATTGTAGTTCTGATAAAATGTGAAAAAATCGCTTACAATATTTTGGTCATGTACGATGTAACCATTCGACGAGAGGAGTTTATCAATATAGGACAAGTTAAAAAAATGAAGAGAAAACCGGAAAAAAAAAAACATGTATAGAGATGATACAAAAGGATATAGATTCTAGAGATTTAAATGAGAAGATATTACTTGATATAAATTAATGGAGAAGGACTATCAAAGTGATCAATCCGGCGTAATTCTCTTTTTGATTCGTATAGCTTATTGCTGTTGTTGTAATATGATAAATCCAAACATTTATTATGTTGCCAAAATAACATAAATTTTTTTTAGTTTTCACCGGTCCAATATGGATGAAATTTTATATTCTATATGATTAGTTGTTCTTATCAAAATTAGCTTATGTGTTTGAAAATAACGACTAAAACCAGTCGGAGAGAGGAATATATGTTCATAGTATATTATATGTAATTAGCCAACAGTAGACATGATTATCTTGAAAAGATCGGATATAATATATTATATGTAATCATTGAAAAAGACCGAAGCATACATGATGGCGTACATATTACCAATTTCATAGAAATGTTCATATTTACTACGCTAGAAAATTTCTATTGGACGGCTTACTGAGTTATTATATTATTTTTAATTTTATAATATAACAGATTTATTTTACCTTCATTAGTGTTGATAATACGAGTTGTATTAAGAATTCTCAATATAATAACTATCAATATACCCAATGATAAAGCAGAAAAAAACATAGAAAAAATCAACAGAGAATTATAAGTGAGAGAAAGAGACGCTCCTGAAATTTTGAGTTTAAGATTCAAGAGAAAATATACTATGTTCCAAATTTTTTTATAAATCATCTTAAACAAATATATGTTAAATAATGCATTAAATATCCATATGCATACCATAGGGTAGATAGGTAATATAGCGGAATATTCATATGTCGACTCGTTACTTGGGACCACCATATATAAAATTTAAAGATTGAAGCTCTAATCTTTATGTCAAGATCAAATCATATCTTTATATTGGGTGTTTAACTCACAACATTCATCAAAACAAAATTACTAACTTATAAATTCTGAAGCCCATGAAGTCAGTAAGCCCCATTAGGTCCGTAATCTTATCTGGAAGGTAACAAAATCCAAAATAAGATCAAATATCTATCAAATCGGCAAGGATAAGAAAACAAAACTTCACAAAACAGAATCTTTCTACATAAGGAAATTAACAAACATAAAATCAAGAGTGATCCTCCCACTCCTATAAATCCTTTAGTATAAATATCACTCCACCTCCACATAAGGAAAACAGATTCTAGAGCGACCTGATCTTCCTACTTATATAAATCCTTTAGTATAACTATACTTTCACCTCTGAAGTTAATGATGGAATCTAAATTTTGATAGAAAAAAGAGAGAGGTCTAGAGAGATTGTAATCATCTCCTTCAATAAAATAGTCGCCAAACGGCTGCATGTTTATTTTTCCCGATATCTAGATAATCTAGTTAGACGAATTTTTTTCGCAAAGAGAATTAAGTCAGAACTGAGATTTAACCATCTTTCCAATATGAGACTAAGTTCTACTATAATTTTCTTATCGGATTGAATCCAATACTTAAACCCGAATGGATGCGAAACACTATGGAGCAAAGAGCACCAACTAAACACTCTGATGCAATGTAGTGGGACACAACCCTACATTTCATCGCTCATCAGCTTTATGCCCCTCGCATACAATTGCCTCACAGCTTCTTTCTCTTGCTGAGAGCATGCTTAGATTTTGGTCGGTGAGTCTTTTCCCCTCTTTCTTTGCTTTTTTCTCCCTGTTGCTATCCAAGGACTAGTATCACCTCCTTGTTGATGGCTTTTTCTTCACCTAAACCCTTTTTCTACATTAAAATCCATAATGAAAGTAGACTCACCCCTCTCATTGTCCCCCTCACCCCTCTATGTCCCCTTTCTCTCTCTCCCTCTCTCTCTCTCTCTCTCTGGAATGAGTATGGACGGATCCAAAGACTCGTTCTTAGGCCATCATGAAATTAGACTCATCCCTCTCATTGTCTCTCTCTCTCTCTGATGAGTATGGACAGATCCAAATATTAGTTCTTAGTCCGTATGAAAGTAGACTCACCCCTCTCATTGTCCCCTCTTTCTCTCTCTCTCTTTCTCTCCCTCTCGAATGAGTATGTACGGATTCAAGAACTAGTTCTTAGCCCGTCATGAAAGTAGACTCACTCCTCATTGTCTCTCTTTCTCTCTTACTGTGTCTCTCTTTCTCTAGATTATGGACGGATCTAAAAACTAATTTTTACACTTTTATATTCAAAATTTTAAATTTAAAAAATAAAAAATTATTATTAATTTAAAATTTTAAATAGAACAGACCAAGAGCTGGTGCTAGACTCGCCTTTTCTCATCCCAATTCTCTCTCTCTCTCTAATCCCGAAAGTTGGTTGAGGTGCTCTCTTTTCCTCAAAGATGGCCTGTAAAAGCTTATCACTCGCGCTCCCATAAAGAAAGTTTATTAAAGAGCCCATCTCTATAGAAGAAGACAACATCTTCCCCAAAACCCATCTCTCTGTTTTTTTTTTTTTTTTTAATTTTTTTTTCTTCTTTTTTAAAAAAACTTATTTTAAGCTTCAAATGACCTGCCCATCACGTGCTTTTCTATCTACATATACATTAAGTAAAGCTTGTTCCCATACCTCAGTTCTAACTAACCCACCTTCTCATTTTTTATAAACTTCATTTATATATTAGTTTCTTGGGAGAGGGTGCTTGAGGCCCTTGAGTTGAGTTCCCCTATCAGTTAGTTTTGATTGAGGAATCATACCATATTGTGTGTGTGTGTGTGTGAGAGAGAGAGAGAGAAGAGAGAGAGAGAGAGACAAGGAAAGTAGGGTTTTTGGAATGAAGTTTGATCCAAGATCTTTTTCATATTCTTGATCCTTGGAAAGGAAAAAAAATGGTTATATAGAATTAGTTTTGTTTCTATTTATGGGATCATAATTATTTGTATTAGATCTCGGACCAGGCTTCATTCCTCACACCTTGCTTTTTATTTTATAGAAGATAAGAGATATGATTGTGTCCAGGTGAAGCTCTTACACATCCTCATCAGTGCTCAATCAAGTATGTGCTCCTCTATGCATTTGATTTCTATCAAATCAATGATGCAGTAATGATTTGAGTCAGCCTATGCAAAATTCTTGTGCTTATTGCTTGTATCATATCTTGACATAGTTATAAAAAAAAAAATTTTTAAAGAAAAAAGTTATTAGGTATATGTTTTAATTTAGTACATCAGATTGCATTTTCTTTGTAAGACATATACATACACAATTTTTCAGAAAATTTTCTACTATCTAATCCATTTCAAATTTCTTTCCTCTCAATATTTAAAGTTTTCTTTTGTGATATTTATCGTAGCGAGCATCATCAATATATTTATGTAACCTTTCCTTGGTTCTTCGTATTAACCAAATACAAAACATTAGACATATAAGGTAGGTCGTCGTAGATTTTACTTTGGGTAGATAGAGCTACTTGGACAATGATACATGCTTCAAATCTTGCTTACGACTACACCATCATCAATCTATTAAATCTGTTTGTAGAATGAAAAGCGAGTTTAGCTAGCATTCCTGATATTTATATTTTACTTAAGGTATCATCTTGACGTAGTAATAGGAATAGTAAAAATATTTAGTTTACTTTCAGACCTTTCTTATAGAAATTAATTAGGTGGAGGAAACTCCCCACGTAATCTTTTTTTTTTTTTTTTTTCCTTCCCTTTTTGTTAGTCATTAAAGAAAAACACCCACTTTAATCTATTGATGTGATGAATACTGAAACAAATTAATCTAAGCCTTTTGTATATATATTCATGGTTGCATTTCAAATTTTAGATGTTTGGCTTATTCAAAATAAATGACAATTACATGCTAATGGACTAGCATACATACACCAATCATTAAGATAGACCTAAACCCTAACAGTTGGCAAATAATGAAGGGACAAGGTTAATTTGATTATGTTTTTCTTTATAGTAAATTTAAAAGTACATAAAACCCTTACAGTATGAAATCTCGACTATCTAGGTGGCACTAATCTGTATTGGTTTATCTTTATTGCATGTACATTAATTAGATATACAATTATCAACGAAAAAAATGTACAGTATATATACAGTCTCGGCTCTTCAGTTTTATTTATTTATTTATTAATTTTTGATGAAATTTATTTGTTTTTTACTAGTCAAACTCATACACACACATTTTTGACAATATTACCCAAAAATTAGAGAGGAGCAATGTCACTTGAGCCAAGATTTATTGGCATGAAATGTATTTGCTACTTATGAAGAAGATGTAATGTTATTTAAGCTCTCTAGCAAATGTAATCAAACCAGTTCTACAAGCTATGTATTGTTTCATTTTTTTTTAACCAAGTTGGATGTTATAGCTGAAAGATTTTATGTGGCAAAAAGGTTAAGTGATCGATAAAAGAGCTCTCTACGAGTTCAATAAACATTTAGCCAATTAAAATGGTAGCCTTTCTGTCTTCTCCTATTGATTTTGGTAGTACCACATATTTTAGTGAATAAATATATATAATATCATCTCTCTGTTTTTTTTTTTTTTTTTTTTTTTTAATTTGGGCTAACAAGAGAAGTCGAGTCTCAGTAGGCAATATCCTCCTTTTTTTTTTTCTGATCCCTATGATACGACGCTCATCAGTTAGTACAAGCGTTTTATTCAGTTATATATGATTATTAATTTGGGATTTTTACATATCTATCCCTTAAATCTTTAAAAATTAGAATTTAATTTCTCAAATCTTCATATTTATAATTTAGTCTTCCAAATCCTTTAATTATCTCAATTTAGTTACTTCGCCATATTTTTTATCCGAATTTTTCATTATACCCATTAGTTACTTCCTTTAGTCTTTCCTTCTCTCTTCCTCTTCTTATTGGGTTCTCCTCTCCATTCTTCACATATTTCTCTCTCTTTCCTCATCTTATTGGGTTCGCCTGAGTTACTCTACTTTAGAGATTAACCCAACAAGAAGAGGAAGAGAGGAGAAAGCGGAAAAAATGACTAAAGTGAAGTAACTCAAGCATATAACGGGAAATTCGGACAAAAAATATAGCTAGGGACTAAATTGAAGTAACTTAAGGAATTTGGGAGACAAAATTATAAATATGAAGATTTGAAAGACTAAATTATAATTTTTAAATATGTGAGGGACAGATATGTAAAAACCCATATTGATTTTTCTGGTAAATAATAACAATTAAAAATAAAAATTAGAAAATGGAAATAAACTCTTTAGAGCATGTAATATATTATACTGAGATGTTGTTCACTTGTTTGGCATATATGAACCCATTTCTGCATGCGTGTACAATTAAGTTCAGATCATGTCAGAAATAATTAATACTTTTTGTAAACTAGTTTTCAGCTGGTTGTTCTTTGTATTGCAGGATTTGTTCTTTTTAGGAGTTCAATAAGAGATGCTAGCCATTGGCATTTTGTTGTTGGGGGTCTTTATCACTATTTAGTGGGATTTGAATCTGGATTACTCTTATACGAGTTTGAGGTCTCTGTTACTGTATCAAAACTCCAAAGTTATGATGGATATTGAGAAAAATTATTTTGTATTTTAAGAACTTTTGTTCAAAACAAGTTACACAATGATCAATTTCGATTAATGCAATTAGATTATTATTGTAATAGTTAAAATTCATGGCAGTTGCTTAATTTTAATGTAATGGACGATTGAGATTGTATGGAAGATGATCCTTACCATTTTATACTAAGAAGAGAATCCGAATAATGAACTATGGTTACCTAGTAGTAAAAAGAAAAAAAAAAACCATAAACCGCAAATATAACTTTTCTCACAAAATCAGAACTATAATAGGAGCAATATAATGTAATGTGTGGCTAGAAAGAAATGAAAGAATATTCAGAGATAAAATTTCTTTCATTATATCATGCTCTCTACATATTCAGAATGATATTTTATGATGGACATGTACAGATATGAAGATGCAGACGGAGACACAGAACAACGTCCAATTAGAGGGAGGCCCAAAGGAGGTTGGACCTCTTACACACGGTGGATCCAGACATATCTACTGTAGATGAGGCAGACATGGAGATCTTAGGAGTTGCCCCCAAGATGAGGGGACAAAGAAACCAAGAGTGACGAAGACAATCTAGGACGGAGCCACCAACCGCTTGATACACTGGAGATAATTTGGTTGGTCTTTGTTTTTATTATATATTTGTTACTTTAAAACTCTCCAACTATATCGTTAAGTTATTTTAATGGAACCCGAGGGTTATAACCCACCATTTTAGCTTAAAAAAAAAGAAATTCTAATAAAAGGAAAAAAAAAAGGGAAAATTATGTAACATGGCCTCTCAGCAACCCACAGGAGAAAAAAAGAAACGAAACGAAAACCGTCGGGCTATTTGTGAACAGAACCGGCTTTATGTATGCCCTCTTTCTTCAAAATCTCTGGGCCCCCTAAACGGTGGGCTTTACTTGGGCTCAAAAATTTCCGGCAGGGAAAGCTGCAGTTATAGCCCATCGTCAATGCATTTCGACTTCCTAAATATGTTAGGGCAGAGGGCCCTCCAGAGGGCCCTTTCTATGTTTACCGAGAAAAATAATTTGCAAGATTATTAACGAAACAGATAGAAATATTCACTAATCATGAACTATAAGAAATCATCATTCCCTTTATGATTCTCAAACAGAATCTCATGAGTATCAACTCTCTCAATGATACAAGATATATATAGAAAACCATTCATCCTTAATAAAACTCATCTCTTTACAAAGAAAACTCATCTTGGTGACTGTCATCACCCTTTCGAAGTGTTGCATCTCTTTCTTTGGTTGAAATGTGAGGGATGAACCGTGATCTCTATACCTCATCCTAGATTTGGTTTTATTTTCTCTTTTGTACGTATTAATAATAATATTCTTTCCTTGTCTCTTATAATTATTCACGTGGATATAAACTAGAATTAACATAAATTTTCTTCCTTGTGGATCGATTCATTCTTACTCAATTACTATAATATATATTGAGTGTTAAAATACAAAATAATTTCTCTCAATTCTCACTACAACTTCGGAGTTTTGGTGCAGTGGAAAGATCCTTAAACATGGTATCAGAGCAACCCATGTTCGATTTCTACTGGGCGCAAAAGTGGGTTTTCAAAAATTCAGCTTATTCTACTGTACCTTTAAAAAAATTATAAAATTATTATCTTAATTTAATAAATAATGCCATATTTATTTAGATATAAAAATAAAATTAAATACATCTTATCATTTAAATTAATTAAACTAAAATAATAAATAGACTTGTATCTGAATTTTAAATCTCCAATACTCAAATCTGACTTAACAGAAATTATCATATTAACTATGCATCATATCTAACTATCTATCAAACTTCCCATTTTCAGCTTTGGGACAGGCTTTGATTGTTTAAAAATGGTAATTTGGCTTCTCTCCAGTGTATGTGTTTTTTTAAGTTGACTGTTATAGCCGCTATCATAGTAATTCTTTAAATTATATTTTCTAAAATAACTAATGTAATACTTTTTGTGTACTGATACATAATTTTTTAGCCATATACTAATGGATTATACTAATGGATGGGTGAGATTGCATGCACTATGGAAGGTTCTCGATTCTTAATTTTGCACTTTGGAGAAAATCTAAATCTATACAATATTCCCGAGACAATATGGCTAGTTTGATAGTCTTGTTCGAAGAAGACAAAAATATTTTGTTGAAATTTAACCTATTTACTCGTGATGTATAAGCATAAGACATGGTATACGGGTTCAGATGTTTAAATTTAACCTATTTAAGTAAAATTGTTTCCTTGATGATAGAGTTAAGTATGGGGAAATTCTAAATTAGCACGCCGCTTGACTTAGTGAGCACTAAAACTTTAAAACTTTAAGTCTTAAGGAATTACAATTTGACACTTCAGTTTGACACTTTTTTTAGACAAAGTTATTTTCACCATATTCTCTTCTTCCCCATTGTAACCACTCTTTATCTCTTTTAGCGACCGTGGCAACTTGCGGGGTAGTGCGTGCAGCTCTAAGTCGGAAGACTAGGGGACCATACAACCGAGTGGACAAGATGGTGATTGGTTCGGGGAAGGAAAGAGGACGCTGGTGACGGGGATTGGGAGAATGTGGGTTTTGAGGAAAAAAATATGGGAGCAACGGTGAAAGAATGAGAGTGCTCACTAGGAAAAAAAAAAAAAACGTTTTTTAGGAAAAAAGGGTTTGCTCACCATGCTAAGTGGTGTGCTCGTTTAGAATTTCCCCAAGTTTGTACAGTCAATATTACATCACTGTTCATGCTCTGGAAACAAAAAAGAAAGCAAAAGGAGCAGAAAATCATCACTAAGGCAAAGTTTGAATCTTTGTAGATGTTCTACTTATTAACAAAGGAATTTCTTCAAATAACTGTGATGTTATTCTTTATGACTATAAACACCCAATTTCCAAACATAAGAAGAGATGAAGATTGTACTCCAACTATATTGTCAGAGGGCAAAAACATCAACAATTCCTGTGCGGAAGACGCCCTATGAAAAATGTTGATTAGGGCATATGACTGGATATGGAGTTGGTATGACAAAACTACAAGGAAATGTAATAATCGTAGTTTTTTGTCGTTTGTAAAGAAAATTGCTATTATGTATTCTGATAGTTGTTCTATGTAAACTGTTATATATTCTATTAAGTATTTATAATAGAATACCGTGAGAGTTCTCACCATTTTTATTAAAAAAAAAAAAAAAAAAAAAAAGAAGAAAAGATGGTGCAGGACATACACCTGGGAATGAACTGGAGCGCTCACTTTCCTTTGCTGCATCTCAAATGATAAATCAATGTGAACTGCCCTCTCAAGGGTCAAAAGGAGATTCTAACTTTCGATCTCTTTCGCCCATCTCAAGGAAACCCTAAGTTAGGAGGACACATGTGAGAAGCACGTGAGCTGATGGGGGACCGGGACAAGTGGTTAAACCAACAAAAAGAGAGCAGCGGTCGGCAAAAAGGAAAAAAGATTCAATCAGGATCCATGGCAGCACTGTATTTTCCCACGTCTTTTAAAAGAGATTGGGTGGCCGAGAGACGACAGAGATCGTCAGATCGCCCAAGGAATCCTTACCTCTAAAGTAAACTCTTACAAAATGGAAAAGCTAAAGGTTAAAAGGGAAAGCAGATGGGGCTGGGGGGGCCATTAATTAGCTAAAGGACTCCTTGCACACCAAGTTAAGGACCTTCGCCACATTGCATTCTCTCTTCATTTGTTCCCTAATTCAACTTTCTTTTTGATATTTAAGTACTTTTAGTTTCTTATTTAATCCCTAAAGATGCCCTTAATTGAAAGCAAGTTTCGCAAAAACCCCTGCCTTAATCTTACATTACATTTGATATTTCGTAATTTAGTGTTCTGTGTGGTTGGTTGAAATTGAAATTTTAGGCAAGATCAATGTCTGTCGGAAAAAGCGGTCTATTTCATTCAAAAAAACTAAACTTACAAAGTTCTTGGAAATTGTGATTCTGTTTGGTTGGAGGGAAAATGAAGGAAAAGAAAAGAAAATATTTTATATTATTTGATTTGAGATAAAATTTAGAAGGAAAGAAAATGTTTTCTTACTAATTAAACATTAAATAAAATTTAATTTCTATCTTCTTTTCTTTTCTTTTTTCTTTCCTTTTCTCGGTTTTTTTAAAAGAAACCAAACTTTCAAGAAAGAGTAACGGAAGAGAGAGAGGAGAAGATCTTAATTCCTTTTATTTAAGGCATAGTTCTCTTCATCACGAAAACGGCAATTCGTGCACCCGATTATATATGGAGAAAGTGGAGAAAGATTGTGCTTGCCTCCTCCTTAGTAGAGAGAAAAAACTTGTATGATCAAAAAGTAATAAAAGTCAATGAACACAAGATTATCAAAAGATTTTTTTTTTTTTTTTCTCTCTTCTAAAATTATTTATAGGCCAAGAGAAAATATAATCATTTCTTATCGGATAGGATTAAAACTCCTTATTAAATGATGAAGTTGATTGTAATTTAAATATCCAACTCGTAGTTATAAATAAGAGAATAGGTAACCTCCTTTAACTGATTAGTTTTAACAGTTTTAGTGAAACTGAAATACCCATGTCTCAAAGTTATGAATTAGCCTCATATTTTGCATTTCCCGCAAAGCTTAGCCTAGCGTTCAAGTGCCTTTGCAAAACTACACGAAACTATATCTTAGCTTCGTGTTCTGCCTTGATACGAAGCTACCAGTTAACACTTTAGTTTAGCATTCTGCCTCCGGAGATATTCTTTTGATAGAAGTCTTGATTATATTTTCCACCCTACACTCATTTTAAACAATAAGGCTTTACCTTGTAATTTGAGATGCTTGATTCGTTAAACATCAAATAATGTTGTTTTCACGGATGAGTTCTGATTCTCATGGTATGAGAATTTAAACAAAAAGTTTCAACGAAAGAAAATGAATTGAGGCAAGCAACACATGTACTCAATTTCAATACTCAAAGAAATGAACATATTTCCTAATCTTTGACTTCAATATTAATCCTAATCTTTAAGCATTTATATCATTACACCATTATAAATGTTGTCAAGGTGGAGTTATCTTTTCGGAACAGATGCCTGCAAATTCAAACAAATCGATTGGCACACCATCCTATGCACTGGACACCTAATCAAATCCTATCATCATGCTCAAAATGACAAATGTGTCCTAAATATAAAATCAAATTGCAACTTTACAAAGAAAAAGAAATATATGCTAAAGTGAATATTTAGAGTGCATACCTGAAATAAGGTATGCTCTTTCCCAATTCGGGCGTTTCTAAAGGAGCACCTAGTGAGCCCACTTGGGCTCAAAGGCCAGACTGATATTAAATGGGCTCACTAGGAAAAATGGTGTGCTCCACACTACCTCCCAATTCTTGGGGAATTTCTAAATACGCACTATATGCTTTTAGTGAGCACCATTTTCCCCCATGTTGTAAATCCCTTTACTATGGTGCTCGCTAGTAAAATGTGGTGCGTATTTAGAATTTCCCCAATTCTTGCTGCATAAAAAGCCGTCAAGGGCAAGTGTCGGTTAGTTCTTCCTCCTCTCCCAACCAAAACCAAACTATCACAGTACAATGTGAGTGTGCTGAGCTCAACACGTCACCATCAACCTCCACAAAATCCCCAGCAGCACAAATGGCTACGGTCCGCAAGCTCATCGTCGAGGTTGTCGAAGCCCGCGACCTCCTCCCGAAGGATGGCATGGGATCGTCGAGCCCCTACGTCATCATAGACTTCGACGGGCAGCGAAAGCGCACCCCAACCATCCACCGCAGCCTCAATCCCACCTGGAACGAGGTACTCGAATTCAAAGTGAATGGAAGCTTAAACATGGCCGGAGAAATCCTGGAAGTCGATGTGCTCCACGACCGCAAGGCTACTCCGAGCCGGAGGAGCAATTTTCTTGGCCGGACCAGGATCGACTCTCGCCACTTTGTTAGGAAAGGCGAGGAGGCCCTTCAGCACTTCCCGCTGGAGAAGAAGAGCTTCTTCAGTTGGGTGAGAGGTGATATTGGGTTGAGAATCTATTATGTCGATGAGCCGGAGGTTGTTCCTGAGCCGGTGCCACCAGTAGAGGCGCCAGCTGAAGCTCCTCCAGCAGAAGGGGCCGCAGCACCAGCAGAGCAACCGGCTGCAGCTGAAGCACCAGCAGCAGAAGGTGCTGCGCCGTCGACGGAGCAACCAGCGGTAGCACCACCAGAAGCAGAGCAGGCACCACCACCGGACTCGAAAGAAACAGAACAGCAACCACCACCAGAAGCTGAGATCGATGCAAATGCCGCTGAAACTCCTCCGCTGGAGACTGCAGAATCCGAAGCACAACCTGCACCAGTGCCCGCGGCAGAGGAAGCAGCGACACCACAACCGCCGCCGCCACAGCCAGAGAAGGAGACTGCACCGAGGTGGGTCCCACAGCCGAAGGCAGCGGCACCGGAGAGGATCCCGGAACCAACAGAGAGGTCATCCTACGACCTGGTCGACAAAATGCACTACTTGTTCGTGCGGGTCGTCAGAGCACGGTCGCTCCCCAACGACGCCAAGCCCCATGTCCGAATCGAGGCGCTCGGGCGGAGCGTCAGCACTAAGACCGCCCGGCGAGGCGCCTTCTTCGAGTGGGACCAGACTTTTGCCTTCTCCCGCGATCCGTCCTCAGCAGCTGTAGACTCCTCCACGCTCGAGGTGTCACTTTGGGACCTGCCCCCAGGGTCGGACGTCACCTCCGCCTACGCAGGCGACAAGCGCTTCCTCGGTGGCCTCTGCTTCGACGTCTCCGAGGCCCCCAATCGGGACCCACCAGACAGCCCGCTGGCCCTGCAGTGGTACCGGCTGGAAGGCGGCGGCACCCGATGCGGCGATCTAATGCTCGCCACGTGGATCGGGACCCAAGCGGACGAGTCATACCACGAGGCCCTCAAAGTCGACAGCATCAAGGACAGTCGAGTCACCTCCCGCTCCAAGGTCTACCTCTCTCCCAAGCTCTGGTACCTCCGCGCCACCGTCATCGAGGCCAACGACACCCTGACGGCATCACGAGAGACTGGCATCTCAGTCAAAGCGTCGTTAGGGTTTCAAACACTAAAAACCCGCCCAACGTCCAGCCGCAACGGCGCTCCGTCGTGGAACGAGGACCTCATCTTCGTCGCAGCAGAGCCCTTCGGAGACGAGAAGCTGATCTTCTCCCTCGAGATACGGCATGGTAAGGATGCCGCCGTGATCGGATCTGCCGGCGTTGAGCTCTCCTCCATCGAACGTCGTGTTGATGACCGCAAGGTCACCTCCCGGTGGCTGGACCTCGCCCCCAGCGACGACAGCAAGAAGGGGAAGAAGGGGGCCGCCCGAGCGTACGGCGGCGGGAGGCTGCACGTGCGGGTTTGCCTCGACGGCGGTTACCACGTCGCCGATGAACCACCGCAGTCTGCCAGTGATTTCCGGCCGTCGGCGAGGCAGCTGTGGAGGCCTCCGATCGGTGCTGTCGAGCTCGGGATTATCGGTTGCAAGAATCTTTTGCCGATGAAGGCGATCGATGGGAAAGGCGCTACGGATTCGTATGCGGTTGCCAAGTACGGACCGAAATGGGCGCGGACCAGAACCATACCCGATAGCTTCGACCCGTCCTGGAACGAGCAGTACACGTGGCCGGTTTACGATCCCTGCACGGTTCTGACCGTTGGGGTCTTCGATGAATCGGACGGATCCAAAGAATCCACGTCGCACCCGATGGGCAAGATTCGGATCCGGATCTCGACTCTGGAAACTAATCGGAGCTACCGCTGCACATACCCGCTCATTCTTATGCTCCCCACCGGAGCGAGGAAGATGGGTGAGATCGAGATCGCCGTCCGCTTCTCACGCGCGGTGTCCTCGCTTGATCTCCTACACGTGTACGGGCAGCCTCTACTGCCGCCCATGCACCACGTCCGTCCGATCAGCGCGGCGCAGCGGGACCCCCTGCGGCTGGCTGCGGCGCGAATTGTGGCGGGACACCTGGCGCGGTCGGAGCCGTCGCTTAAGAAGGAGGCGGTTATGCTGATGCTGGACGCGGCGGATCCCCGCGGGTTCAGCATGCGGAAAGTGCGCGCGAACTACCACCGTATCGTGAACTCGCTCGCTTGGGTCGCCGACTCGGCGAGATGGATGGCGGATATGAGGACGTGGAGGAATCCGACGGCCACGATGATCGCACACGTGGTGATGATCCTGCTCGTGTGCTTCCCTGAGCTGATTGTTCCGACGCTGGCACTGCATGTGTTTGGAATGGGGCTGTGGAGGTACCGGTATCGGGTTCGGGTGCCAGCGGCGGATCCTAGCGTTCGGATTTCAGGTGCGGATGCGGTGGACAGGGATGAATTGGACGAGGAGTCCGACCCGATACCGAGTATGAGAGGAGCGGATGTGGTGAGAGTAAGGTATGATCGGACAAGGGCGATGGGGGCGAGAGTGCAGACTCTGCTCGGGGACATTGCGGCTCAGACGGAGAGGGTGCAGGCACTGGTGACGTGGAGGGATCCACGGGCGACGGGGATGTTCGTGGGGCTGTGTCTGGTGGTGGCAGTTACTTTGTACATTGTGCCGACCAAAGTAGTTGCTATTGTGGCAGGGTTCTATTGGTTGAGGCACCCAATGTTTCGGGATCGGATGCCAGCACCGGCCTTGAACTTTTTCCGGAGGCTTCCGTCGCTCTCTGATCGGGTCATTTAGATGTTGGCATAGGCGATGTCAGTAGGCTTAGTTGTGCCTCTGTAATATAAGTGAAGGGTTAATGTGTAATCGAGGATGCAACATTAATGAATGGAATAATAGAACTCTAAGCTCTGATGAAACGGATAGAACTTCTGCAATCTGATCTCCAGATCCTCTAATTCAATTTGTTTCTATGTTCATATGAGCATATTTCCCGAAAGGGTTAATTACAGTGTGTTACTAATATCCCATTACAAATTCTTTTCGCCGAGAGATTCCTCGATAGGGGATAGATATATTGTTGCACTTATATTCCAATCTACAAATATTTTGTGTAGAGGATATCAATGATATATCTTCAATAGTAGAGGAAAAGCACGTAACGAAGTGGAAAAAAATAAACGAGATTTGCTCGTGCTTATTGTAATCCAAGAAATTGACATAAATAATGAATGATCTTCACGCACCAAACTAAACCTTAAGATTTTATTTATATAAATAAAATTCTCCAAGTGATGGCGGTTTTTCCCAACACCATTTATAATTTAATATTCTTTGAAAACAAAATTTATCAGAAGCATTACATATAAATTAGGATCGCTCGAAAAGTATGAATAAAACACATCATGTAACTCTACATATTCGCAAGGAGAAGGTTCAAATGAATGTGGAAACTTTCAGATAAATAGGAAGATAACAAAACTTCTTAATAAGATTTTCCAAAAATTGCTACTTCGTCAGCTGGGTTACCGGTCATGAAGCAAGTCTTCGGACCTTGGGGCTGTTCAAATGGGAAGCAGCGAATTGTCGCACCTGTCTCCTCTTTCACCTTCAACTCCTCGCTACCACTAATAAACATTAAGTAGTATCACAGCAAAGTTGTCAGCAATTTTGGAATCAATTTTCTTCTGCATCTCACTATAAGGGAGGGCGAAAAAATAGTTATGAGGATAAGGGGTTAAGTTCCCGACCTGGCTGACCATGGACCTCTTGCCCATTTCCCTTGAGAAATAGCATCCTTCAACTCCTCATATGAGCTAACGTCCACAATGTTACTACAGAAGACAAAATTTCACTTTAAACCCACATCTAAATTTCAATCAACATTTAAAATATCAGTTTCAATCAATCATTAACAATATCAAAATTGGCAATATCGGAAACCTATATCATATGGTATATAGTATATCATATACCTCAACGTCCAATATAATACATGTAGTATGTGTGTGTATTCTCATGTATTGGAGACGAGGGAAATTCACTGTAATTTTGGTACCTTACATGAACTGTCATTTCATTTATGTTATTTTCATACATGAGATTACTATAAGTAAGCTGCTAACTCTGCTAAGTTACGTGAGTTAGTATCAAAAAAAAAAATATCCCATTATTTTTTAAAGAAAAAATTGGGAGCATAATATGCATCTCGTTAGCTTCGTTAGAATCAAATGTCATAGATTTTGGAATTTATTTATCCTTTCATCAGGTAGATACAAGTTGTTCAATTTGCTGAAAATCATTAATCTTGTGTCTATTCAATAGAAGGCCAAATCAAAACTAAAATACAAGGAATTGTATACGAGTCAATCCGAGGGGGGTGAAATCTCTCTATCAAAAGTAAAAAACCTTGCTTTCAACAGAGAAAAACAAATAGAAAAGAGGGGAAAATGATAGAAATATGAGGGGGAAAAAAACAGCCTGTCAATCAGAGGGATCAATGTTCCCTCCAAAACACAAAGTAGGAAGAGTGAGATTTCAGTATTCACCTCGATAAATAAGTATATTGGGCTTTACAAAAACTGACAAGTACGATACTACACACAAATGCAAGTAGGGGAAGCCTGTGCTCAACGAAAAGTGAGGCAGAGGAAGAATGCTTGCTTAAAAAGGAATGAGGTAGACATATATCCGAATTTATAAATGATTAATAGTGGAACGAAATCATTTCTGGCACTTTATATATTTACCATCACTTACTGTGTAAATCTATGATAGCCTTGGATGAACTAGAAGTGAAGAGCACTGCTCTTTTTCGGTGAAAATAAGAAAAATTGCATGTGGACAGTACTCTAGAAAATATAAGCATAAATAAAATTACTATAAAAGAGAAATTCGAGGCTTACCTATCACGAAATGTTGTAGCCCTCTGCAATAATGAAGCCTGGATGTCCTCCAACCTGTTCTTCACATGGGCTTCCAGAACTGAAGGTTCCATAGATACCCCAAACTCCTTTCCAGGCTTTCCGGGGATATCTCTTCTAGACACAACTACACTTCCGCTGGCGACATCACGAGGTCCCACTTCTATCCTTAAAGGAATGCCCTGAAAAATCAGCGAAAACAATATTTGAACAA
This sequence comes from Dracaena cambodiana, assembly GCA_036321105.1. Classification (NCBI taxonomy): domain Eukaryota; kingdom Viridiplantae; phylum Streptophyta; class Magnoliopsida; order Asparagales; family Asparagaceae; genus Dracaena; species Dracaena cambodiana. Next base: position 40,768,312 of record JAYEPQ010000005.1, read on the forward strand.
GAGGGAGGGAGATGAAAATCTATTTGGATAAAGATAGGCATGGAAAATAGATTTGTCGACAGGACAGCCTTCTCATTTTACATAAAAAGGCATGGAGAAGCAAATATTAAATATATCTAGTGTGTCGAACCATATTGCTTTCCTTCACACATGAATGATTATATCTGTAGCAAAGTAAACAAATGGAAAGGATAAACTTCCCTTTCTCATATAACTCTTTACCAAACTGAGCTAACGTGAATGTCCGATCAGACATAAAGATGATGTAATGAAGGATCCAGACAAAATCCTACTGTCTCTTAAATTATACTTGTGCAATTCTATAATTCAGATACAAATGCCTATAAACTTACTTTCATCTCCCAGAAATTGAATTTCCATCCCGGGGTCCTCTGTTCTGAGTCATCGAGCTTGACCTTGATTCCAGCTGTTTTCAGTATTTTCTCAACAGATGTAGCGGCATTAAGAACCCCCATTTTTTCATCAGCTTTCTTCCAAATGGGAACAATTACCACCTGAAGATATGAAATCAGGAAAACGAAAATAATAATAAGGACCCTTGTCAATTTTCTAAAGTCCTGAATCTAGCAAGTTGACAGAACACCAAAATTCATTAACATACTGACCAACTTTCAGCAGAATGAACAGAAAGCAATCATTCCTACAGGAGGGGCCATGAAACTACAACAACAACTAAGCCTTTTATCCCAAGTACTTGGGGTAGGCTACATGAACCAAAAGAGAATCACGCCAGATCAATCACGTTGATAATCCTTCTTCATTCATTACTATCAAGTAGTAATATTTCCTCATTTAAACATCTATAATCCATATCTTTTCGTATTACCTCCATCCATATTTTCTTTGGTCTTCCCTTCGCTCTTTTAACTTGTCCTACGTTGATAAGCTTCTCTCGTCGAACCGGTGCATTTGTAGTCTATGTTGCACATGACCAAACCATCGTTAGCGATTTTCTCGCATCTTCTCATATATGGGAGCTACACCTACCATAGGAGGGGCCATGAAATGGAAAGAAAACAATGACACTGCTTACTATCAGACAATATACATTATCTGAAAATGCATAACTCAGGTGTTGTGGTTATTGCAGAGATATGTATCATTTTATGACATAATAAAAAATTTCAACAGAGCAGCATGCACCAAACTGAGTACAGCTTGGAGTGCAGTCAAAATCAATTGAAAAAGAAGAGTATTAGTAATAATGGGTGCTTGAAGGTTTCCTGAGGACAAAGCCTGAAGGAATAAAAAGAAACAAAAAAAAAGAAAAAAGAAAAAAAAACAACTTTGACCAATGTAAAAAGGGAATTCATGAAAATTATCTTGTGGAACTATTCCTTAAATAAACTGCAAGTGCATATGTTGCACATTTCTACATTATATATATATGTATATATATATATATATATATATATATATATATATATATATATGTATATATATATATATATATATATATATATATATATATCAAACAACTTAGATTTTAAATGGATTACAATTCCCACACAGATTATTATTGTAAACAGATTCTCAAATGTCACTATATCAAAATCTGTTGTTTAAGGTGTATGCCCGAAAAATTGAATCTTTCTTTATATTACAAATTTACTTTGGAATTACAACAATAAAAGAAAAATTACAAATAGAAAATTGAGATTACAAGAATGGGGATCGATTGATTTCGATTCCCTTTTATTTTTGTGGGTTCTGGCAGCGGTGGAGTCTTGATTCTGCACTCCGTTGACGATCCGATCTGGATCGGGATAAAGATTGATCTCTCTGGAACTTCTGGACTCTCTGGAAAATTCCTCCTCAAAAAAGAATCTCCTTTTTGGACTCCCTGTCTCTGAAAAATTGACTCTCCAAAAGAATCTCCTTCTTAGACTCTCTGTCTCTGGAAAATTGACTCTCCAAAAGAATCTCCCCTTGTTCTGAATTCCGCTCCCAATTTTATAGATTGAGGAGCGCTTCTAATCCGACTCAAATTCTTCCCTCGAATCCGATTAAATCTCCGTAATTAATTCCCAAAAATCCAGATCAAATCGTAATCGAAGCACGGAAAGGGGGAACCACGGGTGGAACGCTCCCGCGGGCGCACCTGCGGGTGCGCTCCCAAGGGTGGGACCCGCGGGGCACTCCCGTTTTATTTATTTATTTAATTATTTTCTTCTCTTCTTTCTTTCTTTTTTTTTCTTCTTCCCCTCTTTTTTTTTGGATGTCTACATAACCTCTCCAAAGTTTTCAAAATTCTGTATTAAATTGTAACGAATTTCGAAACAATTTGGACTCTTTGATTTTAGCTCTGTAGTCTTCATCGCGATTCTTATGGTATATTGTGAACCATATTCTGAAATCACTACCGTCCAGCTGTTTTGTTACTTGAGGTATACTGTTAAACCTCTTCGATATATCAGAGATTGCTTCTAACGAGTTTTCTTGATACTGGCCATTGTACTTGTGCGGCCGAGCCTAACTTTTGCTTGTAGCTTTGCTTCAGAAAATTTGTTGTCTGCATGCAAAAAATATTTTTGACGTCTCGTTCAGAGACTAAGTGCATGACAGACGTGTAATAGATTTGATAGACAGAGGTAACTGTTAACATGTTTTCTGGAATTTAAGCAGAGGTATGATGTTAACATGCTTATTCGATAACAAGCAGAGTTATGATTTTAACATGCTCTTTAGATAACAAGCAGAGGTATGATATTAACGTACTCATTAGAATCATAACCATTCAGTGACATCTAGTATGACGGATCAGGCAAAGACAGAGGTGTCATTAAACATGTCTCAGAACTTGACCTATTCAGAGGATCTGGTCATGATAGGAATGAGTTAACTAAACAGAGATGACGGTTAACGTATTTAGCCTTGGAATTTGACTATCAGAGGTAACTGTTAACTTGATAGGGAGATGATTTTCGTCAGAGATAATTTTTAATTTGACGATATTAAAAATAAGTTCATCAGAGGCAGTAATATTGGACTTGATGAACTGAGTTTTCTTTTCTGTCAGAGGTGAAATCTTAACATAACAGGAGATTTAATTGGATTTTATCTCATTTGATTTTGAATTCTGATGTCAGAGGTATGATTTTAATTTGACAAATATTTTGGAGTGTCACTTGCTCTGCTGGAGAAAAATGACGAAAAAATTTTTGTTGTCAGAGGTAAAATCTTAACTTGACAGGGGAATTGATTGGACTTGATCTCATGGAGAAAAATGATTCGATTTTGTACTCGGATATCACAGATATGATTTTAATGTGATAAGGATTTTAGAGACTTACTGGCTCTACCAAAGAAAATTAATGAGGAAAGTTTTACACTTTTACTATTAGAGGTGAAATCTTAACTTGACAGGGGATCGATCTGATTAGGATTTTTAGCAAATCTCCAACTATCAACGGATTTGATTAGCCTTTACCAACTACCGTTCGAGTTGGGCTAGCCATACTTTCTCCTCAGCATGATGAGTTATCGAAGGTTTTGTTTGAACTTGAATGTCAAACGTTCCTTCTTCCTTTCGCCTTAGCAGCTCTGGACAGTTCATGCTCTTACCCCCTGGGTTGGCGAGAAACTTGCCTTGATAGCGTTGGGCAATTCATGCTTTTGACCCCCAATATAACGGGGTTGGCGAGAAATTTGTTATCTTCCCTATTGCCTTGATGGCGTTGAACAGTTCATACTTTTTACCTCCAGCATGATGGGTTGGCGAGAAATTTATTCTCTTCCCATCGCCTTGATGGCGTTGGGCATTTTATACTTTTGACTCCCAGCATGATGGGGTTGGCGAGAAATCTATTCTCCTCCCATTGCTTTTATGGCATTGGGCAATTCATACTTTTTAACCCCAGCATGATAGGGTTGGCGAGAAATCTATTCTCTTCCTGTCACCTTGATGGCATTGGGCAATTCATGCTTTTTACCCCCAGTATGATGGGGTTGGCGAGAAACTGGTTCTCATCCTTTTGCCTTGATGGCGTTGGGCAATTCATGCTTTTTACCACAGCATGATAGGGTTGGCAAGAAATTGGTTCTCTTCCTTTTGCCTTGACGGCGTTGGGCAATTCATGCTTTTTACCCCCAGCATGATGGGGTTGGCGAGAAATCTATTCTCTTCCCGTCGCCTTGATGGCGTTGGACAGTTCATGCTTTTGACTCCCAGCATGATGGGGTTGGCGAGAAATATATTCTCTTCCCGTCGCCTTGATGGCGTTGGGCAATTCATGCTTTTTACCCCCAACATGATGGGGTTGGCGAGAAACTGGTTCTCTTTCCTTTGCCTTGACGGTGTTGGTCAATTCATGCTTTTTACCCCCAGCATGATGGGATTAGTAAGGATTTCATTTGGACTTACATGCCAAACATTTTTTCTATCTGTAATCGTAGAGAAGGATCCATTTTCATTTTATGACTTAAGTTAGGTTACGAAGCTACACCTGAGCAACGACCAGCATTTCTTTATTTGCTTTGTTGAAAAAGAGGTCGGATGACTTCATTCCCTTAAAAATAATATTTTTTTAGGAATTTTCTGTTGATCTGTATTATCATCTGGTCGCCGTGTTGATTGATCAATCGGTATACTCCATTTGGATAGACCGTCTCTACTACGAATAGGCCCTCCCACTTTGGCAGAAATTTGCCCTTAGTCTTGTGTGTCATGGCTAAGACCAAGTCGTCCATATTGAAAGTTCTTTCTTGTACTTTTTTTTGCTGAAGGTGCTCTCGAAATTTACGCTTGATACAATTCGATTTGTTATTGCGTGTTCAAGATGCAACCTTAGCCCTATATTCGCGGGCTTAGTCTCGAATTTTAAGCAGACAGAGCCTCGCGACTAGTATAACTTTGCGTTATACGCTGGGTTGGATTTGTGTGCAGGTTTAGCCTTACATACTGAGTTAGTATCGCATTTTAGTTGCGGGCATAAATTTGCACTCCGCGCGGACCTAGCCTCGCGTTTAGATGACTTTACGCTGGCTTAGCGTCGCATTGTATGCAGAATTTAGTTTTGTTTGCAATATTTACTGGACGTAGGTCTCACCCCCTAAGTGGGCCACATTTGACTGGTTACGAGCCCATGGTAAGTCGACGGGCCACCTTCTTTTTCATCGAATATTACGCAAGGTTTCTGATTGGCTTGGTGCCTTAAGTTTCTGACACAGACCTTAATCTTCCGCTTCTTAAAGTCTATACGGAGTTGGGAGTTAGCCTTGCATTCTGGGCCGCTTTGCGCTTTGAATTAACTTTGTACTCTGGATTTGCCTCGCGCGCGAGTTAATTACGCATGTTGGCTTGGTTTTGTATACCGAAGGTTTCATGCTAGGCTGCAAATTAGCCTTGTGTTCTGCATCTTCTTCTAACAATGAAAATCACTCGGGCTACCAGATAGCCTCGCATATGTGTTATTTCATGTTTCAACTGTTTTACGTGGGATTGCAGATTAGCCTCGTATTTTGGGGTCTTCTATGCACAGCTGAGACATAGTATTGCATTTCCATTCACTTTTGCACTTTGGATGACTTTAACGAGCTTAGCCTCATATTTGGATTATGATTTAATCTTGCGTTATATGCGGGGTTAGATTTGTGCGCTGGCTTAGCCTCGCACACTGAGACTTGTGCGCTGACTTAGCCTCGTGCACTGAGTTAGGCTCGTGTGCTGATTTAGTCTCGTGCACTGAGTTAGGCTCGTGTGCTGATTTAGTCTCGCGCACTAAATTAGCCTCTCATTTCAGTTGCGGACTTAGCCTCGCATCTAGCTAGTTTTACGCTGGTTTGACCCGCGTTGTACGTGGATTTTAGCCTAGCATCCTTATTTCAGACTTAACCTCGCCTTATATGCAAGTTCTCTAGATGTGGGTCCCACCCCTGTGTAGGCCTCATTCTCAAGATGCAACCTTAGCCCTATATTCGCGGGCTTAGTCTCGAATTTTAAGCTGACAGAGCCTCGCGACTGGACTAGTATAACTTTGCGTTATACGCTGGGTTGGATTTGTGTGCAAATTTAGCCTTACATACTGAGTCAGTATCGCATTTTAGTTGCGGGCATGAATTTGCACTCCGCGCGGACCTAGCCTAGCGTTTAGATGACTTTACGTTGGCTTAGCGTCGCATTGTATGCAGAATTTAGTTTTGTTTGCAATATTTACTGGACGTAGGTCTCACCCCCTAAGTGGGCCACATTTGACTGGTTACGAGCCCATGGTAAGTCGACGGGCCACCTTCTTTTTTATCGAATATTACGCAAGGTTTCTGATTGGCTTGGTGCCTTAAGTTTCTGACACAGACCTTAATCTTCCGCTTCTTAAAGTCTATACGGGGTTGGGAGTTAGCCTTGCATTCTGGGTCGCTTTGCGCTTTGAATTAACTTTGTACTCTGGATTTGCCTCGCGCGCGAGTTAATTACGCATGTTGGTTGGTTTTGTATACCGAAGGTTTTATGCTAGGCTGCGAATTAGCCTTGTGTTCTGCATCTTCTTCTAACAATGAAAATCACTCGGGCTACCAGATAGCCTCGCATATGTGTTATTTCATGTTTCAACTGTTTTACGTGGGATTGCAGATTAGCCTCGTATTTTGGGGTCTTCTATGCACAACTGAGACATAGTATTGCATTTCCATTCACTTTTGCACTTTGGATGACTTTAACGAGCTTAGCCTCATATTTGGATTATGATTTAATCTTGCGTTATATGCGGGGTTAGATTTGTACGCTGGCTTAGCCTCGTGCACTGAGACTTGTGCGCTGGCTTAGTCTCGTGCACTGAGTTAGGCTCGTATGCTAATTTAGTCTCGCGCACTAAATTAGCCTCTCATTTCAGTTGCGGACTTAGCCTCGCATCTAGCTAGTTTTACGCTGGTTTGACCCGCGTTGTACGTGGGTTTTAGCCTAGCATCCTTATTTCAGACTTAACCTCGCCTTATATGCAAGTTCTCTAGATGTGGGTCCCACCCCTGTGTAGGCCTCATTTGGCTGATCATGAAGTCCAATTACTTCCATCTTTATTATGGACTACATGAAGCTCATGGTTAGTCTGACGCTTCAGATCTCCAATGCAAGGCAGAGCTGAGTATTAACCTCGCGTCCTGATACTTCTACATGGGCTGAGTCTTGGTTTCACAATTTGGCACTTTCGCGCTGGGCTAAAACTTAGCTTTGCGTTTTAGATGTTCTGTGCGAGACTGAAACTTAGCCTCGTATTCTAACGATTCTATGCAAAACTGAAACTTAGCTTTGCTCATCAGATGTGGGCGTGACCATGTATTCTAGATGACTTTAGCGAGCTTAGCATCGCATTTGGATTGTGATTTAACCTCGCATTATACGTGGAGTTAGACTTGTGCGCTGGCTTAGCCTCGCGCACTGAATTAGACTCGTGCGCTGGTTTAGCCTCACGCACTGAATAAATCTCTTGCTTCACTTGCAAACATAGCCTTGCGTCTGGCTGATTTTAAGCTGCTAGGCACCACGTTTTATGTGGGGTTTAGCTTCGCGTTCTGGATGTGGGTCCTACCCCCTGTGGATCCCATTTGGCTCGCACACGACTGAAACTTAGTTTTGCTTTTCAAGCATGGGCATAAACTTGCATTCTGGATCAATTTACAATAGTTTGGTTTCGACTTAGCCTTACATCTAGATGACTTTATACTGGCTTGGTCTTGAATCAGCTTCGCGTCTAAAATAACTTTACGCTAACTTGGCCTCGCACAATATGTAGATTTTAACCTCGCATTATACGTGGAGTTGGACTTGTGCGCTGGTTTAGCCTCGCTCACTGAGTTAGACTCGCGCGCTGGTTTAGTCTCGCGCACCGAACTAGATTCATGCGCTGACTTAGCCTCGCACATTGAGTTAGCTTTGCATTTTTGTTGAAGGCATAGCCTCGCGTTTAGATGAGATTACGCTGCCTTTGTTTTGTATAGTCTCACATTGTTTATAGGTCTTAACCTCGCATTCTTTACATTGGCCTAGCCATGCGTTGAATGCGGGCATAACCTCTTGTTCTGGCAAATTTAGCTCAATCCTGTGTTCAATGCGGATTTTGGAGCGTTGAATGCGGGCATAACCTCTTGTTCTGGCAAATTTAGCTCAATCCTGTGTTCAATGCGGATTTTGGAGTGTTATTCTCCTCTTGCAGCGATTTTGACTTCGCTCTAGAGCTCTTTTAACTTTCTTCGTCTCTTTTGCTTCGTGTCCCCTTCTTTGAATGTGAGAATTTCTAACTTGAGCCAGGAGTTGTTCTGGAAGAGCAATCATACTTCAGTTTTTTTGAACTGCAATGAATTGTTTGTGCAGTAACCTCATACACTGCAGGGGGTGCTTTGGCACGTTGAATTGCCTTGCCAACTTAAGTAAACCAGCAACTAAATTCACGGTTAGTTGTAAGGCTAGCTCGACCTTGCAAAAGTCCTTTAGCCTCTTAACCCTATCAGCAGCTTTTTCTGATGGTGTTATGTTGATGAATGACCACTACGTACATCCCCTTTAAGATGCATTGAGCAGATGAGATCTTTGACAACAGTAGATGCAGTGGGATCAAGTCCTCCAGTAGATTCGTCATATAAGAGGTTCTATGGTTCAATTGCCTCCTTTGTGTTTTTTATAAATAATATATTGTACTAGCATCACCCTCTCTTTCTATAATATGTATTATACAGCTCTACAAATAGGCCTGTTAATCTGTTGAGTGATTGTCTTAATTCTGAAGCATCATCTTGTATAAACTGGATTAAGTATTTATAATCTATCTCAGTGCGCTTCCTCAATGCAATCACAAGATCTTTACTAACATCATCTCTAGCAGTCTTCTGTAGCCACTGGGTTGTGTCCCCGTTCATTGTGACACCACTTAGGCATTCCAATGGACACCTTCGGTGCCCCTTTCTCAAATCAGGCAGTGACCTCATTTTGGACGAAGCTCTTCATAAGGAAGACTAGTTGAGAGCAGGATAGTTGCCCAGTTAGGTTGTTCGAGAGCTTGAACTTGCAAGTTTCTTTGGCATAGGGTTGTACAGTAGATCTTCGATCACCATCTAGTTAATTGCAGCAGTAAAGCAAGTCTCTTCAAAAAAATTTTGGCTCTTTGCGCGGGCCTGCGCGCAGTGCATCTGCAGGTGTAACCCGCATGCGGTACCTGGCGGAACCATCCCGCGAGTGCATCTCGTTTCTCTTCTTTTTTTTTAATTTATTTTTTATTATTTTTTTAATTTTTTTACCTTTTTATTTTTTATTATTATTATTTTTTAAAAATTTATTTATATTTATTATTATTATTATGTTTATATTTTTATTTATTTTATTTATTAATTTTTTTTTATTTATTACATATGTACATATATTTTTTTATTTATTATTATATTTTTTTACTTTTTTATTTTTTTTTTAAAATTTAATTTCATTTTTTTATTTATATTTTTTATGTTTATATTTTTATTTTTTATTTTTTATATATGTACATATATTTGTTTTTTATTTATTATTATTATTTTTTATACTTTTATTTATTATTTATTATTATTTTTTTAATTTATATTTTTATTATTTTCATTATCATTTTTATTATTTTTTTATTATTTTTTTATTAATTATTTTTATTTTCTTATTTTATTTTTTTATATATTTTTTTAGTATTATTATTTTTTATTTTATTTTTATTTATTATTATTATCATTATTATAATTATTATTTTTTTTGCAACCCGTGGGTAGCACTTGCGGATTGCATCCCGCGGGTATACCTCTTGCGCGTTACATCCCGCGGGTGTACCTCTTGCGGATTTCATCCCCCAGTTGAATCCCGCACACCGCACGGCTTTCTTTCTGCATTTTTTTTCTTTTTAGATCCTTGACCCTTTTTTTTATTATTTTTGCGATGACGTCTGACCTTCTTTTTTTTTTTATAAACGATGACGCCTTTTGATTTTTTTTATTATTATTTTTAGGTGATGACGCCTAGCTTTTTATTATTTTTTTATCTTTATTTTTATTTATTTATTTCTTTATTTTGATAGGCGATGAGGCCTTGTAAATTTATTTTTTTAATTATTATTATTTTTTTAAATTTTTTTATTATTATTTTATTTTTTCTATTTTTATTTATTATTTTTTTATTTTCTTGTTCGGCATCCCGTTGGTTGCAACCCGCGGGTGCATCCCGCGGGATGCAACCCGCGGGTAGCACCCTCACACCGCATTTTTTTTCAAGTTTTTTTATTAAAATTTATTATTATTTTTACAGTTTTGTCAAATTTTTTTTGTGGGAGATAATGCCTTACTTTTCTCTCTCTCTCTTTTTTTGATTGGTGATGACATGTTGTTAATTTTTTTTTTTAATTATTTTTTTATTTTTATTTTTGGGCGATGACGCTTAGCTTTATTTTTAATTTATCATTTTTTTCGTAGATGAGGCCTTTTCAATTTATTTTTATTTTATTTTAACTATTATTTATTTTTATTTTTATTTTTATTTTATTTTATTCTATTATTACTTATTATTATTATTATTTTTTTTTTCTCACGAATTCGGTATCCCGCGGGTTGCATCTGCGAGTTGCATCCCGCGATTGCATCTGTGCGTTGCATCCCGCGGGTTGCATCCCGCGATTGTATCTGTGGGTTGCGTCCCGCGATTGTATCTGCTGGTTGCATCCCGCCGGTTGCGTCCCGCGGTTGCACCCGCGGGTTGCTTCACGCGATTGCATCCGTGGGTTGCATCCCACGGGTTGTATCCAGTTTTTTTTTTTAATTTTTTTGTGGGCGATAATACCTCACTTTTTTTTTTTGACAGACGATGACGTCTTGTCATTTTTTTTTATGGGTGATGATGCCTCATAATTTTTTTTTTTTTGACAGACGATGACGTCTTGTCTCTTTTTTTTTGTATGGGCGATGACGCATCATAATTTTTTTTTTGACAGATGATGACGTCTTGTCTTTTTTTTTTTAAATGGGCGATGATGCCTCATATTTTTTTTTTATCGTTACCCGGCGATGACGCCTAGGCTCCGAATCAAAAAATTTAATAATCGGATTGCGCCGCCCAAACTCCCACTGTGGTCGCCAATTTTTGTATGCCCGAAAAATTGAATCTTTCTTTATATTGCAAATTTACTTTGGAATTACAGCAATAAAAAAAAATTACAAATAGAAAATCGAGATTACAAGAATGGGGATCGATTGATTTCGATTCCCCTTTATTTTTGTGGGTTCTGACAGCGGTGGAGTCTTGATTCTGCACTCCGTTGACGATCCGATCTGCATCGAGATGAAGATTGATCTCTCTGGAACTTCTGGACTCTCTGGAAAAATCCTCCTCAAAAAAGAACCTCCTTTTTGGACTCTCTGTCTCGGGAAAATTGACTCTCCAAAAGAATCTCCTCTTGTTCTGAACTCCGCTCCCAATTTTATAGATTGATAAGCGCTTCTAATCCGACTCAAATTCTTCCCTCGAATCCGATTAAATCTCCGTAATTAATTCCCAAAAATTCGGATCAAATCGTAATCGAAGCACGGAAAGGGGGAACCGCGGGTGGAACGCTCCCGCGGGAGGGATCCCGCGGGTGGGACCCACAGGAACGCTACCGCGGGTTCCCGCAGGTGGGACCCGTAGGGAGCTCCCGCGGGTGCGCGGGAGCGATCCCGCGGGCGCACCTGCGGGTGCGCTCCCGAGGGTGGGAGCCACGGGGCACTCCCGTTTTATTTATTTATTAATTTATTTAATTATTTTCTTTTCTTCTTTCTTTCTTCTTTTTTTCTTCTTCCCCTTTTTTTTTTTTTTTTTGGATGTCTACATAAGGAACTACATATCGGATCATGAATCAAAAACTGATATGTGATCTAAAAATTTATTACCCCTTGATCAGTTCAGTGCTAACTAAGCTTATGACAAGCAAAAATACATTGGAAAAGTAAAGTAGGAAACAGCAGCACGAATACCTGTATTGGTGCTAATCTGGGAGGAAGCATTAAACCAGTATCATCCCCATGAGTCATGATAATACCGCCTACAAAACGTGTGCTGACACCCCAGGAGGTCTGCCATACATATTGTCTTTCTCCATTTTCATCAGTGAACTGTCAGTTATTCCATAAATATATATATAAGTTGCACACATCCGGAAAAGAAAAACTCAAATCTATAAAGCAACTTTATGTGCATAAATTCCACATTACACTGGACTACTTGGGAGGAAACTTCAAGTCTTGTAATGGAATGATAACATAAATCCAGCATGCTACAAACAAATTTAACTATGTTTCCGACCAAATCTCACAGTATATATAAAAAAAAACCAGCAATTACAAAAAAGAATAACAACTCTCAAATTGATGGTATAGTGTAAAGAGAAGAATGCATAAGAAACCAAATTATTCATGCTTCATTACGAAAAGGTTGGACATCAACTAACGTCAAGCAATGCACCCTAATCCTCAGATCTAAGGTATCAAAAACAGGATATTTTAAGATTATCCATAAAATACGTCTTTCATGTGTGGAAAATCTATGATCCATAACATACATCTCATGCAAGCGAGTATTCAAGAAAATATGCTTGCAAATGCACTGGTACATGTTTAACTCAGCTAAACAAATATCAGTTAAATAATAATAATAAAATAATAATAACAAGTCATTTGTTTAGGATGAAGGTATCTCATTTTAGTTTCCTGTAAATGATTAAAATATGCTTAATAACGAAGATGATGAGATCAGGTTCACATTCTTAATGAAATAACAGACTTTCATGTGCTTTAAATGGCAAATATCCTCCAATTGCATGCCCAAAAGAAAACTTCATAAACAATACTTTTGAAATTTATTACTCATTCTTCATACATTAACCCACTACTGCCCTGTATCTATAAAGCATTTGAAGTGGACTATTTAACCAGTTTTTTTAAGGCAACTTGTCAATATTATTAAGGTGCCAGAGCCAGAAAGACCAGCACCACTTATCGGAACAAGCAGGTAGGAGAAGTGGATAGTAGCAACTTTCATATATAAACAAGACAAAGCATGCCCATGGATGCTATGGCACTTGATACATAAGGATGCACAGGCAACACACAAGAACAGTTCAAAGATAGTATCCCTAAATAAGAAAACAATTTTGGCGAAGCTTGCAGTCTGAATAAGGATACATCACCAGCCAGAAAAGGTTTTGTTCTCTCTTTGGACCGACCAACCCAATGAAAAGGAGATACTTGGAATCCACACAAGGAAATTTAGTTGGAGGAAAATATCACCCCATTATATATTGAACTATTAAACAGACATTCAAACCAGCCAATTCAATGTGCCACCTACCATGCCTCGTTAGACTGCCTCGAAACATTAAATCGTTTGGACCCATATTGTGGATCTTGCTCCTTACCTTTTTTAATGTTTAAGGCATCAGAAAAACGAGCAATTTCTAGACTTATCAGACCCAAGCTTACTATTTTTCCCTCTTTATCTAGACATTTACCTAAATCTAGGAGACTATGGTGGAAATTAGCTAGTGATGAGAATGGATGGGTCCAAAGACCAACTCTTGGCCCACCCTATTCAAAATTTTAAACTAGGAAAATAATAATTCCATTTTTAATTCAAATTTTTGAATAGGCAGGCCAGAATCTGGCTCTTAGACACACCTATTCTCATCCCTAATGTTAGCTGACTGTTTTAAAATACGACAAGCCCCTTTTATCCATAGTTTTCGCCTAGGAGATGAGGCACTAATTATAACAGGACTGATGACAAGTTGAATGAACAGTCATACTATTTTGTCAAATCTTTTGGTGGAGTCTTGCTCTACAGCAATCCTATTTCGATGGAAGAAGGCTTAGATGATGAGGAAAATGATAAGAGTATGAAAAGTAGGATACAGTTTACTATTTGACATGTGAGCTCTTAAGGTTCCCTTCACCTCCTCTCCCTGGCATTCCCATATTCAAATTTCCTTCCAAAAAAAAACTTTCCTAGAGTTTAACAGCCTGCTTCTACCGTTGCTGGCAAGTAAGATTGTTATGCAGTTCACCTCCCACAGAAGGACTTTCTAACTTCAAATTTCCTTACGATTATTAATATGCATGAGTGAAGTGTGAAGTTTGTGCAGAAACAAATGAGAACATGAATATTGACCAGAATTGACCCTACAGTTTCACCATCTGTTAATCTGTTTAACCAGCATTGGGACTACATATTTTTATCACTTCTCATTTTCCTAGTTTAAATGGTGTCATTATCTTCACGTCACCCGAATAATTTCAATCTTCTCTCTCTCTTTCAGTTTTCAAGTTCTTAGGTTCTTACGTTTTCTGCTAACAGAAACTTTTATAAACTAAAATGAAAACAAATGTAAATAATTGGTATAAAAAGGGCGAAAAAACAGAAGTTGAAGCTCAAAAATGAAATTATACTGATGGCGAACCTACAACAAGAAATAATCATCACTTTACTATAATAATATATACATTTGAAATGTTACACCTGAATGCAAGTAAGAAAGCCATTAACATTTACGTAAAACTCTATTATCAAAAGAAAAAGAAAAAATTGTTATGTGTAAGACTAATATTGATCAACCCTAAAACCAGAACTAGGCTATCCATATTGCTAATGGAGATAACAAAAAAAAACTCGAAACATTTAAAATGAGAGTTCTGTTGACACCTAACCTGAGTTCCAAAGGCACGAGAAAAGGTTTGGCCAAGGTTGTGGCTAGTTCCAGCCTGTAGAGCCTTCCTGTCACCCATCATCGCTTCAATTGTATATGTACAAACAGAACCAGTAAATGCTTCAGCCCTTGATTTCCTGCCTACGATAACAGGCATTGCAGCTTGCTCATATGCAAATTTCTCATAGACATTGATCATTTGTAGTGCCTGCAGCATGTAAAGATATAAAGTTAAATTAATAAGCAACGAATATCTCTTAGAATGAGAAGGCTAAAGTCATAAACATATATACCTTCATTTCTGCCTCTTCAAATGTTGCATGAGCTGTATGGCCCTCCTGCCATAGAAACTCGAGGGTCCTTATAAATGGCTTTGTCCTGCTTTCCCATCTTGTGACATTTGCCCACTAGAGTAGATTGTGTTGGTTTGATGAAGAGAGACAACAAGAGATTAACAATGTCAACAGGGAAGGAGCGCACTTCAGAAATTGCATTAATTCTAACCTGGTTAACCAAGAGAGGAAGTTCACGATAGCTCTGAATCCATTGCGCAAACATGTGATTCACAATGGTTTCGCTTGTAGGTCGTACCTGTCAGACCCTCGAAAATGGAAGCGAAATCATTAAGACTTATGGCATCAAATCTACAATTACTATTTTAAGAAGTCAGTTCTGACTCAATTTCGGTAAAGTGAACAAACTTAAGTAGGCTTAAAAAAAGAGTTATTGGAATATAATATAACTTAAAAAACTTACCACAAGTTTTTCCTCAAGTTCCTTTCCTCCTCCAATCGTAACTAGTGCTAGCTCTGGACTGAAGCCTTCTATATGGCTAGCTTCCTTCTCTATAAATGAGAATGGTATGAACTGCAGTAAAAGAAGATAAAACATGTTCAGATGAAAAAAAAAAAAAAAAAAAAAAAAAAAAAAAAGATTTATTGCCATCATTGACAGCAAAAGCAAAATTGGAGTTAGCTTTTCATAAAAGTGGCATCTGCAAAAGAAGATGACAGAATATCAGAAAGTTCCAAAAACTCAAATGTATCGAAGATTCCTGATCAGACCTTGACATCAAACCACACACTCCAGGCCTTTATCCTTAGTAGTTGAAATCCTAGTTAACAAAATTCTGTTTAAAACCCCGTTTTATTTATTTTTTTAAAAAACATGTATTAATCCCTTCATGTTTAAAATTCAGTTTAAAAAGAAAGAGGGGCAAAAAAAATTGTATTTTTGACAAAAGTGTTTTAAGCCCATTTTGAACACGTTGTTTTCACATTTTTATGCAAAGAAAAAAATTTATTATCATCTTTAGTAAATTTGTAAAGTTATTTTTTATAAAATATTTTTAATTTTAATTGTAACTTAGCAATAAATTTTTATTTATGAAAATATTTAACTAAAAAGTAATCTAGAATAAGTAAAATACGTAATATTAGGTAATACTTTCATTGAATATGTATTTTTGTGACAAAATAGACAGTTAACCTATAAAAGTTTGACATATATATAGCAATTTTTTTTATTAACATTTTTTTCGAATCAAGTCATTTAAAACATGATATATTAGTTGCCCACACTTTTGGCATTTCTATTATTTTTTTCTGTTTTTTTTAATGTAATTTTATCTAAACTTAGAATTATGCATGAATAAAACATGTCCCTTTTGTTGCCATATCCCGTTTTCTTAACTAATAGTTGGCATCTACCTAAAGGATGTTCTATTTTTGCTCCTGCATTCATTCTTTTCCATAAGGATGTAAACCCCCTCCCCTCTATCTCTCTTCCAGCACTCTCTCCCAGTATTTTTCCACCTGTAAATCATGGCTCAGCTCGATTATGGAAAGAATGTAATTATATATGGTTTAAGGCAAGCCCAACCCCTCAACCCCCACTCCAACCTACCAAATCATTAATGGTGTGACTTAGGTCAACTAATACAAACAAGGTGTTGTTCAATTTTTATACACCCTTTTATGGCATAAGCATAACTATCAGAGGATTTGAATCTTATTAGTATCACATTGGTGTGATTACCTCTATTAAAAAAAGCAAATTTTCCAAAAGATTTGGTAAATTCCCTCATCCTTCTTCCCCTTCTACTGTTTGATATTGCCACCAATACCAATTGCGCGGGTTTCCTTCCACCACTATCGACACCATTAGTAACAACAGTACCATGCTCTCCGACAATCCACCACCATGATTGCTGTGAACCTCATCATTGTGCATCAAACATTGGTGCCTTTGCTTCGTCCATAATTACCGCAACTATTTGTCATCCCCACCTTCGTCACAAATATCATTGCTACTCATAACCATCACTAGATTTGCCTCTTCCTACTCACGTAGTTACATGATTACTTTAATCACTTCAATAACTGCATGCTCTAAAAAACTGTTAAATGAACCAAACACAAGAGTACTAATTCCAGCAAAGTTCAAATACCAAACATGTAATGCAACATTCCTAATAACCTATCATGTATAAGTGATTTCTGCATCCGAATGGAAATGTTGCAACCTTTATAACAACTGCAGCCTAGAGTAAACAAGGCTACCTTTACAGATTTTCACAATTACCCATCTCTATTGCATCCTAACATGCTTATTTCATTGTTGGCTTCATAAAGTGGAACAATGTTTGTAAGCAACAACTTTAGAAAGAAATCTTGAAATAAATCAAATATACATTGCTAAGCCAATATGTTATAGTTAGGTTTCAAAAAACATTAAAACCGAAATCAATACCTAACATCAGCTGACCCTCTCATTTATAGATAAATGATATATGACATTATAATAATATCCTAATATTAAATACTCAAATACTCCTAAAACAACAACAACAACAACTAAGCCTTTTATCCCAAGTATTTGGGGTAGACTACATGAACCAAAAAAGATTCACGCCGGATCGATCACTTTGATATTCCTTCTCCATTCATTTCTATCAAGTAATATCTCCTTATTTAAACCTCTAGACTCCATATCTTTGCGTATCACCTCCATCCATATTTTTTTCGGCCTTCCCTTCGTTCTTTTAACTTGTCTTACATTGATAAACTCCCCTCTTCGAACTCGTGCACTTGTAGGCCTACGTTGCGCATGACCAAACCATCGTACACGATTTTCTCGCATCTTCTCATCGATAGAAACTATACCTACCTTAGCACGAATATCTTCATTTTTCACTTTATCTCTCCTAATATTGCCGCACATCCAACGGAGCATGCGCATCTCTACTACATTTATCTTCTGTGAATGATGTTTCTTTATAATCCAACATTCCGTGCCATATAATAAAGCTGGCCTAATAGCAGTCCTATAAAATTTCCTTTCAATACTCCTAACTAGAGCATAAATATCAGCTTGTCATAAAGAAAGGATAAACACTAAAAAAAAATTAAAAACTCTCCCTAATCAAACTTTCATGTAAATGATAGCCGCAATAAATACTAATCACAGGAAAAGTAACATCTGCAATCGAAAATCATAAGGATCGAAAAGAAGTAGTAGTAAGTAGTGGCTTTTGGTAACCATCATAAACGAATTTTTGAAAAACAACAGGAATAGCCAACTTTTGGCAAGTAGTAAAAGTAAGCTTTTGCAAGAATGATGGGTTTTTGACAAGTAATAACATCAGGTTTTTGACCAGTATCAATGAACTTATAAAAAGAAATAATAATTAACAGATTTCTGACAATAAGCAATTCTTATTGGTTCATTTTGACAAGCAATGAGTGTAGTTCGTTTTTAACAACAACGATAGTATGCTTGACAAATAACAACATTAGTAGATATTCCTCTCCCATGTACCTCTTCTTTGCCAAACTAAGATCCAAAACTAGACGAAAGATTTTAGAAACTTGAATTTTTTTTAAAAAAAAATAACCTTTTCTTAAGAACAAGTGGTTATGAATTAAATATAAAGAGAGAAATTAAACTTTTTAATATATCAAAAGATTAAAAAACAAAAAAGAAATACGAGGAAAGAGTTTATTTAAAGAAAAAAAAGGAGAGGTTGAAAATAATAAAAATGTAGTTTTGAAAAAGGAGTTTGAGAAAAAGATGGAGATTCAAAAAGCATGCGACTGTAGGGCTATTGTAACTCACAATAATTTCTAATTTTTTTTCCCTAAAAAGAGAGGGCTCGGGCTTGAAAAGAAACAAAAAGAATAAACAATTGATCTAAAACTTGGAAAATTGAAGTAGTAAGAAAGATAAAGTACGTGGGGTTAAAGGAGGCTTGGATTTGAGAACAACGAAGGTTGATATTGAGGACCTGATTTGATAAACTTAACGTGAGGATCTAATCGCAAGATGGATTGTTGATTGAATTATATATGATCAAAAAGGAAAGATGAGTGTGAGATCAAAGTTAAATAAGGGGACGAGAGAGATTGAGATAGAACTAATCAGGAAGCAATGAAGTGGCAGAGGCACAACAAAAATTGATGGCCGGATCTCTATGATGATGCGAAGAGATGATCTTTATCTCTAATGATGGTGATGACAGGCTAGGGCTAGGGTTTTGAGGGGGTTTTCTATATCTTTTCTTGAAGGTTTTTTTTCAACTTTTCTTTTTCTTTTTCATCATCTTTGATGCTCTTGGTACCAATTTAGAAATCATAAAACAGTAAGACGGCACCAAACTAACATGGGTTACCCTATTATTTAAAGATAAAAGATATAAGACAATTACAATAATACTAAATATTCTACTAGTTATTAACACTTTCCCATACATCAACAACGAGTGTAAATGGAATGACAAGCTGTAGCTGTAATTTACATAAGATATTCAATTTGATCTGTAGTTGCTAATCCTAATTGATTTTTTGAGATGAACATGATCAGACCAAGGAATTAAATCATAAATTACATGATATTTCAGCTTAACCTAAATGAATAGCATTTAAAGGATAAAAGGAAAAATACAATTGACAATGAAGGAAGAAGCTACACACCTGAGGAAAATACATATTGCTGACCCCTGTTTCCTTAAACTTTGCATTCAAATATTCCTACAATTAAAAAAAAGGAAAAAATAATAAAAAAATTAAATTACAAACTGAGTAGATAACTTTACTTTCTACATCATTTTTCAGCTCAAGTACACTATAATTAGGTCAAAAATCGGAGCTTTTACTCAAATTGCAGTGAATCGAACGAACCAACAAGAAAATTAAGCAGCGAACCGATCACAATACGTCAAAATACCTGAATTGCTTCCCAAATAGCATAACCATAAGGACGAATGACCATCGTCCCACGAACCGGACCATAATCAGCAAGCTCGGCGCTCGCGATGACATCAAGGTACCACGCACTAAAGTCCACCGATCTCGGAGTCACCGCTCGCTCCTGATCCAAAGCAGCATTCCGATCAGCCACCGGCGAAGGAGATGGCAAAGAAGCAGCAGCCGCCGGTGGCGCCTCCTCCCTCGCGAGGCTGCGGGCAGTGAACCGCCGCCGGCAGCCGTAGCCTGAGATCGAGGCCGATATCCCGCGAACGGAACGGCGGAGGTGGTGGAACGAAGGGGATTTTAGGGTTATGGTTTTGGATGGGGACAAGAGGAGAGCGAGGGATGGGAGGCGAAGAGCTCCCATTGGATCGCGTTGAGGATTACGAGTGGGAGGAGAATGGGGTTCTGCAGGGGTTTTATCTTGTCGTTTATGCATAAAAGGCCTTGAAACAATGGGTTTTCGGACTCATTTACATGTGCCTCCCTGAATAATTTGTAAATTACCAATTCTATTTGTCGTTTGACGAAAAATAAAGGAAATAAAAAAAATGATGAAAATGTTTTCTGAGAGAAAATTTAAAAGAAAAAAATATTTTTTTATTAATAAAAAATGAAAGAGAAGTCAATTTTCATTTTTTTTCTTTTCTCTTTTCCTTTCTTTTTCTTTTATTTTCTTTCAAACCATACACAGCCTAAAACAATAATTCTAAGTTTCATTAAATTTAGGGTTAATTACATTCAGACCTCCTATAGTATGAGAAGTGTATACCTTATCATCCCTAAATTTTAAAACTCTCACTCAGATCCACTAGATCGCATAAAGAAAACTGATAGGAAAACTCAAACGAAAATATTTTTTCCACGGTTCAGAACGTTTAACTAAAAGCTGAAAATTTTAGGGGTGATAACTTATACAACCCATACTACAGGGGAGTCTGAATATACGAGTCTGAATATAATTAACCCTTAAACTAAAGATAAAAAAAATTGAATTCCATTGTTTTAGGAAAAGGATTATGATTTTTTGAATAACCATACACTTTCATAAACAATATAAAAATAGAGCAATTCAAACCAATTAAAAGACTCATTCACCTCGGTGCCGAGATATGCATTCTCTGTGGCACTCCATACTTTGGAGTATCTAGTAATACAATAATCACACAAAAATCCTGAAGTTATGAAATATCAATAGTGAGAAGTTACTGAGATCTAAATTACAGTAGGATATCACTTGATATTTCACTTACATTAACATGCTCTTGACTTTCTCGTCCACTATTATGGTTAGCAATTATATTGCAATCTTTTTAAGCTGTGGTGTCATTTTTCTTTGGACCTTTGGCTATCTATAGTACCTAAAAGGATAATTTTGAATTTTGGATGTAGAAAGAAACATGACCCTAATGACTACACTTTCTGCTAATGAAATCCATAAATATTCTTCATTGCGAAATTGAGGAAATTTTTTTTGCCAACACTTAGTACTCTATTGATAGTTTAGTTTTGCATGAAAATAAAAGCAAATTTTAAATTTAAATGTTTTATCCTAAATGAATTTATACAATTAAACTAAAGTAGTAAAAAAAAAACCCCTCAAGTATCATGTGTTTTATAAAAATCCCATAAGTTTTTTTTTTTATTTTGTGAACTCTTATAAAGTTACAAATTTTTTGAAAACCCCCAAATATCATTAATTAAAAATATTAAATTAAATAAAAATGCAGTAAATACCCATCCCTCAGTATTTACAAATATACCTTTTCTAATAAAATAAACTAAATCAAGGAGCAAATATTTAGAAAAGTTGGGAAGGGGTTTTTATTAGAGGTTTTCATGAAATTTGAAACCTCATAGGGGTTTATTCAGTATTAAAATTTTTAGGGGGTTTCTTAAATAAACAAGATCTTTCATGGGATTTCTTCTTCTTTTTTTTTTCTTTTTTTTTTTTTTCAGTTGAAACTCTCTCTACTAACCAAATCCTGAAATATCCTTCATCGCGAATTGAGGAAATTTTTTTTGCCAAAACTTAGCACTCTAATGATAGTTTAGTATTGCATGAAAATAAAAGCAAATTTTAAATTTAAATGTTTTATCCTAAATGGATTTATATAATTAAACTAAAGTAGTAAAAAAAAACCCTCAAGTATCATATGTTTTCTAAAAATCCCATAAGTTTTTTTATATTTTGTGAACTCTTATAAAGTTTCAAATTTTCTGAAAACCCCAAATAGCATTAATTAAAAATATTAAATCAAATAAAAAATGCAGTAAATACTCATCCCTCATTATTTACAAATATACTTTTTTTCTTGTAAAATAAACTAATTCAAGGAGCAAATATTTAGAAAAGTCGAGAAGCGGGTTTTTATTAGAGGTTTCCATGAAATTTGAAACCTAATAGGGGTTTATTCAACATTAAAATTTTTAGGGGGTTTTTTGAAAAAAATAAGATATTTCATGGGATTTCTTTTTACTTTAACCAGTTTGATACAAAAGTTTAAACTATTGGTCAAGACTCCAATTTTGTACTTAAATCTAAAAACTTTCTTTATCATATCCGATGTGGGACTATACTCACATATGAATAACTAACAATTTCTCCCTTCATTGTAAATATACCAACTTAATTTTGGCAATCATCCATGTTGAGAACCGACACGTGGAAAGTCAAATCCAAAATTAACTCGACCAATTCGAGTTTCAAACATCGGCTTCACTCTTCCTTAGACCATAATCTGGACCATTGACCTGACGACAACTTGGTCCGAATCTGCGCTCTGATAGTTGGAGAGAAACGTCGAGTCCAACCGGGAGCATAATAGGTCTAAACACAAAACTGAGAACCAGTTTGATCCAAAAGCTTGCCAAAGTTAAGTTGGTGTACTCACAATAAAGAAGGAGATTGTTAGTTGTTCATATTTGTATTTAAGCCCATCATACTTCCGGTTGGACTCGACGTTTCTACCCAACAGAAAGATGATTGTAGAGGGAAATATATCGGTCTCTAATTATAAAATAAATCGCTTGAGTATGAGAGGCTTCTAATCCTGTGGATCGATTAAACTCATTAGAATCTAGTAGTATAAAAACCAAGCAACGAAACTAAGAAGGGATAAAGTAACTAAAACTATAAAACTTGCAAGTCTCTTTGCATCATGGAAATATATGACGAGCCAATGCAAAAGATTTCTTAGTTCTTCTTCCAAATTTCTCTTCTTGGAAAATATTTTTTATTATTCTTTTTTTTGGTACAAACTCTTTTTTTACAAAATCTTTTTTTTTAAATCTTTTTCTAGTGATGATTTTCTCTTACGAACAATGCAAACGTTTAGCTATATATCTAGTTGTTGACAGCCAAATCTATGTAGTTATTACATTCGCCAATTCGACCAAAGATTTTCTTTTTCTTCCAAGTTCAAAATCAACTTAAGCTATAAGGATTATTGGCCAATTCTCCCTCCTTTTCAGCTTAGAAAATTAATTATCAAAACAATTTTCTTTTATTATTTCGCTACTTCAAGTATTTATTTAGTCAATAAAGAAGTTGGAAGCTACTTCATATATGGTGTGGTGACGCTTGTGTGGTATTTGGACGTCCAGAAATTTTCTTCCTCACATTTTAGTTTGGAAGAGTTATAGGAAGTAAAGAATCATGACAAAAAAATATTTTTTATTTGCATATCATAATTATCATTCAAAAAATATGTTTTTATACAAAAAACTAATAAAATAATGTACTAATATTTTATTTAATCAATTAAAATAATTTTACCTTCACTTCCTAATATATTTTTTTCTTCCTAAAATTAGCAAACAAATACAATAAGGTCTCTTCTTCTACTTCTATTATGGAAGTTACTTCATAATTTCTTCATTCACTTTTTATATTTCTATGAGCCAAACACATCCTTACATGCAAGTTATGAGAAGTAGGCTGATACTAAAAAAAACACTTGTGGTCATCCATAGACGTATTACTTATATTTGATTTCGTATTTACATTAGTATTTATCTTTAGTTGTTTCTCTATGGTAACCAAACTACATTTCAAAGCAATAAAAGTTTGATTTCTACTATTGAGTATACTATTATGGTGTGTGTGTGGATTACTGTAGGTGAGCCACCAGCTCAGAAAAAGTTACGTGAGTTAGAGGCAAAACTATAATGATCCAATTATTTTTCTTCAATTTTTTTTTACAATTACTATCTCTACATCCTTAATTTCTTTCGGATTAAATTTCATAAATTTTGGATTTTATTTACCATTTCATCAAGTGCATACAAAATATTTTATTCATTGAAAATCGTTAATTTTGTGTTAATTTGATGAAGGTCCAAATCAAAACTAAAACCCAAGAAATTGGGTATGAGTGAACCCTAGGGGGTTGAGATCATAATCCTAAAGAAATTTTTCAAAAAATATTACTGGAGATAGTGGAAATGAACTGCAGCTCAGATAACTTGCGTGAGCTGTCAGCTCATTTCCATTTTTTTCATATATATATATATATATATATATATATATATATATATATATATAATGGGAAATTCACCGGCGGTGAAGAGAGTCCGTTCACCGTCGCTTAGATGGTCCAATAAAATTATTACACGTGGCGCCACTCAAAAGATAGTTAAGAGAATTCTTTTATTTGTTACCTTGAGTGGCGGCACGTGTAATAATTTTATCAGGCCATCTAAGTGGTGGTGAAGGAACTCTTTTCACCGCCGGTGAATTTTCCGTTTTCCTATATATATATATATATATATATATATATATATATATATATATATATATATATATATATATATATATATATATAAATATATGAGTGAGCTGCAAGCTCAGGAAAAGTTACATAAGCTAGCAGCAAAACTATAATGATCCAATTATTTTTCTTCAATTTTTTTACAATTACTATCTCTACATCCTTAACTTCTTTCGGATTAAATTTCATAAATTTTGCAGTTTATTTACTCTTTTATCAAATGCATACAAAATGTTTTATTCATTGAAAATTGTTAATTTTGTGTTAACTTGATGAATGACCAAGTCAAAACTAAAACCCAAAAAATTGAGTATGAGTGAACCCTAGGGGGTCGAGATCATAATCCAAAAGAATTTTTTAAAAAAAGATTATTGGAGATAGTAGAAATGAACTGCAGTTCAGATAATTTGCGTGAGCTGTCAGTTCATTTCTATTTTTCTATATATATATATATATAATTTGTGACAATATTATTGATAATATATTGACACTTAGTATAATCTTGTGAGATAACCAATAATTTTACTAGTTTGTATTCTGAATTGGAAACTAGGAAACGCTATATGAACAGAAACTACAAATGATAGCTCAAGTCGGAACAATTTTCAAATTTTATATTTTATTTTTCAAAATCTATGAAAAATACTATATTTATTTATCAGTAATATAATCATTATTTATTAAGTACTAATAATAAGTATTCTTTTCTTTTTTTGCAACTGCAGTTGCTGCAGGTCATCATTGGTTGCAGCTGCAGTTGCATGTAACTACGGCTACGGTCAAAAAGTGAAAAAAAATTCACTTACAACAAAAAATTCCCACTTCCTGTAACGTGCCGTTATGAGTCACCTTTGCTCGAAGCAGACATCGACATGATATGTCCCAAAGCCAGAAGACACTTAGCGAGAAAAAAAGAAAGATAATCACTGCAATTTCTTTTTTAATCAGATCTCAGCTATTTTGTCGTCGTTCGAGAAACAATCTAGGCCGATCCAATCCAATGAATCTCTCGCGATCTCTCCGAGCGGTGCTAGAAAAACCCCACCGCTTCTTGATTCACCATCCGAAATGGCGGAAAAAGGGAGGAAAAATCTCGTCTTTGCTGTCAATGGGGAGAGATTCGAGCTGGCGGCGGTGGATCCGTCCATGACCTTATTGGAGTTTTTAAGGACCCGAACACGCTTCACTGGACCCAAACTAAGTTGCTGTGAAGGTGAGTGATATTTTTTTTTTAATAAAAAAAATAAATGCTTTTTTTTTTAATATTGAAATGGCGATAATTTATGTGGGTCCTTAAATTTTGGGACGAGATTGTGAAATCGGACGGATTATTTGTATATATAGGTTTTTGTTGGATATTTTATGCTTGGATTGTATTAGTGGTGATGCTGAAGTGGAAGGTTTTGATTTTCTCCCCCCTTGGATGCTTGTTAGTTGAAAGTTGTTCAGAAAATTTGTAGGAAGTATTGGATATTTCGCTAGTCAACAACATCAAAGGAGAATGACGCCATTGAGAATAAACAAAACAAAGATTTTTCTATTGAATTGAAATTGTAACACTCAAGAGATGTCCTTCCACTGATATAGAGAAATTACAATCGAAATTTCTGGAGAGTATGAAGGTGGAAGTATAGAGAAATTACAATCGAAATTTCTGGAGAGTATGAAGGTGGAAGTATGATAAGAATGATGGTTTTTTTTTTTTTTTTCCCGTTGACTATCCTGTAAGGAATTTGGGTTGAAGAAAAACTGTCTTTGTAATCTTTAGGAGTTTTCAATCCTTCCTATCCACGTATTCGGACTATCCACGTATTCGGAGTGATTTTATAGTTTGGACAGTTGTCCCTTGATTTGAGGGAATCATGTTTGAGTAACCACCCGCCAACAAGGATGAGATGTTTTCGCTAATAAAATTGATTTCTTCGGTTGGCGAAGATGGGATGTCTTCGTCGGCGGAAATGAACTTGGTCATTTTTAATGACTTTGTTTGCTTTTGCAGAGTTGTTTTCTTTTGTCCGGTGGAGGTGAGAGTTCTTCACTGACGGAGATGAACTTGGTCTTTTAAGTATTTAGACTTGTCCTGCTGAGGATACTTCTTTTGGTTGGCGAAGCTGGAACTCTTTATTTGATGAGATTGAGATTCTTTGTTTGGCGGAGATGGTCATAAGACTGATTTGTATCTCTGCCAACTCAGCATATAGATTTGTTATTGATTTTCGGTTGGTTTAGTCATCATTTAATAATTTTTTACCGCTTGGATACTCGAAAGGTTCAATAAAAGACTATAACAGGAAAAGAAACAGAAAATGATGAATGCTGAAAGTTAGAAATTGTGATTGTTTGCTATGAATACTTCTTTATCAGTGAAGACAATTTTTTTTGAAGGTTTTGTCATTTTCTATCATATAGAAAGGAAAAGATATTGAAAATTGTTCATATTGATGTTCCCATCAATTGCTAACTAGGTTGCACATATGAGAATGAATACAAAACAATACGGGTCGAGTATCCGTACAATCTCAAAAACCATGGATAAGGATTCTTTGTGGATACGACAATTAAAATACATTCCATTTTATACCGTGTCAAAAATTATGATGATGACTTCAGTTAGAATAGCTTAATAAGTTAATAATCTAACCCATAAACTTTACAGTACCTAATTTGTCCTCAAAATGAACCCAGCACAAATCTATTATGTAACCATGCACTATATCAGAATTGAATACCCGTCAAATTTATATGGAGTATCCATGAAGAAATGCCATGAGTATAGGATCAAATAAGTATTGTGTATATATCCAGTATGGGCTCGGTTCCCTCCTACAAGAATTGATGCATCATATATTCGTAGGGTGGTAACGTGCAGTACAAGCAATGCTTCCCAATTGCTTGAGTATCATAAGAAATTTTCTCATGGGTTTTAAGCTTTTTCTTGGTAGTTTTGAATGCTGTAAATTCTACTTTTCTCTCAGCTAGAATTTGTGTCGGTTCCATTGCTCCATATTTTATTTATGTTCAAAGTTTAAAGCTGTAATATTTATTTTTATTTCCTTTTGTTTGATGCTTGTGGCAACTAATTTGGTAACCTCAAATGAAGGATTTAGTTTGCTATTTATATTCGTGCAAAGTTGATTACAGAACTTCCATTTCCATATTTTTCCTGTTTTTTATTTTTCCTGAGAAAATTGGTATATTTTCATGACCCCTGAGCCCTGTTCACTTTAAAAATCTTCCCCTCTAATGACTGCGCTAAGTACAACTCAACCTAAATTATACTTGCTAAGACATAATAGGACAATCTTGATTTGCCAAATGTTATGCTCACGAAGTGGTGCTTTTGGTGGATATTTCCTGGTGATTTTTTTTTCCCATTAATGAAATGTGAACATTTTTAAAATGGATTTAATTTTGGGTTGTTTTCATCTTATTGCTATTTCTTTACTCATCTTCAGGTGGCTGTGGAGCTTGTGTAGTTCTCCTGTCAACATATGATCCCAAACATGATAAAGTGGAGGATTTTGATGTTAGCTCATGCCTCACTCTTATTTGCAGCATAAATCTTTGTTCGGTCACTACTACCGAGGGCCTTGGTAACATTAGAAATGGGTTCCATTCAATTCATGAAAGGTTCGCAGGCTTTCATGCATCTCAATGCGGGTTCTGTACTCCTGGCATGTGTATGTCCCTTTTCTCTGCTCTCGTAAATGCAGATAAATCTGAAAGGTCTGAACCTCCTCATGGGTTTTCAAAGATCACTGTTCAAGAAGCAGAAAAAGCTATTGTGGGAAATCTGTGTAGATGTACTGGCTACCGACCTCTTGTTGATGCCTGCAAAAGTTTTGCAGCGGATGTTGATTTGGAAGATTTGGGTTTCAATGCATATTGGAAGAAAGGGGAGAAAAGTGCCGACATGAAAAAGTTACCTTTTTATAAACGGGATGGAATTTGTACATTCCCTGATTTCTTGAAATCCGAAATCAAATCTGCTTTGGCTGGCTCCTCTGAGTCATCTCCAGAGGATCAACTCAATCTAGATATGATGAAATTAAATATTTCAAATAATTCTGGGGGCATGAGTCTGGCAGAGAACAATTGGTATAGCCCTAACTCAATAGTTGACCTTTATAAGATTCTGAACTCCAATGAATTAACCAAAAGCAGTGTGAAAATGATTGTTGGCAATACACGATCTGGTGTTTACAAGGAAGAAGGCCTATATGACAAGTTCATTGACCTCAGGGGCATTCCAGAGCTCTCAGTGATAAACTGGGACAGAAATGGTATTGAAATTGGTGCTGCTGTGACAATTTCAAAAACCATTGAAATATTGAGAGAAGGAAATGAGGGCTTTATGCCTCCAAGTATGAGATTGGTGCTCACTAAACTTGCTGATCATATGAACAAGGTTGCTTCTCAATTTGTTAGGAATACAGCTAGCTTGGGAGGAAATATAATCATGGCACAGAGGGACCAATTTCCATCAGACATTGCTACCTTACTTCTTGGTGTTGGCTCAAGTGTTTGCATCCTGCTGCAGTCAGACAGGTCGATCGTTACATTGGAGGAGTTCTTGAGTTGGCCTCCATGTGATCAGAGAACTTTACTTTTAAGTATACATATTCCTTACTGGAATTCATCTATAAATTCTTGTTTGAACACTAGCAACAATATTGATTTTGGAGGCATAAGGGAGCCTGTTTCGCTAATTGAGACTTATCGAGCAGCCCCACGGCCTCTTGGGAATGCTGTGGCTTATCTCAATGCTGCTTTTTTAGCTCAGGCATCCTTGAACAAAATATCGGGGGATCTTGTTTTAGATGACCTGAGGCTGGCTTTTGGTGCATATGGTTGCAAGCATGCCATCAGGGCAAGGAAAGTGGAGAACTTTTTAGTGGGTAAATCTGTTACTGCATCTGTTCTGCTTGAAGCAATCCGATTACTTAGAAAAACAATTGTTCCAATAGAAGGCACCGGGCACCGTGAATATAGGTCAAGTTTGGCTGTTGCTTTTTTGTTTAAGTTTTTCCAACCACTTTTGCGAGGCATCACAGAACTCGGAAAGTATGCACATGCCGATATATGTAAGGAAGCTGAAAGTGCTGAATGTATGAGCGGAAGCACCAATGGACATGGTGATGTTCTCCCAATGCGCCAACTTAAGGATCTTGATCAGCCTGATCTTCGTGATTTACTTTTGTCTTCAAAGCAGGTGGTGGCTTACAGCACAAAATATCATCCTGTTGGTGAGCCAACCAAAAAAATTGGAGCAGAAATTCAAGCTTCTGGTATATTTTCACTGCCTTTTAGTTCAATACTCTGTTTATCCAATTTCAGTAGTCTTTTTTTAACCAAGAAAAACTAGCTAATGAGAAGAACTAATCAGTACTAACTGAAATACCAATTTTCCCATTTTTGAAATTGGTGAAAGCGAAAAAAAGTTTTGGAAGTTTTTGTAATAAAGGAAAAGTATATGGCTACTATCATATGACATGTATTGGGATTAATAGAAGTTGTTTCGGAACTCAAGAAAGTTGCCTTCGGGTTTCAAAAGTGACAACTAATTTGGAACAAATTTTTGATAAAAGGAGGCTGCTATTTCCGGACAGAGGGTGCAATTTTCTTACTGTTATTTTTTTTTTCTTTAATATGCTGCAGTTTGCTCCTCTTAAAGGCATCCTTCACCTCCTGTACTTTTTGGTTACATAAAATATATGTCTTTTGGGTTCATGTAGTGGTAAAGAGGGTATGACTTTGGTGACAGGAGTGTCTTTTAACTTAGATTTCTTGGTTATGTCAACCTTATGTTGCTGCCTTTAGGAAATAACAATATTTCGACCCTCATTCGTGCCTCTTTTCTTTTTAGAAGAATGTTGAAGTATTGCTTCTGGCCATATGGACATGCACTACTCCAGAGTTTCTATTTCATAAAATTTTGTTGAAATTGTTATGTTGCCTTCTCAAAGTGGGTTATGCTCCGTTTGGGCTGTAAAATGAGCTGTATGAGCCAAGCTTTGGGGTTTTCGTGTTCATTCAATTACTTAAACGAGCTTAGATTTTTGTTCAGCTCTGTTTGTTTATTTAATATACAAGCTTGAATGAGCTTTTAATGAGCACAAGCCGAACATGGTTTGTTCGAGCTTGTGCAGTCCATTTACAATGAAGAAGAATATATGAATGTTTTTTCTAGCATTTTTTCTACATGTATAGTTTTTTTTTTTTTTTTTCCTTGAGCCTCAAGCTTTAAACAAGCGAGCTCTTTTACCACCTTATGTAGTATTAGGATTAATGAAATAAATATTTCGGAATGATGTGAAACTGAATTTATTACTTTAAATATTACTTTTTAGCAGTCCTTACATCTGTCTCAAAGGTTAACTCCACTGATAAATCTTTAGTTCCGATTGTCCTTATAAATCAAGTCCTTATAATATCTGTCATTAGTATTATTTTAAGTTCCATTGCAGTAAGTTTGAAGTCTATTGCTTTCTCCCTGTAGATGTATCAAAACTTTGGAATTAAGTCTACTAGTTTCTTTCTCCTTTACTTTGGATTTGGAATACGCCTTCTTTATGAAAACAGTTTTAAGTAGCACATTCTTAGTACCATCTTTTTGGAGAATGAACAGTTTTTACCGTCAGCATGAGAAGAACATTTTATCATTACAAGAAAACGAACAACTTAATTAGAGGGACTGGGAAGTGTTGGATTCTTTGAGTTGCATCTATTTAATTTTATAATGATCGTAAGTATTACGTACATGATAGTTGATGCCTACCATCACATTTTGAAGGTCATGCATAAATCAAATCTTTGTTTGGATGGGATTATTATATTTAAATGTGGAGGAGGAACTTTAACATGAGGTTGGACTTTGTTCATCACATAAGCGTTGGTTGCTTTGGAGCAAGTTTGTGATGACTTTCCATAGCATCACTTGAAATTGCATTACTGAATAGGATCCAATACATGCTGAGGGAACTTAAGGAATTGTTGGCTGCTGGGTAGCTGTCTACTCTTTTGAAAAGTGGGCATAAGATTAGAATTTCACTTCGCGTGCAGTGTGGTGTTGTTTTGAAAGAAGCTATCAGTATTCAAATTCCAATGCAGACTGGAATTAAAAATTGGTAACTATGATGGCTTGCATCTTATTGTTACAGACTTACAGTGTAGATTTTTATATTTCATTAATCTTAAAATTTATTTCCTCGCGGGTCTTGTATCCTTTATCATCTTTATGAGATAAATCATAAATATCTTCACCCCTGGCTTGTTGTATACTTCCTAGTTTCTAACAGTATTCAATTCATCAATGCATTTTCATTGATTATTTCATGTCATAGCTTGTCTTTTGGTTTGTGTGCTATTTTATAACATATAATACCGATGACTGTACCACATTTATTTATTTTTTTCCCCTTAAATTGGCTCGTCTCAATTCATGTGTGTTCTTTACTTCTCATCATTCTGGACAGAAATATGCATCATATCAGGCAATTATAATATCATATCTAATGTCACTTAATCTTATCACCTTACCTCTTCTCTAGACTCCTTTCCTGTCTACTGAGAATTTGGACTGGTGCTCCATGGTTGCATGAACTTATATTGCGAGAGCAAAAAGGGTTAGGTCTGCCATCTTGGCTTTGAGGTCTCTATTGCAGGGTCTTCAATTGCTCATAGTTCTCCTGACAGGATTAGTCAAGTTTACAGCCTGTTGTTGCAAGCTTGGCTCGTACAATGAAGCCTTCTTTACTTTGAGTCATTTCCATTGCTCACCCTCCTAAGACAAGGAAAATGGCTTAAACGATGATGACAATGTAACTGATGGTGATCTAGTATTTCAGGTGAAGCAGTCTACGTGGATGATATTCCTTCTCCAAAAGACTGTCTGTATGGAGTATTCATTTACAGCACAAGGCCTTTGGCTCGTATTGAGAGTCTTGACTTCAGGTCTACACTGGCTTCACAAAAAACCATCACAATTATTTCAACTGAGGACATCCCGAAAGGAGGAACCAACATCGGAGCTGCCAGTATCTTTGGCAGCGAACCATTGTTTGCTGGTTCTCTTGCAGAGTATGCTGGCCAACCACTTGGCATGGTGGTATGTCTTCCATATCCTTATGTTTCCGAACAAATTATATATATATATATATATATATATATATATATATATATATATATATATATATATATATATATATATATTTGAGCATTTTCATTGATGAAATTAATTATCTAGATTGCAGATACACAGAGGTTTGCCGACATGGGTGCTAAACAAGTGGCTATCAACTATAGCACAGAAAATTTAGAGCCACCTATATTGTCTGTTGAAGAGGCTGTCAGAAGATCCAGTTTTTTTGAGATTCCTGCTTGGATTTATCCCAAAAAAATTGGTGATTTCTCCAAAGGAATGGAAGAAGCTGATCAGACGATTTTATCAGAGGTGCTTTTCTGTCTTCTAGAATTGCAAGTCTAGGACCTAGAGAAGGTGCGGTAAAATTTATCAAATAACCATTATACCCAAGAGTTTAAGGTGTTGGATTGTGGGCTAACAATGTAGGTCAAGCAATCATTACATTTATCACTGTAGATCAAGCAATTGTTGCAGTTAAATTTTACCTAATGCAACCACATTTTGAGTCACCTACTTGAGTTGGCCGGATCAAATTTTTAATTGATTTATGATGCTCTTCTGTTTCTTGTTCCTGTTCTCTGGGTTTTTATTTATAGAGAAGGAAATTCATCTTTGATGGTGGTGTTTTCTGTATTTAGGAGTACTTGTATACATTTTTTAACTACTCCATTACATTTACATCAGGAAAAATTCTCGACTCATATTCCATAATTTGAACAAAATGTTTTTTTCCTATTAGATTTGAATGGGTTTGGTATCAATATTTTGTAAAATAAAATATTAGAAGAGAACTAGGCGAATGTATAGCAATGATCCTGTCACGTCTCTCTTCAGCGTGCTCATTCTCTTAGGACATTTATCATTTCTGAATGAGATTTCCAGCATATTTAATTTTATATAGTTTTTAGAAAATTACTTATTAACTCCTCTCTTCGTATAACAAGAAATATATGTGGATTTTTTCACCTTGTCTTGATGAAATTAATTCAAAATAGCATTATAACTCTTGCCAATATATTCTTTTTCCGAGTTCCATGGGAAACTGACTGGTGAAATATCTGTTCCCAGGTGAAACTTGGTTCCCAGTATTATTTTTATATGGAGACACAAACAGCTCTTGCCATACCAGACGAAGATAATTGCATTGTGGTGTACAGTTCATGTCAAAATCCTGAGTTTTCGCAGAATGTAATAGCAAAGTGTCTTGGCATCCCTAGCCATAATGTCCGTGTTATTACTAGAAGAGTTGGAGGAGGTTTCGGTGGAAAGGCTATAAGAGCAATGCCTGTGAGTATCAATTTTTACTCTCACTAATGAAGATTTTTATCATTTTGGATTGTTGAAACTGATTCCTTGGATTTATTTTTTTTCACTATAGATGCTGACTAATTTATAGAAATAATAAGAAATCTGAACCATTACTTGAACCAAGCTTCCTCATAGAAGTAATTACTCATTTAATGGATATGCCATATGGTTTCTGTAAGGACGAACCCATCTTTCATTTTTTTCCTTAAAATTTTCATGGGATGCATGTTGTTGTGCCCAAATGTAGTTGTGAAGCCTTTTTTGTTAATTATTTTTTTTGCTAATAACTCTACCTTATTGTATTAGTTTCTGTTTTAGTATTACAATCACCTTTTGATCGAGACCAATGTTTAAAATAGCGATAACGGTAACGTAACGTTTTGCCTTTGTTAGGTTATGTCGCAAATAGCGTAACGCATAATGTAGGTTATGCAATTTTCTATTTATTTAATAAAAATAAATATAAAACCATATAAAATAATTTTAATAAACTGAAAAATAAATTTAAAATATCTAAAAATATTTAAAATTATTTTGTAATACATAATCTATTCAAATGTTATATTAAGTTTTACAATAATTTTCATATATCTTTATAAATTATATTAAGTCTGCAACCGTAATTCCAATCATTATTTAAATAAAAAGCAAGATTCCAATTTTTTATTTCGATTCCAATTATTATCATTATTGTAATTTATATTTTGTAATGATCAATTTATCTTATTTATGATTGTTGATTTCAGTTCAATTAAAAATTCAATAAAATCAACAAGTTAAATATTTTAGCAACCGGACGAGAAATACAATAAGTGAATAAGGGAATAAACTTAAATTATCAAGTTAGAAATTCCAAAAGCAATCAAACAAGTCAACAATTAATTAAGTAAGAAAATTACAGCAATTCGCTAATAATCAAAATAATAATCAACAACAATATATAAATTACTAAAAAAAAACAATTGTAAATAACGTAGCATAACGTAACGTTAGGTAATATAACGAAAAATAACGTAAAAAACATACTGTTACGGTGCACTGAGTTATTTCCAGTTGTTACGTAGCGTTGGGATTCCGTTAGGTTACGTAATGCAATATAACGGGTTTCATAATGCGTTATTTTTGATCGAGACGTGTTGACATCAAATGATTGGAGTGGGGCTTATGGTTATCTAACAGTTTATAACTGTGTGAGCCTTGCCCACAGGCCACCCTAGTGGTTAGTAATGAAGCCTGAAGATGCTTCTCTCCTATGCTATCCTGGGTTCGAACTCTGGCTGGTTTAATTGGTGTTGAGGTAAGCTTGGGATGTGGGGTAGGTGGGAGGTTTTTTTTTGTTAGGGAAGGGGGGGTGGTGGAGTTGACAACTCCAGGTTTTTTTCAGCAAAACTGGTTTCCTATGTCAAAGAAAAAATGTGTCAGCACTATCTTATGTTTGGCTCTAATATTAGCTGCTTTTCATAAGTTATATAAAAGGATATTTGTTTCTTGCAACCAATGCATGGCAATACTTCATAAAATTTCAATTGAAAAACCGTGGTTATATGAAATATCTAGCTACTATGAACTTCTTAGGTGTATCTAACTTATGTTGGTATAAGCCTGATGTGTATAAGGTTAAGCAACATGTAACTGCAGTATAAGTAGTTTTATTGGGAGTTGACATCCCATTGACTTGGCGAACTGTACTTACTTGACTACCTAGTTTGCCTAATGCTTTGAACAAAAGAACCACTTAACACTTTAAATAGATTTTTTTTCCCTTTTCTTTATTTTTCATTAGGTCAGCAAGCATTAAATATCACCTGCATTGACCATGCTTGGAGTTGAGTTCTAACAATTTTAGCTCAAATTATTTTTTAAATTTAAGTACTAAGCGACTCAATTTAATCTAAAGATCACTGACTTTCAGAAGTCTGTGTACCATGTAGGTTGCAACTGCATGTGCTCTTGCAGCATACAAACTGCAACGTCCCGTTAGAATGTACCTTGATCGGAAAACTGATATGTTAATGGCTGGAGGAAGACATCCAATGAAAATAAACTACTCGGTTGGTTTCAAGTCCAATGGAAAGATCACGGCTTTGCATGTAGATATATTGATCAATGCAGGCATCTCTGAAGATGTAAGCCCAATGCTGCCACACAACATAATAGGGGCAATGAAGAAGTACAACTGGGGTGCCTTTTCTTTTGATGTGAAGGTTTGCAGGACAAATGTTTCATCTAAATCAGCAATGCGTGGCCCGGGAGAAGTTCAAGGATCTTTTATTGCTGAAGCTATCATAGAGGAGATAGCCTCTACCCTCTCGGTTGATGCAAATTATGTTAGGGCAAAGAATATTCACACCTATGAGAGCCTCAGTTTGTTTTATGAAGGCAGTGCAGGAGAAGTTTCTGAGTATACTTTACCTATTATTTTTGAGAAACTGATTAAATCAGAATGTTTTGATATCGCAAGGATAAAGCATTTTAATAGTGGTAGCCAGTGGACTAAAAGGGGAATTTCTTGCTTACCTCTTATTCATCCGGTGATACTTAGACCGACACCAGGGAAAGTGTCTATCCTGAATGATGGTTCAATTGTTGTTGAGGTTGGAGGAATTGAGTTGGGCCAGGGGCTTTGGACAAAAGTTAAGCAGATGGCAGCTTTTGCTCTTGGACAGTTGTGGACTGATGATAGTCAGATCCTTTTGCACAGAGTGCGGGTTATTCAAGCTGACACTTTGAGTTTGATTCAAGGAGGATTTACTGCTGGCAGCACTACATCTGAATCGAGCTGTGAAGCAGTTCGTCTTGCATGTAATGTCCTAATTGACGGATTAAAACCCCTGA
Source organism: Dracaena cambodiana (assembly GCA_036321105.1). NCBI lineage: Eukaryota > Viridiplantae > Streptophyta > Magnoliopsida > Asparagales > Asparagaceae > Dracaena > Dracaena cambodiana. Next base: position 40,805,300 of record JAYEPQ010000005.1, read on the forward strand.
AGGATAGGTTGGAGGAACAAATGGGTTCTATTGAATGGGATTCTTTAATTTCTCAGGTGAATTCCTTAGCTTTTATTAGTAACCTTTTTTACATTGAGAAAGATACTCTTGATTTTGTCCTCTTACTTGTAAATTTCTTTCTTGACCCTTAGTTTGTGGTTTGATGCGAACCAAAGAATGAAGCACACGATAAACATGAAAAGTAAATTATGACAATAATGTCAAAGAATCTCCTTTGATATCCTTCTGTAACCCATTCCCTCAACTTCTCTAGCATTTGGTAGGAAAAGTTATCTAGTTTTAAGCAGTATGTTTGCTAGGCTTTTTTACCCCCTTCCTCAAATAAGTTAGTTCCTCCTCGTGCTGTTTGAACAAAGTGCATCTGCTCTGGAAACATAAAGTGTTTATGACAAGGTTTAAAATATTGAACTTGATATCCATATCACTCATACTATATACTCCTTAATATCATTTTGATATCACCTATACCTCTGATATTGCCGATATGATATGTCTAATATTGTCAATTTGATACTTTTGTTTTCATTTGCCTTGTAATATCATTCTGATAGCATCAATACTTCTAACATTGCCGATGTGATACGTCTGGTATTTGCCAATATCGTTCCAAGTAAAGTATCAAAATCAGTAATATCGGATATATCATATTAGCAATATCAGAAGTATCGACAATATTAGAATTACATATTGCGTATTAGGAATCTTAAAGTCCGTACTATGTATTAGCAATTATATATTGGTATCTGCTGATATTTGAAACCTTGGTTTATACCATTCAAGACATGCTATTCTCCTTCTTTTTAAGGGGAAAATATTTGGTGTTGTTTGAACACTTGATTCTATGGGTTTGTTCCCAGATAGTTTGGGATTTCCCTCTGCCTCAATGAATGTGAATTGCAAAGAGAAAGTGGATTAGCCTGCACTTGGTCTATGGATTAGCCTGCTCTTGGTATTTCATGAACACTTGAATCTATGGGTTTTGTTCCCAGAAAGTTTGGGATTGCCCTCTGCCCCACTGTATGAACTGCAAAGTGAAAGTGGATTAGCCTGCACTTGGTCTAAAGAGGAAGGTTCCAAGTTCATTTCCCCAAAGATGTCGATTGGGGATTTAACATGGGTAATATATGAGGTAGTACTCAAATGTATATGAACTGCAAAGTGCATCCGGAATAAAAAAAAAAGTGCCATTTAGATTTAGGCTGTTTTAAAATTTTATATAACTGTTGTGAAGTGCTGTATTTACAATTACCGGGTCATGGGAAATAACCTAAAGATTTAAATGCACCTCAAGATCTGATATTGAATCAGAATTCATTCACAAAAGATGTTATTTCCAGATTTTTAATTTTCTTAAAAGGATTGCATTTATTATATGCCTTGAATAAGGGGAGTTGAGTTTCAAAATGTCCAGTCAAACAAGAAATATTACAGTTAAATAAATTAACCATCTTAATCACAATTAATGTTAGTGTACTTTTTAATCACAATCAATGATGGTGTATGTTGCAATCCCGTGATTCCCAAAATCACGAAACTATAGTATACTTCTTCTGGCAGTTGATCGACTATTAGTCTTCTTTGTTATAGCTTGAATCCGTGATGTACCTATAAGAATTTGTTTGCGATAGCATAGTCAGGCCTCATACAAGTTGACATGCAGATCATCGCCAGCTTGTGTCTTTTTTTTTGAACTGAAGCCTACCACTAGCCCTGCGTTCTGGTCTTCTATCAAATTAGCATGACCTTTCGAAAATTAATTATTTTTTTTTGCTCCCTTAACCTCCCTTGCAGGCAAACCTTCAGTCTGTGAATTTATCAGCAAGTATTTATTGGGTCCCTGACAGTAGTTCTATGAGCTACCTAAACTATGGTGCTGCTGTAAGCGAGGTAAATCCACAGTTTTCCATCATCTCTATTCTTTATATGTGAACTTAGAACTTTTATTCCTTCATCTATGGAGGCATAGATACCCATTTGTCTAGTATGAAAATATTTGCTATTTCAGGTGGAGGTAGATCTCCTCACAGGAGCCACTACAATTTTGCGGACTGATCTTATCTATGATTGTGGACAGAGTTTAAACCCAGCTGTAGATCTGGGACAGGTTTGTTTGACTTTTAAGCTGAATGCTGCATCTCTTTTATAAACAATAAAGGGCATTGAAATTACCTTTTTTGAAGCATTGAGCAAAATAATTTGATTCTTTTTGCCCCGACCTTTCATGTAGATACGCTGTACATAGTGTTCTAACAAAAAAAAAAAGAAGAAGAAAGAAAGGAAAAAAAAAACATTAGGCATTGATTTGTTGAACTTCAAAATCATTTTGTTGACATTTCAGATTGCGAGTGTATCCGTTGTTAATACTTTTCTAAGCTATATATCTCTATACAGATTGAAGGTGCCTTTGTTCAAGGAATTGGTTTCTTTATGTACGAGGAATACTTGACAAATTCAGATGGAATGGTGGTTTCGGAAGGGACTTGGGATTATAAGGTTCCAACTGTCGACACAATTCCAAAAGTGTTCAATGTCGAGATATTAAATAGCGGGCACCATCAAAAGCGTGTTCTCTCCTCAAAAGGTACTGTTAATTTTGTCTCAGTTCCTCGTATTTAATTTGTACTGATATATTTTGAAAAAAATTCTTACATGGTGCCTTGATCTCATATTTACAATTTACATTGCTGACTGATGGAGATCAGGATTAGATTAGATTTGATTTGATTTGATTTGATAAGGATTTGGATTGTACTAGATATTTGATTTGATTAGGAGTTTGGATTTTATTAGAATTCTGTTTGTTAGGGTTTTCCTATATATATGGGTTGTATGAAGTATTGAAAGGAAGGATAATATTTTGAGAAATTTTCTTGAGAAATCTCTGGCGTGGAATTCGCTGAGTCAGAAATCTTTCCTCGTGGATTCGTGGAGAGTGGGCGTGGGCCTGGGTGGATTCCCAAATCCCAAAAGTTTCCCCTAATCCATCTTTTCTTCCCCAATTCCCCTAGAAAACCTTAATTTCGAAACCCTAACCCTAATTTAGCTTCCGTCCTGCGTCAAATTGGTATCAGAGCCTAAAATTATTTTTTCCTCCTCCACCTGACCCAGCCACCCTCATCCTCACCCTCCATCAACCAGCAAGAGAGAGACATCAACCAGCAAGAGAGGAAAAAAAAAAAAATCTGATCTGTAGAGAAGAGAGACAAAAAAAAAAAAAAAAACTCTCTTTCTCCCTCAAATCCTCCCGACCCACTCTTTCTTCCTCCTCTTCCACCCGACCCCCAAAACTCAAAACCCCAAAACCCCCCCCTAAACCCTAGCCACCGCCCAAAAAAACTCCACCTCCGCCCGCCGCCTTCGCCGCTGTCTCCAGTCGCACCCAACAAGCCCGCCGCTTCCCGCCCTTCTCCCGCAGCACCCAGCCCGCTCGCCTCCGTTGACGCCGCCTCCGCCCGCCCAATCTCCGCCCGCCCAAACTCCGCTCGCCCAATTCCAACAGCAGCAGTCCTGTTGACGCCGCCTCCGCCCGCCGCCTCCGCCGCCGAATCTCCGCCCGCCCTCCTCCCGGCCGCAACCGCAACCGCAACCGCCACAACCTCGTCGCCACCGCCACCGCCTGCCGCCCAGTCCCGTCCTTCGGCCCTGCAGAAGGAGAGGAGAAAGTTATTGGTTTTGGGTTTGTTTGTTATTGGGTTGATTTGGTTCAGATCCACATCCACAAAAGAATAGAAGATTGGGTTTATTTTGGGTCTGACCCGCAAACTTCAGATCTGACCTGCAAATCCATATCTACTCCACTTTTAATTCAGATCAGTACAGCAGTGCAGACCCGCTGACAGTGCAGATCCGTTAAGGGTAGTTTTGTGATTCGGAGCCCGTTTCAACTCCGATTCAAACCGTTTTCGAGCCCTCGTGATTTTTGAGTATTTCCTAAACTTTTTTGAGATAAAATTTTGAGTTGATTATATATGGGGTTCATGTTCTATGGTCATTACATCAACACAAATGCTAGAAAATCGCAAATTGAGAGAGATATGTATGCTACTATACCCATTTTTTTCGGTTTCGATGGTCGACAAAATTATCAAAATTGGGAGAATCATATCCAAGATTTCTTTCTAACTTCTGATCTGACTTCAGCACAGAAATGCCTTCACGCCCGACAAAAGTTAGGTGGAGAAGTTTATATTTGGAGTAAACAGTATAAATTATGTTTGGATTGGAATATCTTGCGACGTCTACTTCGTCATCGGTATACTCAACACCACCTTCCAAATTTATTATCTCATCGGTTTCAATCATCTGAGCCTAAAGCAATGACTAGTGATGAAAAACTTCAAAGTATGATCGATGAGCTTAAGAAGTGTAGCCGAATACTTGACAGTGTTAAAAACACACTTAAATGCAGGGATGAAAGAAGTCAAACGGTTAGTGATGATAGCATCGCTAACAAGATTGAAGCAGATATTCCTATGTTTGGTGAATATATTTTGCAGCCTACACCGGATACAGAAGTTTATGATGAGCCATTACTAGCACCAGATGAAAAAAAATTTTCATCCACAGAAGTTGAAAACTCAATGGTTCAGATTTTTGAAGATCCTTCAATAGAACCAACTGCGAAATTTCAGCCGCCTGTGAATACTTCTGATGATCATACTTACGAGGAGAAACCAACGGAAATATTTTCTTCCCTCCTATTTGCAGATGTACAGGGAGTACAAGAACTTCAAATCCACAGTGAGACTTCACACAGAAAAGAAGTTATTGTTGATGATGAGGTAAAAACTTCAGTTCCTCTTGAGAGATTCATTACAGGAATTATGAAGAAATTACCGACTCAACATACATATTCATATGAAGTTTCGAAGAGTTTTGCTTCTACTATTTATGGCCAAAATAATTTGTGGGATTTACAGTCATTTGAAACTGGTTCACGAAAAAAGCCAGTTCCACCTCCACCGCCTTGGTACAGATGTGATGTACTAGATACAGTTTCTCGACCACCACCATGACCCAATTGGGATACTTCGTGGATGTCAATCAGTTCAACCCGGACGCGTTTATCATTCTTTATCTCCGCATTCATCGGGGATGAATGCTTTGAAGCCGGAGAGAATTTATGGAGATCAGGATTAGATTTGATTTGATTTGATTTGATTAGGATTTGGATTGTACTAGATATTTGATTTGATTAGGAGTTTGGATTTTATTAAGATTATGTTTGTTAGGGTTTCCCTATATATATGGGTTGTATGAAGTATTGAAAGGAAGGATAATATTTTGAGAAATTTTCTTGATAAATCTCTGGTGTGGAATTCGCTGAGTCAGAAATCTTTCCTCGTGGATTCGTGGAGAGTGGGCGTGGGCCTGGGTGGATTTCCAAATCCCAAAAGTTTCCCCCAATCCATCTTTTCTTCCCCAATTCCCCTAGAAAACCCTAATTTCGAAACCCTAACCCTAATTTAGCTTCCGTCCTGCGTCACTGACTCTCATGGTTTAAATAGTTTCTAGTCATGCAGCAAAAAATAATTTAGGGAAAATGTGTTTTGTACCCTCTTTCTGTTTACCCGTTTACTCCTGTTTCGGCCTCATAGCCTGCATCTACATTTACTTCTCCTGTAACTTTTATAGATGTTACCGATTTGGACAGAATCTTTCGAGATTGATTGACGATTCAGTTTTACATGTTCAGACCTAAGGTCTGGGTGTCAAGGCAGTGTACCTAAATGGTCCTGGTAAACTGGCAGAGTTATCAACGCTTGGAATTTATAACAGTATCATGGAATCAAATGCTAAGAAAGTAGCTGTATTAACCTGTAATTAAGTATATCCTGAAGGGTGAAATCACCATGATTAACTTTTTCAATCTAAAAAGCATAGCTGTCACTGACCGAGTAACAGTTGAAACTTATGAGAAGTATGGATGGAGCGGCAAGAAATAAAAATTTTAAAATTTGGGGGTGGGCAGGCAGTCGGGGTTGAGAATACATTTTCCCCTAAATTGTGTGATTCCCTTGGTTATACATCATCGAATAGGACCAATATTATAGATGTTACATGTGGATGAATGGGTGTATATACCAGGTATACAAATCGAACCATTGCATATGTCAGTTCGGATCCAGTACCATTGAACTAGACCCCGATCCTGACCCATCCAGAACTGTTCAATTATCACAGAGTAGTAACTCGAAATTAGTTAAAAAGCATATATAAAACCTGACCTGGAAGGCTGGACCCATCCCACTTAATAATCAAGTAGGATTTGTGTCTTCGAGAATATGCCTGGATCCAGACCCAGACCTAGACCATGGTCTGTTCTTAGTTGGATAGTTTTTGGTTCCAAATATTTTTACCTGCAAGTCTTCAGGTCCAAGTCAAGGTCTGGTGGTACATGGACATGACCCGACCTTTAGCTGGCCTATGCAATACAGTGTGATGCGGACCTGAAGCAGTATGTGAGACGATATGTTGTCAGGCATGATGTCATTCTCTCTAGTTAAGGTTCATAGTTTAGATCATGCTCATATCACTCCATTCAGTTATTTTTCAGTGGGTATTGTCATTCAAATAATTTTGTTGCAAAAACAATGGCAACAGAGCTAATATTCTAATGACACATTCCTTTATCCACTATTATCAGTAAAAGATGAAGAGTGGCAATAACAAAATATGATAAGACCTGTATGTTACTGTAGAACTAAAAACTCAGCGTTTGTCATGGCCGAGGATCATGATCCTCAACCAAAGATGCTTGAATGAAGAAGTACACAATTCTTCACTGATGCAAGTCCCTAGAAGTAATGCCATCAGATAGGAATAAACTGAAGAGCCTCTACTTTGGTAAGCTCATAGCTGCCCCCAAACTTGAGCTCTACAACTTTGAGAATCTTGATATCACAATAAATGGGGAAGAGATTCCTACTACTCAATGCTTCAAGCCTTCAATTTGCCATATCGAATCTATAACTTTTAAAAGGCTGAGAGATGGTCTTTAACAGTACAAGCACGTAGTGTTATCTTGTTGTCTCAATGTAGACTTGTAGTTCCGCAACTCTCCTCAGTAAACTCTCTTAAAGGGAAGAAAAGGGTTTAGAATATTTGACTAGAAATTGATATAAACACTTCTAACACCGTATCTTACTGTTCAAATTTCTGCTCTCAAGATCTCAACAAGTCACTGACCATGGCTATCCTGTGCAGCTTCCGGGGAGCCACCTCTTCTTCTAGCAGCATCAGTTCACTGTGCAACCAGAGACGCTATCAGAGCAGCAAGAGCCGAGTTATTTTCCTGGAGTGGTTCCGACAGCTCTCCACTGACCTTCGATTTGCCGGTACCTGCAACAATGCCTATAGTGAAGGAGCTCTGCGGACTGGACAATGTGGAGAGGTATCTGGAGAGAGTCATTTCTGAGCAGCACAGCATTAAGAGAACTCTAAACCGTTAGTTTCTTGGGGAGTTGTTGGCACCTACTTATACAAAACTCTAATGTATAAGATTTATCTATTTGATAGAGATCCATACAAATAAAAATGATTGTAATCTATCGATAATCGATAAATGTAAGAATTCCACCATTCAGAAGTCCATATAATAATGAAAATTCACCAATAACGCCCCCCAATATCATATGCCTATCATTTTAGTTTGTTTTAAATTATAAATTTATGCCTTCTTGTGCTTTAAAATTTTCCAATTTGATCTCGGCCAGTGTTGCGAAGTTATCCATTATGCAAAGTTCATTTATATGCTCTACATGCTCTGCTAGAAGATGGTGTTGATGCTTTTGAATTTTTGAATGCTGGAGTAAACAGTTGAGGCTCAGTTGGACTTTATCTTTCCTTTTATTCTTTTATCTACTAATTTTTATTGAATAGCTAATCCTAATTGTATAATGCTAAAACTAACAATTATTAAGCTGGTATCAGTTAATACTCTGCAACATCTTTCATTCTTTTGTCGTATTTGATTTGTCATCATGGAGGGGAGAAGCATTAATTTGTATTTTGGTTCTTTCTGCCGAAATTGGCAGTTTTCATCTCGTGAGCTAAGACGAATGGGACCTTGATTGAGTCACTGCAATCTAGTCCAACTTTTTAAAAAGAAAGAAACAAAATAAATAAATATATAAAGCTAAATTACATGCTCTTTCGCTAATGATAAATTGATAATGGACACATTTATGAGTTAATTTTAGGTCAGTTAATTGAAAATTTTAAATTAAAAATATTTTTTTTCAAATTCAAAATTTTGAATAGGATTGACCAAAAGTGGATTCAGGAACCTGCCTATTACTATTTCTATTTATAAGTATGGATACACTCTTGATAGATCGAAGAAATTGGCCCTTGAATTCAAAATTTTAAATTAAAAATATTTTTTTTTAATTTAAAATTTTGAATAGGATGGGCCAAAAGTTGACTTGGAAACCTGCCTATTACCATCTCTATTATAATTATGGATACACTCTTGATAGGTCGAAGAAGACTGTATTTTGACTTCTGGAAATCCAGACTCTAAATTTTTTGTATATTATTTAAAGAAGTTTTACTGTTAGTTATGATATAATGTAATATTCTTAATTCGAATAGTCTCACATAGAATATAATTTAAGAGCTAATATAGTTTATAATGTTCTCTTAAATTCATACACTAACTATAGTTAGTTACTTAGTTTTCTTAGAGAGGAATCCATTCAGTTTGAGAATAACCTCCTCCTTGAATTGTCACGATCAAACTTCATGTAAAATATATAATTGCCCATGACCAGATTTTTTACTTTAGTCTTATATATAAAATTTCCTCGTTTCGATAGGCAAAAAATTTGTATTACATTCTTTAATAGTTGTTGAGATAATAAAACTTTCTAAATAATTTTTCTCAAATAAAAATTTTAAAATGCTAACATAGCAATTTAGATTTAAGATGTACTGGAATACAAAATAATTTTACTACAACTTTAAAATTTTAATGTGGTATATTAGTACCTACTATCTCAAAAACAATTGATTTAATGTATCTTTTACCCGAATATTCTATAAATTCGTCTCTAAAATCATGAATTCAGAGCAATGATTTTGTGAGTCATGGGTCGGGCTAGCATCCATGCTTGTTCGAAACCCGCCCTCAAAGTACGTCAATTTCCGCTCTTAAATCCTTATTATCAGTCTTTCCTTCTTAGAATGTGCATCATAACAAATTGCTTAATACTTTTTTCTTATCCGTAAGTGACTGTTTGTGTGTAATGTAAGTTTCACTTTTTTATTTATAGTTGTCAGACCCAAATGACAAAAATAATAGTCCTATACCTTCTTTTTTTTTTTTTTTTTTTTAATCCTAGTTTACTACATTCATTTCTTTAGCAAACTGATGGGTAACTCTCCCGTGCTTTAATTATAAGACCTTAGAGAAACATGCTAATACATAATACATGAAAGTCATAACATCAATTTAAGGGTATTTACAGATCTATCCCTTATATCTTTATAAATTATAATTTAGTACCCCAAATCTTCATATTTAGGATTTAGTATCCCAAATTCTTTAAGTTACTACAATTTAGTCCTCCACTTTATATTTTGGCCCGATTTTCCGTTTTACCCCTGATTTCCTTCACTTAATTTCCCTTCTCTTTTCTCCTCTCTTCTTAGTCCTTATTGGGTTCCCCTTTATTCTTCTCTTCTCTCTATTCATTTATTGGGTTCTCCCTCTCTATATTGAAACCAAATGTATTATTCTCCATTAAATGTATTAAATCTTTAAGTCTCATTTATATTGGGTTCTCCCTCTCTATATTGAATAAATTCATTTTAGGTTTAATACATTTAGTAGAGAATAATATCTATATTGGATAAATTCATTTTAGGTTTAATACATTTAGTAGAGAATAATATATTTGTTCTCAATATAGAGAGAAAGAACCCAATAAATGAATAGAAAGAAGAGAAGAAGAAGAAGAAGAAGGGGGAATCCAATAAAAACTAAGAAGAGAGGGGAAAGAAGGAGAGGGAATTAAGTGAAGGAAATTAAGGATAAAACAGAAAAATCGGACCAAAATATAAACTGGTAGACTAAATTGTAGTAACTTAAAGATTTTGGGAGACTAAATCCTAAATATAAAAATGTGGAGGACTAAATTATAATTTATAAAGATGTAAGAGACAAATCTGTAAATACCCCATCAATTTACTACTATCCATCCTAAAGGAAGGACACATATAAAATACAAATTAACTATAAATGATACCAGTGTATTATCCTCTGAATACAAATAGCCACACAAACTCTTGTTAGTACCAACTCTTCTCCATATAGATGCAAGCAGGGCTGGTAATAGAGCAGGTGAAGCGCCATTGGTAGCCGGTTTCTCTTCGTCCTGATCGACGAGTGCTTGCAAATCTAATCGCCTGCAGTGTTCATAGTAAGCCAGTTTGGATGCAGTGGGCTGCTCATGGGACTGTTGGAACCTGATTCATGCATGGAAGAGTTAAAAGTAATGGATTTTTTGCTAATCAAACTCACATACACATATATAATTTTAGCAATATTGTCTAAATTGTGACAGTCAAACCCAGAACCTCTAGCAAATTGGAAAAGAACGATACCATTTAAGCAAAGTTCATTGACTATATGTAATAGACTACTTGCCTTGTATTTCGACTTGGTACGATGTACAAGAATTTATCTCTTGGATGCAAAGGCAGGTAAAAAATAAAAAAAAGAACAAGCTGAGAGTAGAGCTGTTTAATGGGCCGGGCGGCCCGTTGGGCACGCCCGGCACGTGCCCGCACGGCACGAGTGAGCCGTGCCGTGCCGGGCATGGCCCGGCACCTCGGCTCGGGCCGTCCGCACGGTGCAGCCTGGCCGTGCCTGGCACGTTTTTTTTTTTTTAAAAATAGCCGTTGGCTAAATTTGGGGGGGGTTTTGCAATTTTTTTTTGCAAATAGCTCCCCAACGGCTATTTTGATAGTCGTTGAGGGGTTTCTTGCAATTTTAAATTGCAGATTTTTCCCTCAACGGTCAAAATAGCCGTTGGGGGGTTTTTGTAATTTTTTTTGCAAATTAAAACCTTTCTTTCTCTATAAATACCTCATTATCTCCTCTATTACCATTCATCATTCTTATACACCAAATTCATTCTAAAAAATCTTCTAAAATCTTTAATTCTCAAGAAGTCTCAAGCAAAGTAAGTAGTAAGTTTCAATCAAGTAATCAAGAAGTCTCAAGTAAGCAAGTCCCCCAAACAAGATCCAAGCAAGTTTTCTCATTGAAGCAAGGTTTTCTTCGCTATTTCGGTTTCCAGCTTTATCTCTCTAGCTAGATATTTCACACACTCTCTCAAATAGTTCACCGGTTAACATGTATTTATAATTTAAAGTTTTTTTGAGAATTTTAATTTGTTTTTTTGGGATTTTATTAAAATGAATCCAAACTAGTCTGGCGCTTCTTGCTCTCAAGCCACGGGTTCTTTTACTCCCTCTTTAACTGATGAAAAATGTCAAATCTATGTCAACCCTTAGAACAACCTCCTTAAGTATCATTTTCTATATCTGAGGAAGAACCAACTGATACAATCATATCCGAAACACAAACTACCACATCTACTAGGGATACTAGATCGGACATATGGACACATTTTGAAAAAATAATAGAAAATAGTGTTAGAAAAGCTAAGTGTAAACACTGTCATAAAATTTATTCGTTTCTTTTAGGTAGCAGAACGGGTCATCTTAAAAGACACCTACAAAAAACTCACCCACCAAATGTACCACATCAAACACAAATAAGCACATTTGGTGGATCATTAGGTATACGTAAATATGATCCAATTAAAACAAGAGAACATTTAGCAAGATTTATAATACATGACGAACAACCATTTATTTTTTCGGAAAATTGCAAATTTGAAAGATTTTGTAAATCAGCATTTAGTGACGAATATAAAAAAGTCCCACGTTCAATATCTACATTCGACATGTTCAAACTATATAAAGAGCAGAGGGACACTTTAATAGCTATTTTTACTTCTTTAATTTTTAGAGTTGCTATAACTGTAGATTGTTGGGAAGCTAAAAATATGACTAATTATTTATGCGTAACGGCACACTATATAGATCAAGAATGGTGCATACAGAAAAGAATAATATGGTTTAGGGTAATTGAATTTCCTCACAATGCACATAATTTATCACAATCCCTTCTAAGTGTTTTTTTAGCTTTTGGAATAGAAAAAAATATTTACCATTTCTTTGGATAATACTTCTGAAAATACGGCCGCAATTAGAATTCTTAAAAATATTACAAAACCAATTCTAGATGGAAAATTATTCCACGTTAAGTGTATTTGCCACATACTAAACTTATGCGTTCAAAATGGATTAAAAATAGCAAATGATTCACTAATGAAACTTAGGTATGCATTACTTTTTATTAAAGATAGTGGGCCAAGAAGACAAGCATTTAAACAAATATGTAAAAATCTGAAAATATCACATAGAATTATTCCTATAGATGTTAGAACAAGATGGAATTCTACATATAAGATGTTAAACATAGCTATTCAGTATAAAAATGTAATAAATACTTTTAATGAAATGGAGTCATCAATGTATAGTTTAGATAATAATGAATGGCACCAGTTGAATTGCATTTCTAAGTTTTTAGGCAAATTTGAAAATGCAACTAGAGCACTGTCAGGCACTTATTACCCAACTACACATATTGCACTATATTATCTAACCGAAATTAGTTCGGTTTTTAATGAATGTAGAAATCACCAAATACTTGAAAATATTGTTCAACCTATGGAAATTAAATTTAATAAATATTTTAAAGATTTTCCATACTTATTGTATTTTGCAACTGTTATGGATCCCCGTTGCAAGTTAGATGGATTTGAAATATTAATAGATTTATTTTATACAAATATGTCTTATGAAAATAATGTGAGGGATTTAGTTAATGATATTAAAATATGTTTAGATATTATGTATAAAACATATGAAGATATGTATGGTGTGCCAACACAAACTACAAAAGAACCATCTACTAAGGAAATTCGTAATCCAATAATATCATCTGTATTTCACAGAAAAAAAGCAAGACAAAGTAGTACATATTTTAATGAATTACATTATTATTTAGAGAGAGCTAATTATGAAGATAACGCATCCCCTGAAAATTATGAATTTTTTGATATTTTGGCATGGTGGAAATTACAGGAAAAAACATATCCCGTGCTTTCTAATATGGCCCATGATCTACTAATTCCTTCGGTGTCTACTGTAGTATCGGAGTCTGCTTTTAGCACAGGTGGTAGAGTGCTCACGGATTTGAGAACCTCAATAGCGTCGGACATATTCGAGATGTGTGTCTGCTTGAAGGATTGGTACGACGCAGAAGATAGGGAACAAGACTTAACTAATGAAGTTGTACTAGAGACCTTAGGCTTACTAGAAGAAAATGAAGTATGATTAAAAGTATTTAAATTTGTAAGAATTTTCATGTATTTTCAAATTTTTTTTTGTAATTTTTAACTCATAAATTTCTTAGAAAAGATACTAAGAACAAGTTGAAAGTGACGTATACGGTCATCTCATCTCTTTTCGGGCTTTGTATAACTTCTAAAGAGATTTATAGAGCAATTGTATGAATATAATGATATTAAATAAAATATAATATTTTTTTTATTGTTATTACTTCTTATTAAATCTAGTTAAATGAAGCAAATTATCCACTTTAAATTTTTTTTCCTGTTTTTTAATTAACATGGGCTGGCACGGGCTCGGCACGGGGCTGCCGTGCCGTGCCGACTGGCCGAGCCCGGGCCTAGGCTCGGAAAAACGTGTCGTGCCCGGACCGGACTGGGCACGGCCCGATAGGCACCCCTAGCCGAGAGCCGTTAGATGGTAACATTTCGTTGGTATCCAAATAATGGTCTAGTAAATGCTTTATTATATCTTAATTCTTAAAAACGAAAAAAAGGAGGGAGAGGGGGGGAGAGAGAATACAAGCCACGTAACAGGGAAAACTTAATCAATCTCTCTCTCAATAATCAATAATAAATCACACCATCCTTGATTGCTGACAAAATTGTAATTAAATCACAAATAAATAACCAAATTAGTCCTTTAAAGCACTGTTTATAAACTCAGCAGGCTGCGGAAAAGTTGAGCTAAATAGGCAGAAAATCTCTTGATTTCCCTTAACGGTACTTTCTAAAAAAATGGGTTTTTTTTTAATAAAAGTAATAATGAGATATTTTCCCCCTTTTTTGGCTGCTGAACTCTGGCTATAAATATCTATCGTCTCCCAAGTACTTCTCCATTGTTCTCAACGAACTCCAATTTTAAAGAGAGAGAGAGTTAGGGTTTGGATTATCTTTAAGGTTCGCTCTCTCTCTCTCTCTCTCTCTCTCTCTCAAATCTCTTCTATTTTCTTTGATCATTTTTTGGTTTTGTTGTTGACTAAATTTTACTGTTTATGATGGAAATTTTCTTATAAGGTTTAAGAATCTAAATGTAGATTACCATGTTCTTATAGATTGACTAAAGTTTGGATTATGGCCCAAAAAATGGATTTTTTTTTTTTTTTTTCAATTTAATTCTCTTCCATTGGATCTGGAACTGCTATCCTGGCGGTTAAAAATGTAATTTTTGCAACTCTTTATTTTTGTGTCTTTGCTTGAATTTTTCTAAGATTTCTACGTTTAGCTATAGTCTAATGTCCTTTCTGAATTCTTGGATTATACAATTTGGATTATTACTTAAAGAGCGAAAAAATGCGTTTGTATGTTTTCTCCTTCGTTCTATAATCTTTTAAAAAAGAAACAAAAAAAAAAATAAAAATAAAAGGGGTCTCCTTTGTCCAGAATGTTACAACAGGAAGGCTAGAAAGTAAATGCAAATAGATCCCTTGTTGCCCTTTGAGAAGATAAGTAATTGGCTAATGTCGCAACATCAACTACTGGGTAACATTTGTTTGTCATGGGCAACCCCAAGATTCCCAACATTACTACTATAGGCCACTGGAAATAATTGATTTTTTTGAGATAAAAATGAAAATAATTAATATTATACCAATATTGAAAATAACAGTTATGAAACCTGTTATATTGCGTTACGTAACCCCAGCTCTATATAATAACTGAAAATAACTCAATACACCGTAATAGTACATTTTTTATGTTATTTTATTTTATTACGTCATGTTACGTTATTTACAATTATTTTTTTAATAATTTCTATATTGTTGTTGTTGATTATTATTTTTTTATTAGCGAATTGCTGTAATTTTTTTGATTAGTTGTTGGCTTGTTAGATTACTTGTGGAATTACTAACATTGTATCCTTATTCGCTTGTTATAATTTCTCTCCGGTTACTGAAATATCTTACTGATTCTATTGATTTTTTTAATTGAACTGAAGTCAACAATTACAAATAAAATAAATTGAACATTACAAAATATAAATTACAATAATAATAATAATTAGAATTAAAATAAAAAATTAAAATCTTATTTTCATATTTAAATGCTGACTGAAATTACGGTTAGAGACTTAATATAATTTATAAAGATAAATATGAAAATTATTGTAAAATTTAATATAAAATTAGAA
This sequence comes from Dracaena cambodiana, assembly GCA_036321105.1. Lineage (NCBI taxonomy): Eukaryota > Viridiplantae > Streptophyta > Magnoliopsida > Asparagales > Asparagaceae > Dracaena > Dracaena cambodiana. The sequence goes on from JAYEPQ010000005.1 coordinate 40,820,942, forward strand.
TAGATTATGTATTACTAAATAGTTTTATATTTTTTTTAGATATTTTAAATTTATTTTTGAATTTATAAAAAATATTTTATGTAGTTTTACCTTTATTTTTAATTAAATAAATAAATAATTACATAACGTAGGTTATGCACTATGCTATATGCGACATAACTTAACATAGACAAACCGTTACGTTATCGTTATCGCTATTTTAAACATTGTATTATACCTTCACGTAGAATTAACATCATCTCAATGCATCATCTACTTGTACTACAAGATTTCTTGTCTTGGAAGTTGAGATTCTCTCCTAACAAGGTTACTTTGTTTTATTTTCTTTCTATTTTCTCCTTCCCATGGCCACCTAAACTATTTGAGTATTTTCTGGTATAATTATTGAAGAGTAAGTTGTGATTTACACCAGATTCTAAGGACATCTGTGCTTGTTCTAGAAACATGGCTACTTCTCGAATGCATTTGCTGGGTCTTCTGTTCTTGCTATTCTGCGTGCCATCCATAGAAGCAACGTATTTCAAGTACAAAGATCCAAAACAACCATTAAATGTGAGGATCAATGATTTGATTAAACGAATGACCCTCGCTGAGAAGATCGGTCAGATGACTCAGATTGAACGAAAGGTTGCAACGGATCATGTAATGAAGAATTACTTCATAGGTATGTTTTGTCACCCAACTCTTACATTATAGATGTATAATACCATGTACTGAATTTAATTAAGATGCTGCACAGGAAGTGTATTGAGTGCTGGGGGAAGCACGCCTCGTCCTCAGGCAAGTCCTAAGGTTTGGGTGGACATGATAAATGAATTCCAGAAGGGCAGCCTTTCAACACGTCTTGGTATTCCGATGATATATGGTATAGATGCTGTGCATGGAAACAACAATGTTTACAGAGCAACCATATTCCCGCATAATGTTGGGCTTGGAGCTGCCAGGTAAGTTCACTAACAGTTACCATCGGTTGGCATGAAAGCCTTGGTAGCATGAATTTTTACTTTTTCTGTGTATTGCTTCTTTAGTATGAAACTTTTATGTTCGTATTGTTTCTCTTGTCTTATATTATTCTGTTGGATTATGCATTGAATCACATAAGTGAGAAATTGCAAGCATGATAAAATTCATGATAGAGACGATTAGCCTTGTAACTTGCGATTGCTCATGTATGAATTGATCTTTAACCCTTTTTTTCATTTTTTTCGCTAGAAGATATTTCAACAATTGGAGATCTAGCTTTATGTTTAATTGGTCAAACTCCCTAATGTATCAAATTGTCTGTACACTTCTAGGTTGAATTTTCAGTTAATAATCTATAGTTCTATACAATCTTCATCAAATAATTTTTCTCTGCTCTCTCTCTCTCTCTCACATGTGTTGAGGGGAGGTCATCGATGATAGTCTCTCGTAGCCGATCCTACTACACTCTTCTACCGCCCATCCTCTCAACACATCCAATGTGTATGTGGATTAGACTTAAATGAGAGATAAAGCCAAAACTTTAATCCAAGCAAGGTTGATGAGTTGGCGGGTAAGGTTGTGGACGATGGTAGCGCTGGCAGCGCAAGCTCATCTGAGATGCGAAGGTGGTTTTTTGCCAAGGTGGCGAGCTTAGGAGGAGATCGAGGGCCAGTGGCGGTGCTCCTATGTGTTACTACATAGGCAGTGAGTTTTGATGGAGCTTCATAAAAGTTGAGTTTTGTTGGTGCTCGAGGACCGAGAACTAGCGCTCTAACGTGTTGGTGGTTAGAGGCGATGAGCTCCATTGAGGTTTATCGATTGTGAAGGGCAAGGCACTGGCATTGGTTACCGTTCGTTCAACCGGTGGCCCCACGTCTGTTATCTTTTGCATAGGAAGCCATGGCCATTGGCCATGCTCTGATGAGGTTGGATCAAAGGGGTAAAAGTCTTTGACCAGAATGTGATTCAAACCTTTAGTTATGTCCTAATGGTCAAGTTTAGAGTCATAAGCTCAACTAGGTGCACCATCATCATAATAAATACGATTAATTATCAACTAATGGTTGCAATGTCTTTTTAATGACTTTGATGATGGCCCAACAACTATAGTAAAGTAATCATCGGGTACAAGCATTCAGTGATAATTAACGGTGAGGGGCTCAATCAAATGTGGAGTGTGACTGGAGAGTTGTGCTGCGGATTTTCGGGATTTAACAATTTTAAATTTGAATTGGAGCCCATTTATGTGGATGTAATCTTGACCGAATGGAAAGAGTATCTTGGAGAGTTTCCAAAGGAGCACACCATTTTTCCTAATGAACCCACTTTATACCTGTCCAGTCTCTGAGTCCGGACAAAAAAAACGCTGAGAAGTGGGCTTATTAGGAAAATTGGTGTGCTCCTTTGGAAACTCCCGTATCTTGGGGCTGGGCAAAAACTAGTTAGGGCGGATAGGCCCATATGTTAAATTCCTATTACGATGGAAGATGGTTTTAGGCTGAGTATTAAGCTAGTCCTATGTGTGAGTAGGTAGCCCATCAAGAGACAATCTGATTATCATAGTGTAGTCTAGCACTATTGGACTTCAAAAGGAAACAAGAGGGAGTTTGTTTTGACCAACAACTTCGAGAAGTTTGCACCGATTTGGTTAGAGGAGCATACCAGAGAAATTCAAATAAGACTCTGGTGGGATGGTTTACTTGGCAGTGGTTTGACTGATCTTGGAGTAAGTATTGATTTCTATAATAACTTTGGTAAAATGCGTTAGTGTTTCAAGAGTGTTTCTTAGCTGGTGGTGTTTGAGAGGTGACAGAAGTGATACTGATGACGGGTGTTTGATCATAATGGTTGGCGATATAGCATTGGAGTTGCTAGGAAATACTTGTGTACACCAACTGGGAGTGCTGGGAGGGACTACAATCGTTGGTAATAACTGGGAAGTGATCAAAACGAGATTAGGCGATGTTAGCACAAAGAAACTCCATTAGATGTGTTATTAAAGAAGATTACATTAAGAGATGATGACGTACAAAATACCGAGGTAGCATGCCATCAAAGGGGAGGGGAGAGCATGATGGTGTGTCACAGCAAAGGGCGATCCATACATCTACCATTCACGAGCATGCATGACCTATATAAGACTTTCCGTTTGTATCTTTTATTATATAGAAACTTATGTACTCTTTTATTTTATTTTATATTATCTTATACGTAATCACAAGTGGCATTATGTAATAGCACTTATTTTATTATTTCCTAATTAATGGAATGTGGAGGGCTCATCTCTCCATTTATAGCATTTGACTCACCAGGGAATGCATGCATACACCAACAAACTATGAGTGCTGGGAGGGGCTACGATCGTTGTGAGCAACCAAGAAGTGATCAAAACGACATTAGGCGATGTAGGAACAAAGAAACTCTATTAGATGAGTCACTAAAGAAGATTATATTCAGAGACGATGACATACAAAATACCAAGATAGCTTGCCATCAAAGTGGAGAGCAGAAATGGTGAGTCACGGCAAAGGTCGATCAACATATCTACCATTCACGAGCATGACCTAAGACTTTCCATCCATATCTTTTGTTACATGGAAGGCTCTGTATGTTAGTTTTTCCTCTTCCCATGAGAATCGGTAACAACCGATTTGAGAAAGTTAAAGATGAGAATCGGTAACAACCGATTTTATCAGTTAAAAATATGGTCCATGCATTCCACGATTTTAGGAACGAAATCACGTTCAAAACTGTCCCATGTTTTGTGCTCGGTGGAAAACGGCTCGGTGATGGACAGAGCCTATTTATACTGTGTTTTCTTCTCAGATTAGCTCCTTATGCCTTACAATCTCCTACAGTCAAAAATATTCCATCTAATTGAGGTTGTGTGAGGTTTAGAAACACCCAAACCGAAATTAAACACATTCTTTTGAGTGTTTTTACAGCTTGAACTGCAATTACTGGAGGTATGAATTTCGATTCAATTTTTAGTTCCGCTTTTAATTCATCAATGTTCACTTATATCATTGAATATGTTTAGGATTAATATTAGGATCGATTTATTTTAACACTGTACTCTTTTATTTATTTTATATTATCTTACATATAGTCACGAGTGGCATTTTGTAATAGCACTTAGTTTGTTAATTTCTAATTAATGGAATGTGGGGGGCTCGTCTCTCCATTTATACTAAAAATCTTCATCAAATAAAAATATTGAAATTTGATGTTTATGATAGTGGTGTGAAATTATATTTCCATATCCCTCAAACACTCCCCGCGCTAACTTGAAATTTTTTGATCTGCTAGAGATCCTGAACTCGTGAAAAAGATTGGAGCTGCGACCGCCCTTGAAACCAGGGCTGTAGGCATGCAATATGCTTTTTCTCCGTGCATTGCGGAAAGTAAATCTGCACCAATATATTATAGCTGTATTACTCTCTAATTATACACTTGAACATCATTAATTTCTAATTAGAGTGACACATGTTTCTGATTCCATTGTGCCACTTCAGGTATGCAGAGATCCACGTTGGGGTCGCTGCTTTGAAAGCTACAGTGAAGACCATCGGATTGTTCAAGCAATGACAGAAATTATTCCTGGATTACAAGGAGAGATTCCTGCCAATTCACCCAAAGGAGTACCTTATGTTGCTGGAAAGTATGGCTTTTAAAATTAATTGCTACTTAATACGAACTTGTCTCTGTAATTATTGGCCATAACATTTATTTAGTTTGTTAACTTAAGATAGTTGATGGACACGAGCAGTTTTTGGTCCTTCACTTCTCCATCATATACAAACAACCATTTACTCTGTTAAACGATTTCTTTACTGGTTGGGCAGGGACAAAGTTGCAGCCTGCGCTAAGCATTTTGTTGGTGATGGAGGGACATATAAGGGGATCAATGAGAATAATACTGTAGTAAATCGTCATGAGCTTCTTAGCATCCACATGCCAGCTTACTACAACTCCATCATCAAGGGTGTATCCACTGTTATGGTGTCATATTCAAGTTGGAATGGAGTGAAAATGCATGCAAATCGAGATCTTATCACTGGCTTCCTTAAAAGAACTCTCCGGTTCAGGGTGGGGTGCCAATCGCAGATATCAAAGTGCTTTCGCAGTACATAGCAATCCCATTCACTGCTTTTGCATTACCACTAACTATTGCGTTAATGGCTTTTTCAGGGATTTGTCATCTCGGATTGGCAAGGAATTGATAGGATCACCAATACTCCAGATGCAAATTACACATACTCAGTCCTTACTGGAGTCAATGCTGGTATTGATATGGTCAGTAGCTATTAATCACCTGATACTTCATCTGCAATGACAACAAAGTTGAGTAAATTAAATTAAATTCTTTGCTTTCGGGTGCATTTTGGTTGTTCTTTTCGTTAATCAAAATAGAAATATTGCATAATGCATAGTTCTCCAAACCATATCTCAAATACTGATATGGAGAGAAAGTTAATATTCCGGTGAATCCAAACTGAAAAAAGTATTCTTATGTTTGACTAATTTGCTGTAGTTTTAGATGTCAAGACCTTAAGTAATTTCAAACATTTGGTTTTTCTGAATCACATATATATATATATTTATTTCATTGTAGATCATGGTTCCCAACAACTATACAGATTTCATTGGTAATCTGACCTATCTTGTTAAGAAGAAGTTCGTCTCTATGAGCAGAATTGATGATGCTGTTAGAAGGATTCTGCGAGTCAAGTTTGTCATGGGCCTATTTGAGAACCCGATGGCTGATCTTAGCTTTGCGGATCAGTTGGGGAAGAAGGTTTCTCTCTCTCTCTCTCTCTCTCTCTCTCTCTCTCTCTCTCTCTCTCTCTCTCTCTCTCTCTCTCGCTCTCCTAACATCTCCTCTCAATAGTCATACTTATCTTAACTCAAAAAGTAAATGATCCTTAATTATCAATAATATGAAGGACTAAAGCAAATGCCAATGAGAGGGCATGCTCCTTACAATTCATTGATTTTAACAGGAACACAGGGAACTGGCTAGAGAAGCTGTTAGAAAATCACTTGTGCTACTGAAAAATGGAAAAACCTCTGATCAGCCGTTGCTGCCACTTCCTAAGAAGGTCCCGAAGATCCTGGTTGCTGGAGGCCATGCTGATAACATAGGTTATCAGTGTGGTGGATGGACAATTGAATGGGAAGGAGACAGTGGAAACATCACAGCTGGTGAGGATTGTTACATTGTTTTTGTCTTTTAAAACCTATGTTTTGTTAGCTCCTTTATTAGCTCCTCATATGGAAATATAGCAGAATAAGTTTAGGAGTAATTAATCAAAGGAATGAAATATAGTATTCACAAATTGTTTTTTCCTTGAAACGACTAGTCAATATAAAGCATGATTCTTATTGTGAGATCAAGGCCCCTCACATGAACCCTCTCCCTTAGTGTGACTGTTGCCACCTCTTCAAGCCACATTGCTTCTGTTTGAAGATCAAATTAAGAAATGCTTTGATGCCCTCCATTTCCTAGCACTGAGATGCCAAATGGATCAGGAGTCAAATCGATAGGCTATTGGCATTGAAGTATACTTCTCGTATGATAAGTATTCTGATGCGGTTAGCACATGTTCTATACCTAGCATTGTTAGTTATAATGTATTTAAACCATAGTTTTGTGGGATTAATAGACTTGGGGTCTCATATTAGTGGCACGCACACATGACAATTGTGAACTATTCACACCCCTTTATGATTGTAGCTTATCTCATTGACTAGTATCTTTTCACTTCATACTAATCGCATTGTCCTCCATTTTCTATCCCTTCAAAATTTTCAGAGGGATACTCGTCGCTAAATTAAATTTTGTTTTTTTTATAAAACATATATCATTTCCAGAGTTGTAACTTATCTTTCTGAATAAAGTTTTGTTTTAAATGTATCATATCCATAGCATCACAAAATATCTATGGAAATCTCAAGTCAGATCTAGCCACCTTTCTAATAAATGCATATTTCATTCCCTCAAAATAACTAAATGAATAAATACATATTTGAAACAATTACCATTCCCCATCTATTGCATAAACTTCAACTCTTCTGTACATTTATATGTTGTCAATTAATCAGCCACTACCTTGATGATACACAGGAACTACAATCCTTGATGCGATTAAATCCACCATCGACCCTGCAACTGATGTCATCTACACAAAGACCCCTCACTCCGATTTCGTCAAAAAAGGCGGTTTTTCATATGCCATTGTTGTTGTTGGGGAGGTCCCATATGCTGAAACTAAAGGAGATAATCTTAACCTCACACTTCCTCACCCTGGTCCAAGGACAATCAAGAAAGTCTGCAGCCATGTCAAGTGTGTCGTGGTTCTCATCTCTGGCAGGCCTCTCGTGATCAAGCCATACCTATCCTCAGTGGACGCTCTTGTTGCTGCTTGGCTCCCTGGATCAGAAGGCCAAGGAGTTGCGGACGTTCTCTTTGGGGATTATGGATTCACTGGGAAGAGCCCTCGCACCTGGTTCAAGTCGGTGGATCAGCTTCCCATGAACATTGGGGACAAGCACTATGACCCTTTGTTCCCCTTCGGCTTTGGATTAACAACAAAGCCAACTGCAGCAACGTAGAAAACCAACAGTAACTAAGCTCAGTTTTGGTTCATCCATTCATAGAAATCATTTTTATTTTGATTTTTTAGAAAATAATAGAAGCATGTCGGTTGTGCTCTCATTGGAATTTTTGAGCACCTTGAAATGAATAACTTTACATGTTAGCTTCTGCTGCTGCTGCTGCATTTTTGGATTTTTCGTATTTGTATTTGATCAGCCTGTGCCTATATTATATCTCTCACTGGTCCATTTATGATGATTGAGTAGTGTTTATTATGTTATAAATTGTATTTTTTTTGTTCTAAATGGCACTGTGATGGTGATAGTTGCTGGCATGTTGAAGTTTTGTCATTGTGTTGTTAGAATAAACTCTATCTGAGGTTCTTAGATTGGAGCCTTTTCTCTGTTTTTATGAAAATTATGTGAATACACTGTGGTATCATTCTTATTTATTTCCAAATTGCAATTAATTTCATTCCAAAATGCTACAGAATTTCATGTGGGTTTTCAGTTAGAGAGATGCCCTGATTGGTTCTTCACTGCACCAAAACTCCGAACTCCTGCAGGTTGAAGGCCTATTTTGAATAGAAAACTGGATTTTATATAGCGATATTTTTTTTTAAAAAATCCACAATTAAATGCATACATAGTAGAAATTGAACCAGGGCTTTATGTAGCGGTATTTTTCTTTTAAAAATCCGCAATTAAATGCGCGTCCGGCAGAAATTGATCATAAGTTGCTCTGATCCCATGTTGAAAGTCTCTTTCACTACATCAAAATTGCAAAGTTGTGGTGAAGGTTGAGGGAAATTATTTTGTATTTTAACAGTTATAATCTTATTTCCGACTATAATTATAATACTTCTAACTCGAATTGTCCTACATTGGATATGAGCCGAGAGATCACAATATAATCTGGTTAGCCTTTCAAGAGAGGAATCAATAGTTAATTATAAACTATTCTAATTCTTGAGAATATACCATAGCCTTAATCTATTCATATAAGAATATGTTGACGGCATTCTAAAATCCTGGGAGGCACCTCTAGAATTCTACATCGCCTGATAAAATTGGTATAGTTCATAATGATTTCTATAAATCCATCAAGTAACAGCAACTAATCTTTTTTAGAGGGAAGAGTTCTTGGTTAATTATAAAATATTTTTGTTATTGGTATTGTACCGCGAAATCTTAGTATATTCCTCCAAGCCCCGTTTCGCTACTGGATAATGATTTTCATATTCTTGCTTTATGGATGCTAGGTCAAGGTTCTGAACCATGTTGTTTCTTAGTGTGTCCAATGTCTCATCTCGTATGTTTGATCTCATGGCATGTTGAGATTGGAGCAACAAATACAGCTATCTAGTTCATACTCACAATAGAATGAATTGTGCTGTTAAAGGAAATTGAGCTAGGCATGGGCCGTTAGTTATAACAGCCCACTTTTTGAAGTGAGCAATTTTGTCTGTGTACGCTTAGTTTCCCTGCACAAGGTTTTTGATGCACTCAATTCAAGAAACCTATGGCCTATGTATCTTGTATTCTTGAGAGTCTACTAGGTTAACTGGCTATGCATTCTAAATACAGTAAGCATACTTTGAAATAACGATACAATAACAACAACAGCTAAGCCTTTTATCCCAAGTACTTGGGATAGGATACATGAATGAAAAGAGAATCACGCCGAATCGATCACGTTGATAATCCTTCTCTATTCATTCCAATCAATTAATATCTTCTCATTTAAACCTCCAGAATCCATATCTTTTCGTATCATCTCCATCCATGTTTTATTCGGTCTTCCCTTCGCTTTTTTAACTTATCACATATTGATAAACTTTCCTCATCAAATTAGTGCATTTGTAGGTCTATATTGCACATGACCAAACCATTGTAAGCAAGCGATTTTGTCGCATATTTCTCACTTTATCTCTCCTACTATTATCGCATATCCAGCAAAACATGCACATCTCTATTACACTTATCTTTTGTGAAATAACGATATGTGATACAATACGTTATGCTGACTCTGCTTATAAATATCTAAACTCATTCGAATTGATATTTTTTGTTGATTTACATGTTACAAGTTCAAAATAAGTATAGCATTTTAAAAAGAGAATATGAAAATTCAGAATACCATTATGTAAAAGTATTCAAACTGATTATCTTAACCACTATTTTCTTAATTTTGGAATCTTGAGCCATTTTCATTCTCGCAGCAGCATAGTTTCTTACTTAGTATCTAAACAATTTTATCTAATAAATTTCATTAATAAGCACTAATATAATCATCATTCGTGAGCAGAATATGAGCAAGCTTGAAAACTTGGTTGTTTTTTTTGAAAATAAATATAAACTTGATTCTTTTTTAAAATAAAATTACAGATTTAGATTTTTCTAAGAAATTATTCTCAAGTAATCTAGCAATATATTATGTTTGTTATTGTAGTGTCATTTTGATTAATAATCTTATGGCCATTACATTTTGGATGATTAATTTATATTTCGCACATTACTGGTTTTAGTATTTATCAAAGTTGTTTGTATATATTTTAAATTCGCTCATATATTTGTCATAATAATATACATCGATACATACATCTTACAAATACAAGATATAAGATAATGATACGTATTCTGAATTTATATTTTGCTTCCTACTAAGTTTATTTTTAGTTTTTCAAATTTTATAAACTAGTATTCTGTCACTTTTCTTTCCAGTATATATAAAAAGTTTTGGATTACTCTCAATAAATTGGGAAATTCTAAATACGCACCACATTTGACTTAGTGAGCACCATTTTCCCCTATGTTGTAAATCACTTTACTATAGGATGCGGTGCTCGCTAAGTAGAATGTGGTGTGCATTTAGAATTTCCCAATAAATTGAATAGGACAAGGAGATTTAGGGTGGGGTGCTCTTTGAGCGAGCGGATGGTAATAATATGCACGTGAATAAAGTTTGTTTTCCTTTGGACAGATGATCAGTTCCCTTTTTATGATTAGAAAGAAAACTGTGACCTAAAAGCATTGACATTGCTTTTATCCTAACAAAGAGAGGAAAAAATAAAAAGGGAGAGAAACAAAATAACAAAATAATATTGTTTGAAATCTAGGTGACACCTGATTGGCTAGATTGCATAGAGGACCATATTGTCCGCTTGCGCGTCTTCCGGCTTTGATGCGCTGCGGCTAACCAATAGATTGTAAGAGATTATAGGCAGCATATCCCATTGGTAGTTGAAGCTAGGGTTCACCCAGTATGTCCAGTTTTTTAGCTGTTCTATTCAAAAATTAAAATTAAATTTTTTTTTTATTTTTCTAATTTAAAATTTTTTAATGTGATAGATCGAACATTAAGGTGATGGTTGAGAGAAATTATTTTAAAATACTTCTGTAGGTTGAAGGTCTATTTTTGAACAGAAATCTGGATCCGGTAGGAATTGAATTTAGATTGCTCTGATACCAAGTTGAAAGACCCTTTCAGTACACCAAAACTCCTAACTTGTGGTGAGAGTTGAGTGAAATTATTTCGTATTTTAACTATATATATATATATATATATATATATATATATATATATGTATATATATATATATATATATGTATATGTATACATATATATATACATATATACATATATACATATATACATATATATACATATATACATATATATACATATATACATATATATATATATATATACACACACACACTGTAGGTGAGCCGTTAGCTCAGGAAAAGTTACGTGAGCTAGCGACAAAACTTTAATGACTCAATGATTTTTCTTCAATTTTTTTTAACAATTATTATCTCTATCTCCTTAACTTCTTTTGGATTAAATTTCATAAATTTTGGAGTTCATTAAACCTTTCATCAAGTGCATACAAAATGTTTCATTCATTGAAAACCGTTAATTTTGTATTAACTTGATGAAGGACCAAATCAAAATTAAAACCCAAAAAATTGGGTATGAGTGAACCCTAGGGGGTCTAGATCATAATCAAAAAAAAAAATTTTTAAAAATATTTTTGGAGATAGTGAAAATGAACTGCAGCTCAGATAACTTGTATGAGCTGTCAGCTGAATTCCATTTTCCTCTCTCTCTATATATATATATATTACTATAGGTGAGCCGTCAGCTCGGGAACGTGAGCTAGCGGCAAAATTATAATGATCTAATATTTTTTTCTTTAATTTTTCTTTACAATTATTATTTCTATCTTTTTAACTTCTTTTAGATTAAATTTCATATATTTTGGAGTTCATTTACCATTTCATCAAGTGCATACAAAATATTGTATTTATTGAAAACCGTTAATTTTGTGTTAACTTGATGGAGGATTAAATCAAAACTAAAACCCAACAAATTGGGTATGAGTGAATCTAGGGAGTCGAGATCATAATCCAAAAGAAATATTTAAAAAAAAGATTATTAGAGATAGTCGAAATGAACTGCAGCTCAGATAACTTGTATGAACTGTTAGCTCATTTTTATTTTTCTCATATATACATATTCTATTGGAAGTTTGAAATTTTTTTGTGGGGTATCGGAAGATGGATTCAGTTAAGAACAACTTTAAACTAGCTATGAATGCTACGAAGCACATGATCTTGACTTCGGCATGAAATATGTATCGGTGAGTGATATCGGATTGAATATTGTTAAAATAAACATGCGAAGTTTTTATTAATACGTTACATCTAGATATTGTCCAAATTTAAACTATAACAAACTTGTTTAAATTTAGTGTTGTCCGGTTACTAAGCTTGCATGTTGCACCCTTATGTTGGAAAGATTTCTCACTCAAAAAGAAAAAAAAAAAAGGAAAAGAAAAGAAAAAGCAAAAACTGAGTATACATATAAATTTTTTTATAAAATAATATGTTTGAGAGATGAATCTACCTAATGAATACAAGTGACTACAATCCTAAAGGAAAAAAAAAAAAGGCAACGCTAAGAATAGGCGAGTCTAAATATCAATTCTCGATCCTTTATATTCAAAAATTTAAATTAAAAATAATTTTTTTATTTTTAATTTAAATATTTAATAGGAAAAATCAAGAGTTCGCGCTTAAATCTGTAAATTCTCATCTCATTCTCATCTGTACAAATAGTCAGACCAACATTAGGTGAGATTTTAATATAAAGTCTAGAGCTATGAATAAATCTAGACTCTATCGGATAGGAACCGCCTCACTATCAAAAATAAATAGTTTCGACGGTGTCGCAGGCCAAATCAACAGTCTCCATAGGCAAACATTACATTTTGGAAGGTGATCTTTGCAAAAATTAGTACGGGAGAAAAGGATAAATGAGCGTCCAAATCATGCATTGTTCAGAATTTCTGGATGCGCCCAATGATTTTATCAGTGTGATCCAATTTCTCAGTAGTAATGTAATTATTTTTTCTCTAATTTTGGGACTCACTAAGAAAAATATAGAGTGCATTTAGAAATTTCCTTGTTTGCTTTGATGTTTTCTATAAAAAATTAGAAAAGCTGCATTAAATATAGAAAACGGAGAGAATTATGCTCGTGATTTTTATGAGCCATTTATAAATAAACATCGTAAAAAGAAAAGCGAGCGTAGACCTCTATGTCTAAAATAAATTATGCATAAAAAATTATGTGATTTTAATACTTTTATGTCAGTGATTAAGATGTATCATTGATATTATTGCTGAAATATCGTTCATTTTGAAATTATCAAGTTGTAACAGTCGTCTCCTTATCACCAACTAACTCCTCGTTCTCACTCGAGCACATTTATCTACAAAGTTCTCTCAAATTTCTAACCCAAAAAACCTAGTTACAATTAGTGAACATGGTTATGAGAATCTATATAGACTAAACTTTTTCTAGCATATTTAATGTCTAACTAAACTTATATGGTGTTACAATCTACAGTTTTTTAGGATCTGGTGCTCACTTTAGATCTAACCAGGTATTGTTATGAGCCGTTGCCTAATTGCATCATGATCCCAGGCAATATTTCACGCCTTTGGCTAGTGCATACTTCTAAAATCAATCAGCAACAACTTTCCAAAAGATTACACATTGCTCCCACTCGAGCGGGAAATTCTATTTGCACACGACATTTTACTCTTGACGCACGGTTTTAAAACTTATAAATAATTATAAGTTTGCTATTATTTTTTTGGACTAACTTACCCTTATAAATTCTAAACTAAGACTTTTTAATTACGACCTATCGTCTTTCTCCTCTATTTTCTCTCTAAAATCCTAAATGATTTTTTTGTATTTGATAAAAACACATCTCCTACAAAATCATCTATTTGATTTCTTGATCCCTTAAAATTTTTTACATTAACGTTTCTAAAAAGATTATAAGAATTTTAAATTTTTCGATTTCATCGTGACAAGTGAAATTTGAATTTGGAATTTGCATTTGAGTTTTCTTATGCAAATGGAAAATTCCAACATACAATTGGTGTTAGAGAATAAATCTAAGATGCGATTTGAGATTTTTTTTAGGTTTTATACGTATTTATTTGAAATTTATCATTAATTAGTTTTTTTTTTGAGACTTAACTTGCTGGTCGGATATTAATACCTGACCAACACGTTTCTTGGTCGGGTATTAATACCCGACCACAATATTTTTTTTACTAAATGGAATTGGATGGGTGAGGAGTAAGAGAAAAAGAGAAAGGGTATTTTTGGAAAAAATTTTGGACGCATAAAGTAAAAATGTGAGTATTTCAAAATATGAGTTTGGCGTAAAGAAAAACCAGGGTGCTAAGAGTAAAATGTCGTGCACAAATAGAATTTCCCCACTCGAGCATATTAACTATAAAGTTTCCATAGATTTCTCAGGTAAAAAGGTTGGTTATGATTAGGGTTGTAGAAATCACTCTACTTCTTCTTAGATAATTGATTTGGGACTAAACCTATAAGGGTGACAAAATGTATGATAAAAAATATAGAAAGCCTACGAGTTTTTAAACCAGTACTTTAGAATATAAAGATCATAATGAATGATCTTGATCATTTATTTATATATATGTCTCATCATTAAAGTATAAAATGCATGTTTAGATCATAAATTAAGAAGACATTCTAGACATAGTTTCCTCTTCGATCATGACCTAAGACATTAAGACATTTTAAACTTTAACTCACCTAAAATATGCAAATATCCGAATTTTCTCATATGCCCTTTAAAAAGATTAATATCAATTTTAAATTATAGGGTTAATTACACTCAGACATGAAATGTGTATAATTTACCACTTCTAAAATTTAAAACCTTTAAAAAGATTAATATCAATTTTAAATTATAGGGTTAATTACACTCAGACATGGAATGCGTATAACTTACCACTTCTAAAATTTAAAACTCTCATTTAGACCCTCTAAACTATCTCAGTCATCGTATTTTAATTATAATTAGATTCCTTAGTTCAGAGAGTTTAAGTGAGAGTTTTAAATTTTAAGGATGATAAGTTATATATTTTTCATATTAAAGATTGATCCAAATATAATTAACCTTAGATTATAACCATCTATTATCTTCCAATGGTTATAATTTTGCTTGAATGTAAAATAAAAGTGAGTGCAAATCATAAGAAATATGATATTAATTACATCTGGGAAATCACAACCACCTGAATATAATGAATAATTGTAACCTTAAAACATAATGGTTAGCTTCTTAAAAAAAAAAAATACGAAGCACTAAATATTGGTAGGGCCTCTCTGAAAAGTTCCCGTCCCAAGGGGACAATTAGCCCACGTTTTTTCCGGGCCCACAAACCACGTGACGGGGACCCAAAGGACAATAGTGTAAATAGCAAACTATTTAAATTTAAATTTAGAGGCAATAATCTTTCCTACTCATTAACGGGCAATTCTAAATGCGCACCACATTTTACTAGTGAGTATGCAGTGCTCGCTAGTAACATGCCGTGCGCATTTAGAATATCCCCTCATCAACCCAACAATTTCCCTCGGCGCAACAACCGGTGCACGTACCATCTACCAGATAAAATTTAGCAACGTTCCCCAAAAAAAAATAGGTATGCGTATATAGCTAAATTAGTAAATAAATTAATTCATACTCCCTGAATAATTAAAAAATATATAATTTCTTTCGTTATAAATACCATTTCCCCCTCACGCCTTTTTCTCCCGTTATCAGAGCAACCGTACATCTCTCTTCTCTCTCATCTTTCTGTTCCCAAGAGAGGGGAGAGAGAGAGAGAGCATTAGGGTTAGGGTTTTGGGTCCGGCTCTTGGTAAGCTTGCCTCTTTTTTTCCGGGGGCTTGTCGTTTTTTTCTTTTTTTTAATCATCTCTGCTCCAAGTATGAACCTTTTTAAATATTTTTTTCCTGCTTTTTTAAGGTGATTGCAGTTATTGTGGTTGTTATTGCTCTTCTTCCAGTTCTATATTTTACTTTAAATTTCTCTAATTTATGTTTTTTTTAAGGAGAGGAAAATCATGCTTGTAGTAGTTTCGATTGTTTTTTTTTTTTTTGTGTGGGTATTTTTGCATTTTATTGTAGTTTTTGAGCTAATCAGTATAGGTACCCACATTTATAGATTTGATCTTTTAACTTTTTTTGATTAATTTCTTATATGATATCCTTTTAATTAATTATTGTTGGTTTTAGTTCGGGTTTTTCTATTATTTTGGTCTCCAAAGTGCTGTTATTTGCCTAAAAATATTATTCTGATTTTTTTTTTATAAAGGTAAACTATTACGTCACGTGGGTTTTTGAAATTTATTGAGCTGATCTATCGAGGTATCGATTTTTCAGTGGATTTTGGTGATTTCTATTTGGTTTCAGTTTTTGTCACGGTCTAAAGATGAGTATTTGTGTTGGATTTTTCATGCATTTTTACAAAGTTTTTGTGATTGTCAAATATTTATTTATTATCATTTTCCCTAAAAAAAAAAAAAAGATAGTTCTTTACTATCTTGAGTGATTAGTCTTATCTTGTTTTGTTAAAATGAACACGAAAATTGATGCTAAACACATCAAACTTGTAAATCGTTGATTTAGGTATGTCTTTTATTCTGTTGGTAGTTGGCTGCTCGTAGAAAGAATTTAGAGGATTTATTCCTTAAGCAAATTAAAAGGGTTGTCAGATTTCATACTCTATTTGTAGATGTTTTGGTGATCTTATTGTAGAATTTTCTTTTGCTGCCTTATTTATCCAATGTAGTGCTTTATCGACTGAGTCCAATCATTCCAAAAGTTTGAAGTTTTGCCATCTTAATCAGTGTAAAATGTTCGAAATTCTTTTAGATTTTATTTTTGGCTTGTCTCTATTTTCTTACCAGATTTACCTTTTACCATCTTTTTCTGTCAAACATGTTGACACTGATGGCTAAAGCTTGCTTTCTGATATTAGGTTTTGTAAGATAATAACCCAGCCTTTGTCTCTCTTCATTTGGGTTGGTTGTTCTAATGCTAATATTTAAAAGCCAATGATATGCATTAGTTTCTTATTTTAATGCAATACATTATTCTTGAGGTATTAAAAGAATTTTATATATATATATATATATATATATATATATATATATATATATATATATATATATATATATATATATATATATATATAATATTGTGTTATTTTTCTTTTTCTTAATAGAAACCTAAATGCACAATTTTATGTTTCTGATCTCTGTTTGTAGAAGTGTCGGACAGGATAGGTGCTAATTTAGGCAAATGGCGAGGTCCTCTATACCCTGTTTGGTTATTCTGCTCTTGTTGTGTTGTACAATGAATGGAGAAGCACAGTACATCAAATACAAGGATCCGAAACAGCCATTAAATGTTCGGATTAATGATTTATTAGGAAGAATGACTCTTGCTGAAAAGATTGGTCAGATGGCTCAGATTGAGAGAAAGGTGGCATCTGCGCAAGTAATGAAAGACTACTTCATAGGTAAATTAAGAAGTTTTTTTGTCCATTTTGTTGTGTGACCAAAGGGAGGAGAAAACTAAGTGGCACGTTTCGAACTTGACATTTCTTGCAGGAAGTGTATTGAGCGGTGGGGGCAGTGTACCTCGTCCTCAGGCCACAGCTGAGGATTGGGTTAATATGATAAATGAATTCCAGAAGGGAAGTCTGTCTACTCGTCTTGGGATTCCGATGATATATGGGATAGATGCAGTTCATGGTAATAACAATGTATACAAGGCAACAATCTTCCCACACAACATTGGGCTTGGAGCTACTAGGTTTGTGTTCATCTATTGTCCATCTATCATATTCACTAATGCTATAATTTCCATAGTCTGCGCCATTATTCGATTGATATTCTCTCAACCGTTGACTTGTATGAATATCTTATTATTCGAGTATATTTGTATACATACTATATATTAGTTGATTCTTCCACTGTTATGTCCAATTAGTAAGTACTGATAGGCATGAAAACTTATGGCATAAAAGGAAAGGAAATAACTCACATTTGTAGGAACTGTGGTTGTATAGATAACAGTTATATTATCTTTTCATGTTTTCACAGTTAATTGTTATCCCTTTATTCAAATTTTTGTTGTCTTATTTCTAAAGCGTTGCTATTACCAAACTATTATAATTAGTTCAAATTTGTTGCAAAGGAATTTCATCAACCTCTTGGATATGAAATCTTAAAATTTTATGGAAATTTTTGTTATTAATGTAGTTTCTCTGAGAATCAGAAATTATCAATCTTACTTGAAGCTTTTTCGTGATTTAGGGATCCTGAACTGGTGAAGAGAATTGGCGCGGCAACCGCCCTAGAAGTCAGGGCAACAGGCATACAATATGCTTTTGCTCCCTGTATTGCAGTATGTTATTACTTTTGCCATGACATGACTGTTCCACTTTCAAAATCAATATTTGCAACTTCCTTGATTCAAGATTAAGATGTCGCAAAAATACTTTTATTTTAACAGAGATTGCCTTGATCCAATTCAGGTGTGCAGGGATCCGAGGTGGGGCAGATGCTACGAAAGCTACAGTGAAGACCACAAAATTGTGCAACAAATGACGGAACTCATCTCTGGATTACAGGGAGAGATTCCGGCTAACTCTACCAAGGGTGTGCCATATGTTGCTGGGAAGTATGTCTCTACAACCGATCACCATGTGAATCACATTTTTATTGCTTGCTATCTGAAAAATCACCTTTTATTTCAGAAATCCATTTTATTTCAATGTATAGAAAAGGTGTGTCACTTGTCTGAAAAATTTAAAGCTCACTTGAAGCTCTAAACTATGAACCATATGCATTTGGTATAAAGCAGAATAACAAAACAACAATTGGCATCTTCTATTATTATTGAGTATGATACTTCAATTCAATCACCTTATGGCATTTATTCTTCATACTAATATGCATGAGTTATTTCTAGTTTCTTTGAGAAACCAATTATAAAATAATTTGCTGTATGGTATTATTGAATAAAATAAATATGCAACAAAAATGTTACATCTTTTCTCTTGTTTCAAACAAATGCTGTAGCCAGAACAAAAACACTACATCAAATTGTAGACGCACTAGGCAATAGACTTTTGGACTGACGCATAGCATCATATTCTTACCTATGCAGAGTCGCGGACCTGTCTATAAATTCTATTATCCAGTAAGCTGCATATATGTTCCTTTTTGTTCTATTTCCTGGGTTTATGATTCTCAGCAATCAAATTGGCTTTGATCAGCCCCTTTCTATATGATAAATAGGCATCACGGTAGAACAATCAGACTGAAGGACAAACATTGTTTTTCTTTTTCTGAATTTTCTTTTTTGTACAAATGTCTCAGTAGTCCACATCATACTTGTCGGCACCTGAACCTTTGAAGAATTACTCACCAGTAACTTGGTACAGGAAAAGAATTCTGTTCATAAATGCTTGGTTACGCTTGGATACGCAATAATTAGTTACCTGTATTTTGGACTTGAAATGCACAAAAATACTTGGTGGCATTTGGCACTAATTTGTGCAGCATAGGAAATCCTGTTTGCAACAATTTCCAACAAAACTATGTTTGCACTTGATTTTCTTTTCATTTTTGTTCTTCATGTTTTTTTAAGGATATATATCCACTTCAATGTCATCATAGCTATCTAACAATGCCATTCCTTTTCTACATATTGAGAAGTTCTCGAGATTTTCATATCTGAAGCTTATCCAATAATTACTTGTTGAACAGGGACAAGGTTGCAGCCTGTGCCAAGCATTTTGTCGGTGATGGTGGGACACACAATGGTATCAATGAGAATAACACAATTGTAGATCAGCATGGACTTTTTAGCATTCACATGCCTGCTTACCACAACTCTGTTGTCAAGGGTGTCTCTACCGTTATGGTGTCTTACTCGAGTTGGAATGGAGTAAAAATGCATGCTAATCGTGATCTTATCACTGGATACCTCAAGAACAAACTCCGTTTTAGGGTACATATTATTAATATGCACAGCAATAAAACTTTCTTTATGCAAATACCTTTTTGTTTTGTTGCTTGCGTTTTATAATTGACTGTTTAGCATTAATAAATTCCCAGGGATTTGTCATATCAGATTGGGAGGGAATTGACAGAATCACCTCTCCACCTGGTGCAAATTATACCTACTCTGTCCAAGCTGGAGTTAATGCTGGCATTGATATGGTAAGGAGTTGTTTTCTAAACAATACTCAAAATGTGGTGCAGGGGCAATTAAGCTATGCAAGATATAATATAGTTTCTACTGAGCAGGTTTATCTTGGTTCACTTTCTTAAAGGGGCAAGGATTGGCTGTGTTAATGGGGTGGGTATGGGCTGCACAAGGTCCTAGGTTCAAGTTCTGTAACTAGAAAAATAAAATAAGCTATTCTAAATTGTCATTTATCTTTAAATAGTATATGAAGTACTCGGAATTCTACCTTATTCTCTGGTCCTTAAGGATCACATCCCAATCGGTTATAGGTGCAAATTGACGACGTAACCTTCTCATGGAATTGTAAATTTTCTATTCAAAATGCTTGATTAGGAATTACTTAATGTAAAGATCCATAACTGAACTTCATCATTCTATTTATTTCCCTGTTCTGTGATCGTTTACTATTCCTTATGTTGATGTTGCTTCAGGTGATGGTCCCAAACAACTATACTATGTTTATTGATGATCTGACTATTCTTGTTAATGAGAATGTTGTTCCCATGAGCCGAATTGATGATGCCGTGAGAAGGATTTTGCGAGTCAAATTTGTCATGGGTCTCTTTGAGAACCCTATGGCTGATCTTAGCTTGGCTGATCAGTTGGGGAAGAAGGTTGCCTCTCGCTCTCTTAACTACTTTAGCTCAGTTTTGTGTGTGTGTGTGTGTGGTCCATCACATATTTTGAAAATAGTAGCATTTGAGAATGATTTTCTTGCTCAGTAGATTCACTGAATTTAACAGGAACATAGGGAATTGGCAAGAGAAGCTGTAAGGAAATCACTCGTGCTGTTGAAAAATGGAAAATCTCCTAATGAACCATTGCTTCCCCTTCCTAAGAAAGCTTCAAAGATCCTTGTTGCTGGCAGCCATGCTAATAACTTGGGCTTACAGTGCGGTGGCTGGACAATTGAGTGGTACGGAGCTAGCGGGAATATCACAGATGGTGCGTAACTCACTTTCTTCCTTTCAATGTACCTTTTTCAGTAAGCCATGGTAATGACTTTCATTGTTTGTTATCTCATTTAAAATTAATCCCCTTTCAGCTTTGAGGATTAAAAAATTATTGATCCTTTGTCTAGGAGCATGTTTATAGTTTATATACAATTTCCACACATGAAAATAGCAAAAAAGAATGTACACAAGCAAGTAGGTACATGATTATTTGAAAGTAAAAGAAACACTATCAAGTTGTTCATGTGTTTTTTCATACAAGAAAATTGAGGCACAATGGTGTGAGGAAAAGACAGATTGTTTGTGCACTCTTTTAGAGTACTTTAGCTTTGTTTATATTTTTGTATGGACAGTTAATGCATGGTAACTGCACAACTTTACATCATAAACATTATTATGGATACTACATTATTATGGATACTGACCAGCTCTTCATGCTTCCATATAGGAACCACAATCCTCCAAGCAATTGAATCAACTGTTGACCCTTCAACTGAAGTCATTTACTCCGAGACTCCAGATGCTAGTTTTGTCAAAGGCAATGGATTCTCTCATGCTATTGTTGTGGTTGGAGAAACCCCATATGCCGAAACATATGGAGACAATCTGAACCTGACGCTGCCTGCTCCAGGCCCAAGCACTATTCAGAATGTCTGTGGTGCTGTCAAATGCGTTGTGATCATCATCTCTGGCAGGCCTCTCAATATCCAATCCTCTGTACCGTCAGTGGATGCCCTTGTGGCTGCTTGGCTTCCTGGATCCGAAGGCCAAGGCATTGCAGATGTTGTTTTTGGAGACCATGGCTTCACTGGCAAGCTTCCTCGCACCTGGTTTAAGTCTGTTGATCAGCTCCCCATGAACGTTGGTGATCAGCACTATGACCCGTTGTTCCCATTGGGCTTTGGTTTGACAACAAACTCAACAGTGACAAGGTAGATATCAGATTACTTTCACGATACTGAGATAGAGTCACCCACCATTCAAAATAAATTCTTTTTGTCATAATTTACAGCTAGCCTTACCTTTGTATGAGTGAAATTATCTCTTAAAGGTCAAGGCTCACAATTGTTACACTTAGATTCAAAATATAAATAAAAAGACATCGTTCTGCTGCTTATGAGCCCTTTTGATGTCAGGGTGAATAGGTCATCGACCTCTGCTGCTGGCCTCATGAAGAAGGGGGCTTGTAGGGTCGTCCCTCTATTACTCAGTCTGTTGGTTACATTTATATTTACCAAGGCTATGTAGTCAGTCATGTTGTGCATTTGATTCCACACGCTACCAGCATATGTTCATTGTATCTTGCAGATGTATTTTGTGGCTTTCTACGGTTACCATACGCCACGGACATTGTTTTGACACTATTGTCTGTGCTGTTAATTTCAAAACTTATTCCAAATTTTACTTATAATGCTTTCAGTACTAGTTATCATGAATCAGAATATATTTCTTATGCTCGAGGTAATGTGTACATAGCAGTCTTATTAGAATACAGAATTTACTTGCATATCATAGCAGAAGTTATTTCATTGACAAAACCATAGATACCATATCATAGCAGTCTTATTAGAATACAGAATTTACTTGCATATCATAGCAGGAGTTATTTCATTGTCAAAACCATAGATACCATAAAACAGTAGCGTGCATGTTTAACCTTTTATTAAGCAATCATGCTTCACCAGCATTGCTCTCCTCTTTTGTGCTTTCCACTGACTGAACCTTCTCTGCTTCTTCGATCATCTTCAATATATCTGTTTTTTTAGCTTGCAAGCCTTCAATCTTCGTGTTGATCTTTTCAAGCTTCTGCTTCAGTGTCGCGACATCTTTCGGTTTCTCCTTGCCATCGCTTTTCTCCTCCTTCTTCAGCTTGTCTTTGTCTTTCTTCTCATCCTTTGATTCTTCTTCAACTCTGACTTCTCTTTTGCTCGCACCTGTGTCTTTGTCTCTGCTCTCTTCCTCGGCTTTTGACTCTTCTTCGTCTTTGCCCTTCTTTGCTTTCTCCTGCTTCTTCATCTCTCCCTTTTCCTCCTCCTCGTCTTTGTCTTCGTCCAAGGTCTTCTTTTTCTTTTCCTCAACCTTCTCACCTTTATCTTTCTTCTTCTTGCTTTTATCCTTCTTCTCTTTTTTCACGTTGCTCTCTTCCTCAGCTTTCGACTCTTCTTCGTCTTTGCCCTTCTTCGCTTTCTCCTTCTTGTTCATCTCTCCCTCTTCCTCCTCGTTGTCTTTGTCCTTTTTGTTTTTCTTCCCCTCTTTATCCTCGCTCTCTTCGCGCTTGTCCTTATCGTCTTTGTGCTTCTTCTTCTCTTTCTTCTTGTTCTCTTCATCTTTATCATCACAACCTTTCTCGCTCTTCCTCTCCTTGGATTTAACTTTCAGTTCCTTTTCTTTGTTCTCGTTGTCTCTGGCCTCGTCTTTCTCCACAGACTTCATCTTGATCTTCGTCTTCTCTTCTTTCTCTTTGTCCCCATGGACCTCTTTGCTCTCGATCTTCACCAAAAGTTCCTCTTTTACATCTGCCATAGTCTCCTGTAACAATTGAAAAGAGATGAGTTCTCCCAGTCGCTTCAAATTTGTCTCAGACTAAGAATGAACCGATCAAGGTCACTCGGATCTATCTATCTATCTATCTACCTATCACATATCTCGCAGATCTAACAGAAGATATTGGCATGATGGAAAAAACTTTATGAACCAATTTTACACGAAATCGAATTAGAAATTAGATTAAAATGGAGAGGAGATTGAAGACTGACCTTGATGTGATTTGTTAAAGAGAAGGGCCTCGCAATTTTGAAGCAATATCCTGAAGGTCTGTGTGCATTATATAATGGAGAGGGGGACGAGGTTGAAGGGAGAAAGATGGGGCGGTGTACGTAATGACCGTGTTTCTATTGCTGTTGCTGACGCTTGGAACCGACACCGTGTTGAGCGGTGGTCGTGATCTGCAAGCACTTTGCTTAGCACTTAAGCTTAAGCTACTCGTATGGGCCCCAGTTACGTTTACGGGGCTGGACCCTTGTTAGAAATAAAAATTGATGGATCCAAAATCCAATCCTTGACTTGTCTTATTCGAATTTTAAAGAGTGGAATAAAAATTGAGTCTTAAATCTGTCTATTCTTATCTCCTAACCATGATTCGTCTGTCTGTCTATCTATCCATCACATACATCACATAACAGGGAACGCTGCCGGGAGAAAAATCGTCGGAATAGAGGAAGTTCATGACATATATCATAGAGAGAATTATGTAGCGGCAGTTATCTACATGCACTTGGCTCGAAGGGGATTTTAACACATTATATTTTCACAAAATTGCTAGCTCCATCAAAGAGGAGTTTCTAGAGGGGCACACTATTTTTTCTGGTGAGCCCACTTAAAATTTTGCTTTTATTTATAATTTTGTCATTTAAATTTTAGGCCAAAAATATCATCATCTTCAACCTCTCTATTCTCTTTCTCTCATCTCCTCCACCGCCATTATTCTTCCGCCCCCGCCGCCGCTCCTGTTCTCCTCTGTCGCTATGGTGGATTTCTCTCTCTTCTATCTCTCAACTCTTTCTCCGAATCCTTTTCCCAAGAAATTACCAGTCGACTTCTCTCCTCCTTCAACCTCTCTTGAAGGAGAGAGGCGAGACCCCCAAAAAATTGAATCTTTTTTCATAAGAAAGAGCCGAAATTGAAATACAATTATTTCTCTTCTCATTCTCGTTCTTCTCTCTTTGAATCGAATCAATCTCGATGATGTCGTCGGAGATCGAGGTGGTGAAAGAGGGGAGAGAGGGCAGAGGATGAGGGGGACGGGGAGGGGAGTTGGAGGTAGTGAAAGCCTTGAAGATGGATTTGAATCCACTAATCTTTTTGATCCGGGCTAGACAGTTTGGATCCGATAAGGTGGATCTGGGACTGTAAGTTCGGATCCACCATAAAGGATCCGGACTGTTTAGGCCGGAATTTATTATAATGTTGGGAGAAAAATAGGAAATGATAGTTTTTGGAATTTTATGTGTGCTTAGTAGGAAAAATCATTTTTTTTTTCAAAAGAAAGAATGGGTGAGCTCATTAGAAAAAGTGGGCTCACCTGGAAAAAATGTGTGCTCCTTTGGAAATTCCCCATCAAAGGCTTAACCTTATTTACTGCCTGGCCGAGGAAGAGTTAGGATACATGTGGACTCCCATTTCATATCTGTATTCGTAATAGTAATGGTTCTCTAAACGTCAGCTACTCCAAATTGTTGGGGAACACTGGAATAGATTCTAGGTGCTTGTAATAGTCTATTCTATAGGTGGGATATTGATATGGAGTACGTTACTGACAGACACTTAAACAAATAGAATACGAGGCCTTAATACATTCATAATACAATGAATATATTAGTTTAGCATCAAACGAGACAATATATCAAATGGAAAAAATCACTATTTGCTGCTTCAATCTCATACAAATTAAACTACATTTCCACTGACAATCAAGAAAGAACAGCAACACAATAAATATAATAATATGTTACTCGGACTTGAGTATTTCAATCAAAAAGAGCCAGAGATGAGTGGATGGTGCATACATTCAGTGACGTAGAGTTTTGTTTAAAAGGCTGCCCATGGGACTCAGATCAACTTCCCTTTTCATTCGGACTAGTGTAACGTCGAAAGCTTAAAAATTTAGTTTTTCGTACCCTTTTGTGTTGTATCAGTGTCTGCTCTTGTTTGTCTCTACTACCTGTTGTCCCTGACATATTTCAGGTTGTTGTCCCACCTGAATCTGACCTAAACTCTCAAAAAATATATTGCTTGCTCTGGTCGATGAGTGAAAGCCCTATTTTGATCTTCACTTTCCTTGTATGGTCAATCACCAAGATTGGATTTCGATTGGCTTTAAACTGGGACTTTTGACGAAGCAAGTAATGAGACCGAAGATGAAAGCTTCCTTTTCGGCTCTGATTTGCTCTTTATATCCCGTAACTACGGCTTCAGATTCTAACGCTAACCGAACATACCGCTAGTCATCCAAATCTCAGGAATATCACAGTCGCCAGGCGTGTTACTCAGGGTACTCATCAAACCTATGACTGTTATATATAGTTGACAAACATGTTTCTCAGGTACTCAAGTATCAGTACGAGCTATCACTAACCACAAAGGATCCATTGCCGTCGGATCCCTATTTCGGTTGTACAATCTCTGTCCTTATTTCCTGAGAATATGTGCATAGTTTGATTCTTCAATGAATTCCCCCAATACTCGTATTATCTTATTTATTTAGCATTCACATACTGGTGTCCAGATATCAGGTATAAACACAAACCTTGTGTAGACGGTCCCATGATATGGTATGCATGTAAATTAATAGACATGTCTGCAAGCTTATAAACATGTATGCATACATGTTAGGGCATGACCAGGCCATGGCTGAGCATAGCCAACAATGGGGATTATGACAATGCAGGAACAACGACTACCATGCCTTATTTCACAAATAATGGTAGAACTATAAAATCTCGTCTAGGAGAAAGTTATAGGGTTTGAAGTCAGTTTTCTACAGAATCAAGAGTCAACTCAATCCGAATTCAAATACAAAAGATAGACAGTTTTACCGAGGATTGCTGAATGGGATGGATTTGCCAAGAGGAACAAAATGCAAGAACAACAATTTCAAGACCAAGTTAGATGTTGGATACAACGTGAATCAAATAACTCAAGCTTGTTCTCCATATCCAGTTGGAAAGTCGTCGGCTTACACCCTGGACACAGTACACTATACAACACTTTATTAGCACTTTGGAACATATATTACAGGGTAATTGGACAAGAAAAACTGGGACCGGATCAGTTATCTCTATACTTGTTGTTCTGTAAAAAAATCTGAAATGGAAGAAATAATAGAATATTTAGAAATGCATTTTTAGATTTTTCTTCAGGTCTATTTATCACTTGTGCTCACATCTCTTGGTGGTCGTGACACTGTCAAGTGGAGTCGAGCGAGAAGCCTACGACATTTTCGAGGATGGATAATGGGTTATAAGAATGGAACACGATGCATCCATAGTAGATGAACAGGAAGTTTATAATGATTTTTATGGATCCCTAAAATAATCATAACTAGTATTTTTAAAGAAGGAATACGTGAATAATAATAAACTATTTTTAATTCTTATTATTCTACTTGAGATTAAATTAAGCTAAGTAAGAAAAAAAAGAACATTTTGGAGATACTGATAAATGTTCGCAGTACAAATTGCATGCTTGCTTATTCTTCGAGATCCAACGGTTTGAAATGCTTGCCGTCAATGAGATAAGATCCTATGGCGAGGCGAACAGCCCACACATCTTTCGGCTTCCTCGACACAATTCTGCAAATTTCAGTACTTAAGCAATTTAGCACCTTCAAGCTTGTGCAATTTTCTGATCCTCACAAAACTCTGAAGCAATTTTTGGAGACAAGTATTCAATCAAGTGGACGTATAAATCCAAATTCTTGTGATTTTATGCAGTTGTAGATATGTTTGTTACCTTCCCACATCACCAGCCTTCACTTCTCCTTTGTTAACCCTCAGCGACGGCATCGAACTGGCAGTCTTTAACGTCGGTGGGGCCTCGATTAGTATGATAGGCGACCCAATCTGAAGCTCATTGTGACCGTCTCCGGTGGCTGGCCTCGACTCCGGCGATTGCGAAGATTGGCACGTGACGGCATGGCCTGGGAGAGTAGTGCGGGTCAGTTGGACTGGAGGATGTAGGAGATTTGGGGCAATGAATGTGCGGAAAGAAATGGACATGGTGAGTGAGTCTGAATGAGATTGATGGTGCAGAGTGGGATAACAAGAAGAAATGAGGAGTCATATACGTTGTGTGGCTCTCAACAAAGGATTAAAATATCTGCCCGTGTAATTGAGGTCAGAAAGGACAAAAGTTAGGCTATAACGGAAAAATTCAATCAAAATGATACCAATAATTGAAACCGAACCGAATAGGAAATAACCGAACCGAATAGAAATAATTCATATATATAGAGAGAAATGAAAATGAACTGACAGCTCACACAAGTTATCTGAACTGCAGTTCATTTTTACTATCTCCAATAATTTAAAAAAAAATCCTTTGCATTATGATCTCAACCCTCGGATTCACTCATAACCAATTTCTTGGATTTTAGTTTTGATTTGGTGATGGTTTTCAATAAATAAAATATTTTGTATGCACTTGATGAAAGGGTAAATGAACTCCAAAATTTATGAAATTTAATCCGAAAGAACTTAAGGAGATAGAGATAGTAATTATAAAAAAAAAATTATTGGATAATTATAGTTTTATCGTTAGCTCATGTAACTTTTCCTAAACTGGCAACTCACCTATATTAATCCTATATATATATATATATATATATATATATATATATATATATATATATATATATATATGTGTGTGTGTGTGTGTGTGGGTGTGTGTGAGAGATAATAAATTTAATATTAATTAGATACCTTGAAAATATACGCTTACCAAAATGATTAAAATTATAGTTTTTAAACAAGTTTTAATCCAAAAGTTGGAACCAAATAATCTAATCAAATCGGACCTGACTAGTTTGGATCGATTATCGTTCTCATTCATAATTGGTTCAGTTTGATTTTATCAAAATTAGTAAAAACTGGTAAAAAACAATCGATGCTCATCCCTAATTGGGACTTAGTTTGATAGCTCAGGTTTACTTAACAAAATTTGAGTTTTACATAGTTTCAACCTTATAAGGTGAAAAAGATTCGCACAACTTAGGAGGCAATTTCCGATGGACTAGGCAAGCAATATCCGGTGACTAAAAAAAATACACCGGGAAAAGCCGCAAGAGGAGATCAACTGGAAAGTGTCTAAGGGGGGAAATTTTTTGTCTCAGAGAAGCTTCATCACAGGCAAGTAGCGGGACAAGATTAGTGGAGACTGTCACCAAGACTATCTCTACAACTAACCCTGCTCTGCACTCTGTCGGGGCCATGGAGTTTACTTTGGGATAGCTGGGGAAAGGTAACAAATAGAAGGAAAGGGACAATAGTGATGAAGACAAAACCCCAAAGCATCACCGTCGCAACTGGAGTGAAGTGGTCAAGGAGTCGTCGGTTGCGTTGGGGAGGTTCAACTCACCAACCAATTCAAATGATGGCTGCTGGATTTGTGGGAAGAGAGGGCACTTCAAGCATGAATGCTCATATATGAGATGCAGTTTCTGCAAAGTACTCAGTCACATAATTGCGGAGTGCCCCTCGCTCCATAAGAAGATGAAGGAGGAAAAAGAGACAAGAAGGGTCACAATCAAGACAACCAGTGCAACTGCTAGGGCCACTAGAAACACTATGTTGCAACCCAGAGGGGAAACAAAGAAGGCGATGAAGCCGTCACAGCGGGAGGTGGCTGCTGTATAAAGCCACGCCACCCCGAAGATCGGGGGGGTCTGCTGAGTACAACCGCACCACCCACGTGTATTTATTCCATTATCGGATCAAGCGGCGCAGGAGTTTGTGCAATTAAATGGCATCATAGGGGAAATTCAACCGGGCCATGGGAATCCGATAGTAGAAGAAATGGAGGCCGGCCTTTGCGAACTGTCAGCAATATTGAGAAATCATGATTGGAAATTGTTCAAAAAGAGAGGGAATTACCTAGCCCGTTTTCCGACGCCGACTGATTTGGAGGTAGCCTTATGTCGGACTTCAATACCCTACAGAGGATATCAAGCAAGCTTTAGAGTAGTAAGGTGGGCAAAAGAGGAGGGGGTGTAGCACCACAAGTTCCCCGTTAGAGCATGGATTGCAGTCAAAGGAATTTCGTTCAACCATTAGCACTGGACTGATCTAAGCAAGATCATCATAAAGTATGCACAAATTCTAGAGGCCAGTGAATCTACACTTGATAAATCTAACCTATTGGCGGCAATAATGTACGTGGGGTGTGATGATATAGGTTCCATACCAAACGAAATCAATGTGATCATTGGATCCAAAAGTTACAGGGCCTTAATCAATATAGAGGCTAAAATATTGAAGCCACTGGAGGTTACTGTAACACAAGAAAGACAGGAATGGGCGGAGAAGAACCTGGAGGGCTCATCGTAACCTATTCGGAGTACGGCAGGCGGTGTGCCCACTCTGGTAAGTGCAGAGAACAGAAGTGAAGAACGAAGGGACTCACTAACAACATCTAAAGACCAGGTGGCCACCGGTAAGCATCCACCCCTGGGAAATCACTTTGGACTATCAAGTTCAGCGCCGACGACTACAAGACTGGAGGCTAAACGGAGATTCATGAATCATGTGGGTGAGCGACCACTCCAACCCACCTACGATCGGCGATCCGTTGGGCCGGAAGGCAGACCGGAAGGTCCTAACCGATGGACCAAAGAGTCTAGTATTGGGTTCCAAAGAAGCAAGGGAGATAGAGTCAAAACAAAATTTGGCTAAGAAGGGAAAGAGGACTACAGTACCCGTGAAAGAGGTGCGCAGACAACCAAACACAGAAATGACAACAGAAATGGAAGAGAAGTGTAACGCCCCCGTTTTTCAGCTACTTCTCAAAACGGATGACGTTATTTATTACTTGCACTAGACTACCCAACAGTCATAGGATCTTAAAATAACCGTAACTACAGTCACAATCAGATAAGTAAATAACATGTCTGAAACTGAAAAAAAATTATTTATACAAAAAGTTTATTATATAAAATGGCACACTGCTCTAAATATGAACACAAAAAAAAAGCAAATGAGAAAAGCAGTGTCTAGACAAAGATATACAAGATTCTTTGAAGCGTACTTCACTACTTAATATTGCTCGGTCTGATCGATGAAGTACGGATCCTTAGTCGAGACTGGTTCTCCTTCTTGGTCCTCTAAACGTAGGTTCGAAACCTAGGGGATTAAACCCAGTAAGTAACACAAAGAAAATATATGTGTACTATTACAGTACTAAAGATAAAAGTATGCAAATGAATAAAATGCTTTCATTGGGAATATCTCTAAATAAATAGAAAAAATGCAATTAAATCATGATAATGTTGAACAGTCACGTGAATAATGAAAAATATAACAGTAAGATTATATATGTCATTTACAAATAACATGTAAATATCATATAAAAATCATATCTTGTAAAGATGTCAAGTCTAAGTTAAATCTTTGTTAGCATTTGAAACTAAATAATGGATAACATAGCGCGCAGTTTCCGTATTGTACAAGTGTCCGTGCATACCCGGGACCCGGCCTCAAACCCATGGCGCTGAAGCATGACACACCGCTAGGTATTCAAGTCAAACCCCGTACTGTGAAACAGTAACGGACATCACTCTTATAGTGACTCATGTATCAGACGGTGGCCCAGTACCACCCAGTGCTGCTGTAATAAAAGTCCTCAGCACCTCAATCAAGAAGTTGGCCAACAAAATCCTTGTACAAACAGTTCTTATCCATCATGTAGTTTCTCCCATCCCCGTGTTCATAATGAATTATGCACATGAAATTTGTATAACCCTTGTTTAATTTTTTTTTCAATTCATGATAATATACTTGTATTTCCATGACTGTACATAACATATAGTATCATAACACATGATATGTAATATTAAAACATATGACTTGTAATATCAAAGCAAATGACATGTAGCATGATAGCACGCGACTTGTAGTATCATAATACATGACTTATAATATCAAAAATGATGAATTAGATATCCGTATCATCTTAATAATATTAATACACAATTATATCATAATATATATTTTATCAAAATTGAGTCAATAATATAGTCAAGTTCTCAATATCAATCAATACCCAATTCGTGAATAGAGTGCACTATGTGATAATAGTAAATTATTTCTAAACCCAAACTTATGGAATTGTTTCATTTCCAGGTTCAATCATATATATTTATATATTTTTCTTTTGATAAATTTTCATTTAACTTCCAAGCCCAATCCATCAATTATTTCCAATTAAATCCAATCTCAATTTGTCAATCAATTATTTACTTTGTTATTATTTCTGTTGTTATTTTTATTTTATTTTAATTTTCTTTTCAACTCCAAGCTCAGGCCCAATGATTTTTTATTTTTCTTTTAACTTTCTGGCCCAAGTCTAGGCCCAAATTTATTTTCATTTTTTTCTTTTCTTTTGCTGGGGTGGGTCTAGGCCCACGAAATATTTTTATTTTCTTTTACTGGTCTGAATCAGGCCCAACTACTCTTCTCTCTATTTTTTTTCTCTCTTTCTCTCGGCCCAGTTCCTGCCCACATTCTCGTTTCTTCATTAAGATATTGGGCCTGTCTCTTTATTTTTTTATTTTTTATTTTCTTCTTCTCTCTGCATGAAGCCCATGCAATTACGTAAGCCCAATTCCTATGGAAATTTTTCCATGCAAATCAATTCCCATGCAAATTTCCATGCAAATATATTTCTCTTTTTGTCTCTTTATTCTTTTTTTCACTTTTCTTATTCTTCCTCTTTTTTTTAAATAAACAAATATTACAATATTTATATATTTCAAAATTAATCCAATAATTTGCTTTAGTTCTCAATATCAGTTAATGGTCCAAAATATAAACCAAGCATTTTACAAGATAATTTACGTACACAAATTTAAATTAAATAAAGAAACGGAACCAAGCATTTTTACAAGAAAATTTACGTATACAAAATTAAATTAAATAAAGAAATGAACGAAAAATAGTAGTGTTACTTGTCTTGGCTTGATCTCGAATATTCGGTTCGAATCCTCGATTCGGTTTGATTTTATTTCTTCTTCTTTCTTTTTTTTTCTATCTTTTTCTCTCTCTTTCTTTTCTTTTTTCTTTTTCCCTGCTGCTGGGTTTCTGGCCGAGAGGAGAAGAGAGGGAAGAGAGTGAGAAATGGAGTAGGGAATGAGGCAGAGAGATAAGGGAGAGGGTGAGGTTTTTATTTTTCACTTTTTTTTTTCTTTTTTTTTTCAATTGGTCTTTCATACGGTCGTCTCTTCCTTTCTTTGCCACCTAGCTCCCAGCTGCCACTCCCCTTCTAGCTCCCAGCTGCCACTCCCCTTCTCAATCACGACAACACATTTATTTTAATTAATTAATTTATTTATTTATTTATTAATAATTTCGATTTCTTGTAACGTTCTCCAAATATTACCAAATTTATTTACGACGTAGTGCTCGATGAGGTGAACACTACAAAATTATCCGTTTGTTGTTTCGATGTTCGGAATAAATGAACCGAAATTCTGAAGTAATTAGAAGGATAATTTTAATATTATTAAATTAGGAATTTTGGAAGTATTTTTTGGCCTTATAAGAAAAATATCCAAAAATCCTAAATATTACAAAACTAATAATCGCGAAGACCGAATGTCATTTGGGTTTGTGGATTTAAAGTTATGTTAACCGAAAGTTATTTCGGTGTCTAAATTTGACTTCGGTGAATTTATTCAGCACGACTGGTCTCAAGAAAGTAATATAGGTAGCTCGAAATTTGGGGTATTACAGAAAGAGAGAAGACTTTTGCCTCAACGAGGATCCAACTTTTCGTTGATTTCTCATGGAGAAGATGGCAAGCTTTTTTTTTATCAAAGAGGAGCAGTGCTCGGGCATAGGGAAAGTGGGAGAGAGAGCTCTCCAATGGAGACAGGAGAAGCAGAAGAGACGGAGAAAAGGAGGGATGGGGCTCGAGAGGTGGCTAGGGCAAGTAAGGGTAAGGGCAAGGAGAAAGAGTTGGGCCGGAGCAGGTCTGACCCAATTTTGGACCATGATGAGGATTTAAATAGGCAGCATGGGCCTTTAGGAAATACTAATGGTTCTGGGCCAACATTACAGGCCGAACCCAATAAGTAGTTTGCTGCAATTTGTGTAGCCCACAGCCCAGCCACTTCAGTCTAGCCCACAGGCCCAGTTACATAGCAACAATTTTCTCTCCTATCCGCACTCCCTGGGTTTGATAGAGAGGTTTTAAAGGAGGTTATGGCTAAAACACTCGAGAATTTAATCAGAGGAGAAAGCTCTACTTCCTCACGGCATCGTCAACCCTCACGTCGTCCAAAAAGACTTCGTATAAAGCCTGCAACGGGACCAAAGCCATCAAGTTTAGAGGCTGTGAAGGATTCAATGGCTCGTATTCAGGAGAATAAGAAGACCTCAGAGGAGGTGGAGGAGATAAATCCGGTGGAAGAGGATACGAAAAGGATTCTAGTTGCTCGGGAAGACTTGCTTTCAGACTTTGAGGAGATCACGGGTATA
Organism: Dracaena cambodiana; assembly: GCA_036321105.1. Taxonomy (NCBI): domain Eukaryota; kingdom Viridiplantae; phylum Streptophyta; class Magnoliopsida; order Asparagales; family Asparagaceae; genus Dracaena; species Dracaena cambodiana. Next base: position 40,855,374 of record JAYEPQ010000005.1, read on the forward strand.
CCGGATCCTCCACCTACAATCATGCCCATCAGATGCAACAAAAGACTAAGCGAGAAGAGAGAAGGCCAGAATTATCAATCCGGGCAGGTAGCATCATTAGCATCCAAGAGAGAGGCATTGTACATCAATCTCGATAAAGGTTACTCATTATTTTTATTTGATATTCTTAATTTGTTGCCGAATCAAAGCTTAATTGAATTTGTACAAATTTGTAATATCAATTTGGGAGATACTGAAAATAGCGGAGTTCAAACTATTGAATTCATAAGAGATTTAACCTTCAGAGAGGGAAAGGTTGTTGGCAAGAATATTGAGTTCTCGTCATAACAGGAATGAAGAAGTGACTATAGTTTTTAAGATGAAGATCATTTTTTGGAATGTTAGAGGGTTAGGGAATAGTACGAAGAGGCGCATGGTTGCATAAGTATTTCGCGATAATGGAGCAGATATCTTTTGCCTGGAGGAATCAAAATTGGCTGACCCGCCAGTTTCGCTTGAGCATGAGATTACTCTTAGAAGAAACTTCGCATTAGTATTTAAAAATGCGAGAGGTGCATCGGGGGGATTAGCAATTTGTGTCAACGGCAATTATTACAAAATTTTAGATAACTCTGATGGTGAATTCACCATGACTATCATTGTTAAGCAGAGAACTAATAGTTCAGTCCAAAGAGTCACTGTAACATAGAGACCAAACCATAGGAATAGAAGAGGGGCTATGTGGAGCGAGATTCACATTCTTGCTCGACAGAACAATCTACCTTGGGTGATTGGAGGGGACTTTAATGTCGTGAGATTCATGGAGGAGCATATAGGGGGTGACTTTAATAATCAAGATAGGGAAGAATTCAATGACATTAATAGTGAAATAGGGCTAATAGAAATCCCTCTCTGCGATCGTAGGTTCACCTTGTCCCATATGAGGGAAAATTCTTGCCCGGCTAAATTGGATAGGATCCTACTTTCAGATACATGGGAAGCTCGATTTGGCATTTCCAGAGTTTATTCGAACCCCAGACTCATGTCGGATCACGTCCCGATCTGCTTAGATTCGGGCACATCTGTTCCTAAGAATAATCGACCTTCCGATTCGAGAAGTGGTGATTGGAATTTGATGAGGTGCATGATCTCATACGTACAAACTGGTCACTCCAAGTCAGGGGTAGGGATGCAGTGGAGATACTATGTGGCAAATTGAGAAGACTACGATGGCTTTTGTCTAGATGGGATAAGAAATATCGTGGTCTCACAAAAACTAGAAAGAAGGAACTGATGCAAAGAATTGTAGATCTTGAGAGATGAGAAGAGATCACAACCCTTACCAATGAAGAAATAGCAGCATTGAGAACATATCAGAAAGAAATACAGGAAATATACAAATTAGAGGAGATAAAGTGGTGTCAGTGTGTAAGATCTAAATGGCTGAAGGATGGTGATACTAACACAGCTTACTTCCAAATGATAGCAAATATAAGACACAGAATAAATGCAATCCATTTGTTGAACATCCCAGAGGGAGGAACAATAGCTGGAGAAGAACTTAAGACTCATATTCACAAGTACTTTCGATAGATATTTGGTCAATCTGAGAATAAGAGAATCATATTCCAAAAGGAAATGTGGCCCCCACAAGCTAACTTACACACCTTAGAGAATGATTTTTTTTAGGAAGAAATTAAAAGTGCGATTTGGGAGCAGGGTCAAGACAAAGTATCGGGTCCAGATGGTTTTCCTATTCTTTTCTTCCGGATCTTTTGGTCATCGATCAAACAAGATCTTATCAATCTATTCAGGAAAATGAATAATGGAGATGCACGACTGGATAGACTAAATTATTCATTTATAGTCTTTATCCCAAAGAAGAACTTTCCTGAATCAATTGGCAAATATATCCCAATAACATTATTGAATAGCATGCTCAAAATCATATCTAAGGTCCTAGCCTCCCATCTTACACCACTACTCCAGAAAATGATAGGGAAACTCAGATGGGTTTCATCACGGGACGAAACATTCTAGATGAAGTAGCCACTGCACAAGAAGTGATACATCAATGTAAAATCACAGATAGACAGGGATATTTATTAAAGTTGGATTTTGAAAGACATACAACAAAGTGGAGTGAGAATGTATAATAGAAATCATGAGGAACAAATGTTTTGGTCCTAAATGGACCAACTAGATCCTCATTTGGCTCCAATATGCAAAAGTCTCTATTTTAGCAAATGGAGATACAGGGAGAGAAATCATCTGCAATAGGAGTCTCAGATAAGGTGATCTTTTATCACTATTAATCTTTGTCTTGGTTGCGGAAGGACTTAACATACTGTTTGCACGCACGAAGGAGGCATGCAAGATTGAGGGGTTACCAGCTGCTAAGTCGGACTCATTTACAAATTTACAATACGCAGATGATACCCTAATTCTCAGACACTGCAACATCTTATAAGCATGTGCGACTAAGTGGATATTAAATTACTTTGAGGCACAGTCCAGTCTGAGAATTAATTATCACAAGAGTTCTCTCACCTTCACTGATCGAGAGAGCATCACCAGTGAACTGGTTGTGGGGATCTTTGGATGCAAAGAGAGTAAATTTTCAATTTTATATTTGGGTATTCCAATTGGGTCAGGAAAGATCAGGAAACCAGATTGGATTCCAATCATCGAGAGGGTAAACAAGAGGTTGGATGGATAGAAAGGGAAGTTTCTATCCTTGAGGGGAAAGTTAATTATACTAAATGCAATGCTCTCTACTATTCCAATTAACTATATGTTTTACTTTGTCGTCCCATGTAGAATATGGCAGGAAATATCACTTGGTCACCTAGGAATAGGTGTGCAAGGCCAAAATTGGAGGGAGGTCTTGGTGTTTTGAACTTGAAGAATTTCAACTTGGCACTAATAGCCAAGTGGTGGTGGAGATTATTATCTCAACTTGAATGGGTAATACATAAATTGCTGTGGGGAAAATACGGGCCACGCAAGGGTGCTTGGAGCGGTAAAGAGAGAAACATACATAGCACTTCGTGCTTCTGAAAAGGTATTAGAAATGTGAAAGAGATGTTTTGGTAAGGGATAACTTATAAGGTGGGTAAGGACGATAATATAATATTTTTGGAGGATACCTGGTGTGACATTATACCCCTTAAATGGCCATTCCCCTTAGCTTTCTGAGTCTAGCTTCATAAGCTAAGTAAGTGTGTGCTATTCTTACCTGGGATAATCTGCAATCCAGAGGTTGGCATGGCCCCAGTAAGTGTGTGCTATGTGGATCAACCATCAAAACAATGTTACATGTGATGTTTGAGTGCCCTTACTCTAAGAGGATTTGGATGGAAGTGCATTATCGGCACAACATCCAGTTACGGGGGGACATTTTGTTGTCAGTGTGGACGAGGTTTCAATTCAAGGGTAGTAATTCCAATGTGCTTAGGAGTGCCATAACTGCTATAGCATGGAACCTATGGTTTGAGAGAAATAGAATTTTTTTTACTGATAAGGCTTATAATATGGATCACTGTATTTACTGTATTACTAATGATGTGTTATTGTGGTTAACAATTTTTGGAGATTTAGAGACGACTTTTCATGCCATCCACACCAGAAACAATGTCATGGAGATTTTGAGGCCACTCCAAGGGATAGCAAATCCAGGAGATGGCGAGGATGAGACAGCTCGAGTGATTCAGGAGGAGTAGGAACAGTGGGCATCCACATACTACAGTCATGATTGCAGTCATGAGTTGTACTAGACTATCTTAGCTATGTAGTTTGTATTAAACTGTGTTATTACTCACTTTTGCCTTGGGATGTGATGTGTACTTTTTTTTTTAGTTTGTTTGTAAGTTTTGTTAAAACCGTTTTAATAGACCGCAAGTGACAGCAGCTCATCGCTTTTATTTCAAAAAAAAAAAAAAAAACACACTAAACTCTATCTTCTAAAACTATATCATGCTTGGCAAACTAAAATCGAGTTTGTAAACTCCCGATTTAACTGGTTTTAATCCCTAAAACTCTACTTCGGTTAAAGTTTTTCATTGAAACCAGAGTTTCCATGTAAACTTAATTTTGTATTGTGCTTGTGTTTTTGTGTGTGTTTGTGTGTTTATGCGCGTGCGTGTTGGTGGAGAGCGTGCGTGCACACATGTATGCGTGTGTGTGTGCATGTGCTTGTGCGCGCCCGTGCGTGTCGTTTTTTTTAATTTACGAAAACATATAATGCTAAACTACATATCCAAATTTCCAAAAAAAGTAGTACATTATGTTAAGTTGTGCTGTATTAATGTGTTATATATTACTTTAAAGTAAGAGTTTTAAACGGAAAGATTTGATGTTCGATTCTTACTTCTTTTTTTGCTAGTTAAATTTATACACATTTTTTTTTTATAATGTTATCCAAATTGAGTTCCCACCGAAAATTAAATTTAGAACTTCTCATAAATTGAAAAGAGATAATGCTATTCGAGCCAAGGCTCATTGATCATGTTCGATTCTTACTAAAATTGATCGAGATTTAAGTTGAGCTATTAATCATGTTATCCGATGCATTCCAAAATAAGCTGGGGGTTAGGCTTTTTTTTTCTACCAATTATATTTAATAAATATCTGGTTATGGTTTATATCAGATCCGAATCTAAATTCATTTTTATCAACTATAAATGGCAAGTTGAATACACAAACAATATCCACATTTATATCCATTTTTTGATATTAGCTATCCAGACTAGGGATTTAGACAGATTGGACATGGAGTGAATATAGGTATTACTATATTTGTATTTGTTTTCTCCTTCTCAATAAGAATAGGAATACAGAGATAGCTCGGATTAAATTTACTGGTCATAATTGATAAAATCAAATACGAATTCGGATCAGATCCATATATTAAGTGGATGTTATTACTTGTGACAACATTTTAAGAAAAAAAAGGTACCTATATCCAATAATTATATTTTTACTATTAGAAAAATGCTTCTTAATGTGTTATAAAATATATATCGATATTACTTTTAATGTTGTTTATAAATGTTATTCGAATATTTGGAATAGAATATACAAGGAAGAACTGTGACGAAACCATCCCGCCTCTCTCCCTCGAAAAGTTGGAAAATCGTCATGGCTACTCGAAATACCTGAACTGATCTACTTCTCAATTGACCGTCACTATTTATATGGTCAATAATAACTATGTGTATATAAATGTTATTTGGATATTTGAATATCTATTCTGAAATATCAAATAAGGTAAGCACTATTCATATTTATACTATATTTTTGAACGGAGTGGATACAAATGTCCATATTCATCGAACTAATACAAATTCAAATATGAATCAGATTTTTTGCATTTGTTTACATTTCTAATCCGTACAGTCATGATCCATGAGCAACGATGCGTGTCTGTCTTTCTCCATGATTGAGTGCTCATAAGCTAGGACAATCGGATAGTTTCTTCGATTTTCACCACTACACAAATTTAGTTCCAAAAGAGGCTCTTAGCCCGTAACCCACATATTTTAGTGGTGAGAATAAAGACAAACCCAAAAATTTAAGGCACACTCAATTAAAGTTGGTTTTAATTACAAATTTACTATTACTTTTTTAGATAAATAAATCTCCTTTTTTATCTTAGTTCTCAGTCGTTAAGATTAGGTTTACAAGTAGCGGAGGAGGAAGAGAGAGAGAAGAATGGCAGGTTTCACAAAGATGCAAGGGAAAGAAGGAAGGGTAGGAGGAGGAAGAGGTGGGGGTGGTAGGTTTGCGGAGGGGAGAGATGGAGGAGTAGGACGAGGTGGGAGAGAGGGAGGAGGAGGAGGAGGAGGGGTTGATAGGCTCATTGATGGGGGAGAAGTGGTGGGGAGGAGGAGCCGGCATATTTGCAAAAGGGTGAGAGGGAGTGGAAAAGGAGGGATTGGAAAAGAGAGAATATTTTCAGAGAAAAAAGATATGTCGCTATAAACATGCGGTACGTGTCCTTAGAAGAGCCTGTCCTAAGTCATTTAGGGTGTGCCTTTAAAATCCTTTAGTGATTTGCCAACTTCAGCCCATTATCAGATCAATCCATAAACATTTCTCCTCTCATCATGGTTCTAGTAGGGATAGTAATAGACGCGTCCAATAGGGATAATAATTGACGCGTCCACGGGTCAAATTTTGAACCACTCTATATAAAAATTTGAATTAAAAATGAAAATTTTATTTTTCTAATTCAAAATTTTGTATAGGATGGACCAAAATTTGATCCGTAAACATATCCATTACCATTCCTTCTATAGTCTAATTTTTTGCACTTCTTATATAAAATTTTCAATTAGAAAAATAAAAATTTTATTTTAAATTTAAATTTTTGTATAAAACTGTGCATTTTGACCCGTGCAGGGATAGATCAACATCCCGAGCTGTGGCCGACAAACCCACTCCAGTAAACAGACGGCCCTACGCGTCCTTAAGATAGTGAGCCCTGCTGCCGTTTATTCACCTGCAGAACGCCGTCAGTGGCCCGAGAACTTCGCACGTTTCCATCTCCAAAGTTCGAAAATTAAAAACAGAGTTCTAGACTTTCAGTCATCGTCTTTCCCATCTCCTAAATCAAAGGAAGGGGAAATTTCCGCAGGGAAAAAAAAAATGAGATCAAACATCGTAACCGAGGTAACAAGCTCTCCTCTTCTTCTTCTAGATCTAGGTTTTAGGCTACATTTGGGAGTTGAGATTCTTCCGCTTCACCACGTTCTTTGCTTTCATCGCCTTGCAATTAGGGTTTTTGTTACAGATATGACTTAGGAACTGAGCAATATCGCAGAGAAAATTTTGTAGAAGAGCTGATGATATGTTGTAAATGACTAAACCCGAAGTATAAAGAAGTTAGAAATTTGATAGTCCATTCAATGTACTATCTGATTCATAGTGTGGTCTTTATTATAAACACTTCCACAACCAAAGAAATGGTCTTCAAACTGGTCACAACCCCCTTCATGTTGGAGAATTGCAAGAACTAATCTCCATAGCATGCAAGTTTAGCACAATGTCTCTGTCCCCGAGGACATGTCACACGAAAGGTTCAAATTAAGGTTTTAAATGTCGGGTGACATCTATGTGTATATTGCAATTATCATATCAGATTTGACGTTCCTGATGCACGATATATCAGATTAGAGTTTCCTGACGTTGTGTATACCTTTCAATATCGATCAGATATTGCTGATATTTCTCTTATTGCCGAATCTGATATCAGTAGCAATATTTAAGACCTTCTTTCACAGTGATGTTCAAATTTTTTAGTTATTAAGATATGTAAACAGAATATTTAACCTTGGGTAATGGCCATGCAAAAGACATACTTCCACAAAGGATAAGTTTAACAGAATACTATATATGTCTTGCTGTTATTTCTAATTTCATAATTTTTTGTTGAAATAACTTTGAAATGTACTATCAGATTTCCCTTTGCTTGATATTTTTAGAGTTGATATATAGGATTGTTCTTCTGACTTGAGAATACCATATAAAGCCTACAACAACAACAACTAAGCCTTTTATCCCAGGTATTTGGGGTAGGCTACACGAACCAAAAAGAGAATCACGCCGGATCGATCACTTTGATAGTCCTCCATTCATTTCTATCAAGTAATAGCTCCTCATGTAAACCTCTAGAATCCATATCTTTTAGTATCACCTCTATCCATGTTTTTTTCTGTCTTCTATTCGTTCTTTTAACTTGTCGTACATTGATAAACTCCCCTCGTCGAACCAGTGCATTTGCAGGCCTACGTTGTACATAACCAAACTATCGTAAGCAATTTTCTCGCATCTTCTCATCGATGAGAGTTACAACTAGTTTAGCACGAATATGTTCATTTCTCACTTTATTTCTCCTAATGTTACCGCATATCTAGCGGAGCATGCGCATCTCTGTTACACTTATTTTCTTTGAATGACGTTTCTTTCTAACCCAACATTCTCTGCCATATAATAAAGCTGGCATAATAGCAGTTCTATAAAAAAAAATTATTTAGCTTTAACGAAATGTTACGGTCGCATAAAACTCCCGTTGCACTCCTCCATTTTAACCAGTCAGTTTGTATCATATGCTTAACATCATTATCGATCTCTCAATCATTCTGAATAATAGAACCCAAATACCTAAACTGACTGCTCATTTGTATCTCTTGCCCATTTAGTATTACAGTATTATAGTTTACGGACCATCGTTTACTAAATTTACACTCCATATACTCTGTTTTAGATCTATTCAATCTAAAACCTCTAGATTCTAATGTGTGCCTCAATAACTCTAACTGGCATTCACCCATAATTTTGTCTCATCAACTAATACAATATTATCAGCATATAGCATACACCAAGATATCTCATTCTGAATAGCTCTAGTAACCTCATCCATCACTATAACAAATAAGAATGGGCTCAATGCAGATTCTTAATGCAATCCAATTGTGATAGAAAAATCATTTGTTAAACCACCACATATTCTGAAATTGGCCACTACTCCATATACATGTCCTTAATTATATCAATATACTTGATGGGGACTCTTTTCTTCATCAATGTCCACTAAAATACCTCTCGTGGTAGCTTATCATAGGATTTTTCTAAGTCAATAAATACCATATGCAAATATCTATTTCTCTCTCGGAATCGTTTTATAAGTTGACGAAGTAAATCAATAGCTTCCGTCGTCGATCGCCTCAGCATAAATCCAAACTGGTTCTCCAATATTTTAACAGTTTGTCTTAGTTTATGTTCAATTACCCTTTTCCAAAGTTTCATAGTATGACACGAGTTTTATTTCACGATGGTTAGAATAACTCTGAATATCACCCTTGTTTTTATACAGAGATACTAGGGTATTCTTCATTCATTTGATATTTTCTTAATTTACCAAATCTTGTTAAAAAGATCTATTAGTCATCTCACACCAATCCCTCCTAAGTATTTCTATACTTTTATAGAAATTTCATCTGGACCAACAGTTTTTCTTTATTTCATCCTCTTCACGGTCTCTTTTACTTCAGATTCTTTAATTATGCGCATAAAGTTACGATTCATAATCTCATATTGAATAGTAAGATCTTCCAAATCTTGAGTAAAACTACCATTATATAATCTATCAAAATAATTTTTCCATGTTTCTTTAATATTTTCGTCTTGAACTAGAACCGTCTGATTCTCATCTTTAATATACTTTTTAGTACATAAGTCTCTAGACTTTCTCTCTTATTCAATCAATTCTATAAATATCCTTTTCTACCTCTTTATTATTCAAATCTCGTACACTTGTTTATATAATTTAGTTTTTGCATCCCGAATAGTTTTCTTAGCCTCCTTCTTGGATAGTTTATACCTCTCAAAACTTGTTCTATCATTATTATTATTTTTCTTCAAATTTCTATAAAAGTTCCGCTTGATCTTAATAGCATTTTTTATCTCTTTATTCCATCGTGATGTGTCTTTATATGGTGGAGCACCACTCCTCGACTTATCAAATATAATTTTAGCTACTCTCTTAATGCAGCTAGTCATTTTGTTCCATGCTATATTAGTATCATCATGGTTCCTCCAATCTGCTTCTTGTATTACTCTATCTATAAAATTTTTTTGATTACCTTCTAATCGCTACCACTTAATTTTAGAATCTAATTTATGTTTAATCTTTCTAAGTCTCTTTCTGATCTGAATATCTAAAACTAAAAGTATATATTGGGTAACTACACTCTCACCTGGAACTACCTTACAATCGACGCAAGTATCTCTATCTACCCTCCTAGTTAAAAAAAAAATCTATTTGGCTCGCACTTGATCCACTTTTAAAAGTAATCAAGTGAGAAACTCTTTTTTTAAACCAAGTATTCACTAAAATCAAAAATCATAAAACAAAACAAAATCTAGAATTGAGTTACCTACTTTATTTTTTTCTCCAAAACCAAATCCTCCATGTACACTATTAAACCCATTACAACTAGTTCTTACATGTCCATTGAGATCACCACCAATAAATAGTTTTTCTCTAGTAGGTATTTCTTATACTATTTCATCTAGATCCTTCCAAAATTGATGTTTACTAAATTTATCAAGTCCTACTTGTGGTGTATAGGTGCTAATGATATTAAAAATCTCTCTATCTAAAATAAGTTTAACTAATTAAATTCTATCATGCTTCTTCCTAACCTCCACTATATCCTCAAGTAATTATTTATCTATAATCACACCTAACCCATTACGATTTCTATCTCTACCTGTATACCAAAGTTTATAACCCCATGTTGGCAGTGAAAATTTCTAAGTAAAAAGGATTTTCCACAACAGAACGCGGAGCTAACTCAATAGCTCCGCGTCTGGCTAGTTTTAGCCTCGTGTTTAAGTAAAACGCGGAGATGATCAATAGCTCCGTGTTAGCTCCGCATTCTGGTTATTTAGCGCCGCGTTTTGATGCGATTAAAGTTCCGCGTGAGCAGATAACCAGAGTCTCAAATTGATTGAGATTATGATTTGGGCTTATCCAAATACCCAAATCAAGTCCAATCAGAACTCTAAATCAAGAAATTTAAATCAAAACTAAGATATTTGATTGGAATCCTTGATGAGTGCGAATTCTATTTAGATAGAAACTCTTGCATTAACCTGGGGCTATAAATACCTTCTTGGTTAAACCCTAGGGGTCTTCTTTTTTCTTTCGGCTGGTATTCTTCTTCTTCTTTTTGGCATCTTGGAGAATTCAAGTTACGCACAGAGCCTTGAGTTCGTGAAAGACCAGAGAAGATCATCTACAGTCGGCTGATATCTTCAAGGAAGAAGAGTTCGACGTTCGATCGTCCAAAAGAGCTGCTCGACAGATCCCATAGCCACAGATCCCACAACATATTGTAAAAGAGAGCGATTGAATTATAAAATCCTCTCGTTTGTTCTCTTTATCTCTTGTTCACTTTCATTTGATGGGTAATGACCCAATTATGACCAAAGTATTCGCAAGTACTTTGCAAGAGCCTGCTTTTACTTGGTTCATGCAGCTGCCCCCAGGTACTATTAATACCTGGTTAGATGTGGAGAAATTATTTCTCTCACGTTTCTTTGAGGATGATACCGAGATTACGGTTCATTCCCTCCTTGCAACTAAGCAAGGGGAACAAGAGACGGTAAAAGATTTTATAGAAAAGTTCCGGGAGAAGTCCGTGCATTGCAAACACGGAATGGTCCAGGAAACTCTAGTCGAAACTTGTCGACATAATTTAAAGACTAACGTGCTCCTAAAAATGGGGGCCGTAGAGTCTAAGACATAGAGGGATTTGCTCAAACAGGGGGAGCAAGCCGAAGACTTGATCCGCCAAGTTGAAGAATCTCGTGGATCAAGAAGTACTGGGGGTAATAAGCCATATACCCAAAATAACGGCAATAAGAATAAAAGAAAAGCGGTGATGGCATCAGAAGCTGCTCCTCAGAAGACAAACCCTCCACCAAAGCCGAAGCCCCAAAATCAGCAGGGCACAAGGCAAAATAGACCTCAGCAGGAGAGAAATTATACTTTCAAGGCGGAACAGACGCCTATCCTCTTTCACCTGCTCCAGAGGAAGGGAATGCTGAAACTTCCGGAGAATAGAAAATCGGAGGACGCTGGTAAGACCAACGATCCCAATTACTGTCTCTATCACCGGAATGTTGGGCACCCTACTAGGGATTGTTACCCTCTTAAGAACAGAATCCAAGCACTAATAGAAGCTGGAGTTCTGACGCTTAAGGAAGAGCAGAAGAAGGTCACTGCCAATATGGCAACCATAGTGATTGGAACCCATTTCCCCGCAGGAGTGACCCCAATCCCAAAGGGTAAGATGGTTACAAAGAATCTTGATCCTCACAACAAAGTCCAAGAAGGACTTGTCCCCGTGACAACCCAAAAGGGGGAAGTTATGTGGGTTCACCCCGATTTGCTAGAGGATGAGCAGTGGACTACTGCAGGGGGTCAAGGGAAGAAACGGACTGTTAATGCCATTTCCGCAGAAATAAAGGAAGAATATATAGCTTCGGGAGCCTTCACAGATTCTGAAGAAGAGCCCGAAACTATGGCCACTCATCAAGATGGGGCAGGCCCTTCCGGTACTCGATCTGGGAAGACATATCTTAAGGACTACACTAGAGTAGATCCGAAAGATATATATGCGGAACTTGCAAAACTCGCGAAGCAGAAAAGACTTCGTTTCCAGAAGAATCCTATTAGAGATGAAGGAGACAAGGAGTCTACCTTCAAATTTGACATAATTGCTCAGCTGGCCAACATTTCAGCACGAGTAACGTTTTATGAATTATTGAGGTTATCAAAATCAACACGTGAAGCGTTAAGAGAGGCCTTGGCAGACTCTGAGTCATTTTTAGCTCAGATAATCGAGCCGACCGATGAAGAACAGGACTCTTGCCCCCGATGTCACCAAGTGAGGAGGCAGGTCCCGCAAATTGTCTTCTCTCCAGAAGACATGCAGGTGAAGAATATAAAGCATAACAGGCCTTTATATTTTACCGGATATGTCGGATCCACAAAGGTGGACCGAATTCAGATTGATCCGGGTTCTGCGCTAAGTGTCGTACCCAGAAGGTTGATGCAGCTGTTAGGGATTTTCCTCCATCGTCTGACACCAACCAATACAATGATATACGGGTTTAATGCCAATAATAGTCGTCCCCTCGGAAAAATCCGAATCCGATGTCAAATCGGGGATTTGAGGACGGAGGCTACATGCTACGTTATTGATGCAGATACCTCCTACAACATTTTATTGGGACGACCTTGGATCCATGCTTACATGATAGTCCCGTCGACTCTCCACCAATGCATGAAGTATTGCGATGAAGAAGGAGAAGTCCGGACACTGAATGCGGATAAACAACCCTTCAAAGGATTGGAGAATTACTTCACAGATACTGCACTTTATAAACCATCCCATGAAGTCTCCGATGATGATCGCAGTAAGCTTCAAGAGCCCGATGACAGTGGCAATGAAGCAGATACTGAATATGAGCTTCCTGAAGAAGACGATTGGAGTGACTATGAAATCAACCCTCATTTAGATTTTAGTTTGAGTCTTGATGATAATATAACCAATGTAATAGAGAGTGAATGGGTTATTAATGAGAATATGAAGTTAGTCTACGAGAATGCTGTAGCTACCGAGTCTGAACCCTCTTGTACTTCCACTGAAGTGATGGTCTATCCGAACTTGAAGTTCTGACAGCATATCATTTGCCACTTAGATCATCCCTCCTCTCTCAGTCTAAAATAATTGAGGGAAAAGGTCACTACTTCGAAGTGCCTCCTCGACGAGGATCCCAAAAGCCGATTATGTTCGGCAAGGTCATTACGTCACCCCGGCGAAGACAAAGCAGTGAAAGTGATGAACAAACATCACCCCAATTTCACCTGTATGAACAAAAATCCCGGCAAATGATGGAGAAGATGGGTTATAATTTTGCCCAGAAACTGGGATTAAACTTTGGGAAAGGACGATGGAATCTTATACCCTCGATCAGACCGAGAGGAAAGAGCCCTGATTATTATCAGAAGACTCGCAGGGGGTTGGGCTATGTATCTACTCCTCCCTTGTCACCATCCGGACAAGAAGATAGTTCTTCGACCAAGGAAGATACATCTTCACCCAATCATGACTCAGATATAAATACCGGCGCCTGGTTTTAGTCCTTGATGGCCAATATGGTTTCAGCTGCATCAGAAAGCGACGAGGAACCAATTGATGTTTAGGATGATTCTTGGGCTAAGCATATGGATACTCTCTGGGATGTCCGCTTTGAACAGCGTGACCCGTCTACAGAAGACAAATTGGTTCAAATTAATATGGGACGGAAGAAAATCCGAAACCCATCTTCATAAGCGACACGCTAACCCCATTGGAAAATGAGGAACTTATATCTCTTATTAAAGAGTATATAGACGTGTTCGCATGGAATTATGAAGACATATCTGGGCTTGACCCTCAAATTACCACGCACCGGTTAAATATAAAAGAAGATGCAAAACCTGTTAAACAACAACAGAGGCGTTTTCGATCGGAATTGATGGAGACAATAGTTGCTGAGGTCAACAAACTTATAAAATCCGGATTTATCCGTGAAGAACAGCATCCTGATTGGGTGGCTAACATAGTGCCGGTTCGTAAGAACGGCAAAATCTGGATATGCATCGATTTTCGAGATTTGAATGCTGCATGTTCTAAGGATGAATTTCCACTTCCCATCACCGATGTGATGATTGACAATACTTGTGGTTACGAGAGGATGTCTTTCATGGATGGCTTCTCAGGATATAACCAGATCAAAATGCACCCAGATGATGAAAAGTATACAGCTTTCAGAACACCGCTGGGGGTATACTGTTACACGGTGATGCCGTTCGGATTGAAGAACGCCGGCGCTACCTACCAACGTGCGATGAGCACTATATTCAAAGAACATCTGCGCAAGACGGTAGAGTGCTACGTGGATGACTTGGCGGTCAAAAGTAAAAATAAAGAGGACCACCTTTAGGACTTAAGAACGGTCTTCGATCTCATGAGGAAACATCATTTAAAAATGAATCCCACTAAGTCATTTATGGGGGTATCGAGTGGGAAATTCCTTGGGTTCATAATAACTTCAAAAGGAATTTTCCTCGACCCTAAAAAGGTAAAAGCAATTAGCGAGATGCCGCCTCCCCGCAATCTTAAAGAATTGAGGGGGTTACAAGGAAAGTTCGCCTATATTCGGCGCTTCATCTCTAACCTATCTGGACGATGCCAGCCGTTTTCTCGACTTATGAAGAAGGGGGTTTCTTTTGTATGGGATGAGGCATTTCAACAAGCCTTTGATGACCTTAAAAAATACCTCACCAAATCTCTCGTTCTTATGACAACGGTCCCTGGGCAGCCCTTCCTTATATATGTAAGGGCCATGGATAATACTTTAGGAGCATTACTTGCTCAATATAATGAGCACGGCCATGAACATGCCCTCTATTATTTAAGCAGGACAATGATCGGGGCCGAACAACGGTATACCCCAATTGAAAAGGAATGTTTAGCTCTAGTGTTCGCTGTTCAGAAAATGCGACACTATCTTTCGGGGCAAACGATCCATGTCATATCACGGGTTAATCCCCTGAAAATTCTGATGACGAAACCGGGATCCTTAAATGGCCGGTTAGCAAAATGGGCTCTGCTATTGTCACCCTATGACATACACTTTGTGCCTCAAAAAGCAATGAAGGGACAGGCAATTGCCGATTTCTTAGCAGACCATCCAATCTGGTCTAATTCCAAACAGACGTCAGAGGTTAACACAGTTAGTAAGGAACAATCATGACAAATGTTCTTTGATGGTGCTGCCAGACGATCTGCTGCTGGAGTGGGGGTTGTGCTGATATCCCCACATAAACATATATTACCTAACGGTTACTCATTAACAGAACCGTGCACGAATAATGTGGCGGAATACAACGCACTAATTATCGGCCTAAAAATGGCTTTGCAACTGGGGGTGAATTATTTAGAGGTATATGGAGACTCTAAACTCATCGTCAATCAGATGACGGGCGAGTATGAAGTCAGACATGAAGCCCTCATCCCCTATCATCAGCTAGTCATTGAACTAGCAGGGTACTTTGAGCAATTTTACATCTCTCATATATCTCGAAATGAGAATGTATATGCAGATGCCCTTGCCGCATTAGCAGTAACATTGGCGATCCCGTCGGGTGAAGCAAAAAGCATCACTATTGGAAGCAGAGAGCTCCTCCATCCAGATATTGTTTTTCAAAATAAAAAAGTATGCCAAGTAGGCTTAACTTTGGAACCCCGTAATTGGCGATTTCAGTTTGTGGATTATGCTTTACATGGGATATTACCAGAAGATCCAAAGGAAGCCACTTCGATAAAGAGAAAGACCCAGAGATTTTATTATGACCATAAGCTTCAGACTTTATATAGAAAGTCAAGAGATGGTCTGCTGCTACGTTGCATATCAAAAACAGAAGCAGATGAAGTGCTGAGAGAAACACACGATGGAGTATGTGGAGCTCATCAGCCCGGTCCAAAACTTGGAGACCGCATAAGAAGGCTGGGATACTACTGGCCGAACATGATCACGGAAGCAATGGCATACGCTAAACGGTGTCATGCATGCCAAATACATGCCAATTTTATTCATCAACCCCCAGAATACTTGCACAATACCGTTGCTAGTTGGCCATTTGAGGCATGGGGAATGGATATTGTGGGGCCTATAACTCCCCCGTCATCTAGAGGACATCGGTTTATTCTTGCAATAACCGATTATTTTTCAAAATTGGCCGAAGCCGTGCCCATGAAAGAGGTGAAAACGACAGATGTGATCAAATTCATCAAGCATCATGTCATTTACAATTTCGGCGTCCCCCGACGGATCATTCATGATAATGGTCCGCAATTCATCAGTCAGGGATTCTCCAGATTCTGCAATAAGTTCATAATAAAAAATATTGCTTCAACGCCATATAACCTCACAGCTAATGGGTTGGCCAAAGCCTTCAACAAGACGATTATTAAACTCCTTCGGAAGTTCGTCTCTTCCAATAAACGAGATTGGGATGAGAAGCTAGGAGAGTGCCTTTGGGCTTATCGCACCACTGTTCGCACCCTTACAAAAACTACCCCATTCTCTTTGGACTATGGAAGCGAGACCGTCTTGCCTCTCGAAATCCAGATACCTTCATTAAGGGTGGCTTTAGCCACAAAGATGACGACAGAAGAGCGCCATCAACAAAAATTGAAAGAATTAGAGGCATTGAATGAAAAGCGTCTCAGGGCTCAACAACAAATTGAGTTGTATCAAGCCCGAATCTCACAAACGTTCAATAAGAACGTTAAATCAAGGACCTTTAAATAAGGAGACTTGGTTCTGCCTGTTAAAAGGCCAATGGTTCTAACCCACAAGACTAAGGGTAAATTTGAACCCAAGTGGGAAGGGCCGTTTGTTGTGGAGACTGTATACTCCAGTGGAGCCTATCGCTTAATGAATCAGAATGGCGACAGGATGATGATGCCGATCAATGGCAAATTTTTGAAGAAATACTATGCTTGATATCCCTGGAAGTACGCTCCCTCCAATCTTCTTCTTAGGCATGCGCAATTGAGCGTCTCTGACCTAAATTTGATGGATCCTAACCCGACTATCGTGGTGTGCCCAGTCTAAGTTACGCAGTTGAGCCTTGGACCGCCTCCACTTGTTCAAGTTACGCAATTGAGCGCTTGGACTTCTTCTTAGGCATGCGCAATTGAGCGCCTCTGACCTAAATTTGGTGTGTCCAGTTCAAGTTACGCGAGAGAGCTTTGAACCGCCTCCAATCTTCTTCTTAGGCATGCACAATTGAGCGCCTCTGACCTAAATTTGATGGATCCTAACCCGACCATCGTGGTGTGCCCAGTCTAAGTTACGCAGTTGAGCCTTGGACCGCCTCCACTTGTTCAAGTTGCGCAATTGAGCGCTTGGACTTCTTCTTAGGCATGCGCAATTGAGCACCTCTGACCTAAATCTTTGGTGTGCCCAGTTCAAGTTACGCGAGAGAGCCTTGAACCGCCTCCAATCTTCTTCTTAGGCATGCGCAATTGAGCACCTCTGACTTAAATTTGATGGATCCTAACCCGACCATCGTGGTGTGCCCAGTTCAAGTTACGCGAGAGAGCCTTGGACCGCCTCCACTTGTTCAAGTTACGCAATTAAGCGCTTGGACTTCTTCTTAGGCATGCGCGATTGAGCTCCTCTGACCTAAATCTGGTGTGCCAAGTTCAAGTTACGAACCGCCTCCAGTCTTCTTCTTAGGCATGCGCAATTGAGCGCCTCTGACCTAAATCTGGTGTGCCCAGTTCAAGTTACGAACCGCCTCCAGTCTTCTTCTTAGGCATGCGCAATTTAGTGCCTCTGACCTAAATCTGGTGTGCCCAGTTCAAATTACGAACCGCCTCCAGTTTTCTTCTTAGGCATGCGCAATTGAGCGCCTCTGACCTAAACCTGGTGTGCCCAGTTCAAGTTACCCATGAGAAACTTGAACCGCCGCCAACTAAATTCTAGGCACGCGCAATTAGGCGCCTCTGCCGAAATCAGGTGATCCTGACACGATTACCTCGGTATTATCAGTCTAAGTTACGCAGAAGAGCCGTGGACTGATTTACCTAAATAACTAAATCATTTTGATGACAGGTTATCTGTTGTGCAAACAAATTTTGTAGCCAACAGGTAAAAGAATCAAATGATTATCTTTATTTCATCGACCAAAGAATGAAGATTACAAAAAATGCTCTCTTTTATTACAAGTTCTTATCACAAAAAGAATGAAGAATAAAAGAATAGAGGAAAACTATGAATCTCCTAGGAGTTTCAACTTATTCGTCGTCTCTTCAACTACTTGACGACGAGTTGCTTCCACGGAGTGTTGAGCCTGCTGGAGTAAGTCATCATCATTCATTGCAAGTTGCTGAGTTAGATGCTGACGAGACTCTTCCATAGCACGGCTTCTTATTATTTCCTCCTGCTCAACCTGCTCCCGTTGGAGGATCAGCGCTTCCCGCTTTTTAACGGCTTCCCCTAATTGAAGCTCATTGGTTACCAAGACCGCCGGAGCTTTAGCAATGGTTTCCTGGGCTTTAAGGATGGCGGCCTGATTCCCCTCAATCTCGGAATTCACAGCCTTCAAATCCCTAAGAATGGACTCCCAACTAGCCTGGAGCTCTGCTAATTCCCGAGACCATCCTTCTTCTTGGCGCACTAATTCTTCTCGACGCGCCGCTAGCTCCACCCGAAGCCGCGCTAACTCTATCGCGGTAATCACTTCCACGTTCGCTTGGCGAACTGTGTCTAGCGTACGCACTTGCTCTTCTAAGTCTGCAAAGCGGGCCCGGTAAGGAGCTGCTCGGTCTCGTCCCCCGATCCTTTCAATATTATCCAAATAACTGAATAACATCGGACGTCCGAGACTAAGGAAATCTCTTCCGGCGAGGGTCATCTCGATGCATTTTCTTAGCAACCGCATAAAATCATTAACACTGTAGTTGAAGATTTCTTCAAGAGGGTCTACAGTGTCTGTATTTAAGGCAGGCAGTGCCAAAAGAAGGCATCGCTGGAGAAGGAGCGGTATCTACTGGAATTGAAGAGGAAGAAGCCCGTCTCTGTACCAAACTCATAATATGCATGGCCAGTAAAGCCAATGCAGATCTGGCTGAACTGGGAACCCGAGGAGAAGCGTCACTAGTATAAATCACCTGGGCAGCGTCACCAACAGGAGAAGATGAGGGAGTGTTTCCACCAGAAGCTCCTCCGGTGGCAGAAGTAGTTTCGAATGAGAACCTCAAGTTTTCCTCATTCCCTGCTGGAAGACTTGGAGCTGGAGGAGTACCAGGTGTCTCAGCAGCTACAATGATAGATGGTGTTAAAATCGCTGACTGAGGAGCAGGAGGTGCACCAGAGACCACTGGAAAGGTCTCTGTGGAGCAGACCGCTGGTGTGGGTGACGGCATACTTGGAGACGGTGTGGTCTCTTTTGCAGCGGCCGCAATGACAACTTCCGTTCTCTCATCACTCCCTAGCTCGTCTATGGGAGGAATTGATGAGGGAACTGGGCATGTGGTCGGCGTGAAATAGTCGGCGTCAAATTCACTGGCAGAGCTGCCCAAACCACCCACTGAGCCAGTCATGCCAGAGTAATCCACCCTCTCCTCAGACTCCCCCTTGGTAGTCGAGTGCATTGGCGAGAGAGGCTGACCACCTGCATTTCAGAAAGCAAGCAGATGGTGTTACGTATAATGATAAGGTAAATAATGGACAAAGAGCTTAAAAGCTGAAAGAACCATACTTGGAGATACAAGTCCAGTTGTTGGATTTGAAGGGGGAGCCACCGTCATTTCCAAAAGCGTATCCATCTCACTACCAAGTGGTTGCGGCGCAAGGTGTTCAACAGGTTCTACGGTCAGAGGAGCCGGAACCTCGGGAACACTTGGAGCATCAGCATGTTCACTCTCCCCTGCCGGCGCTGGAGGTAGAGTGGAAGCCAGCAGATCCGAAGCAAACTTTGCAGCTGTTTCTTGGGGGCTAATAGAATTCCCGGAGCCAATTTCTTCTTCTTGATGGTAGGCCCTCTCTTTGGGGCACCGCGGCGTTTGAGGGACAGGCTCCAGGGGCGAATGACGACAGGTTGGGGAACACCTCCAACGTCAGGGTTGTCATCATCATTATTATCATCATCATCGCCAGACTCGCTGACGTCTGATGGTTCGGCTGCGGCGCCAAGGAATTCATCCATTTCTTTTACTCTAACTCTGGAAGCACCTTGTCGGCTAATGTAGAAATCCCCAATCTCCTTGCAACAGCTTCGGTTGATGGAGAAGCGAGGCACGTCAGCATTGGCAACGCTATACCATGTGCAAAATCTGAGAGTCATGGCCACTTCTTGCGACTTCTGTGGCAGGATGAATTCAGCTCCGGTCCCACCAGCTGCAAAATGAAACCAGCCGCGGGCACCCTCGTACAGATTCCCCTCATAGGCAAAATTTTTATTCGGACTACCCACATAAAGTTGGGAATATCCAAATTGGCGAGCGAAGCGGCTCAGAGTGTATGGTTCGATAAGACATTTACTATCTTGACGATACACCAGATGTCCGGGCTGGATATTGAGAAGCCACCAGAACGCTCCTGAGGATAAAGCAGTAAAATTATTTGCTCCTGCAATATCCTTCAACTTCAACCCGTATCCTCCACCAGGGAAGTCGGGGAAGCACCTGAAAATCTCATAGTTCTGGTGTTGCCGGAGAGTCTTACGGATCTGGGACATGTAGTGGTGCTTCCATGAGGAGCGCTCGTATAGCTCCACAAGGTAACACTTATTACCAGAGCGGCGTGAAGCAGCACTCATCAAAAACGGGCAGTGCATAATGAGTCATGCCATCAGATAAGTATAAGGAAGCTCCACTTTAGGGTTCGGAGTCTTTACTTGGGCGATCTCCTTCGACTTGCCTTTCCTTTTTCCCTTGCCCTTATCGGCAGGGATGAAGTTATTGCAGAGTGTTCGCAATCCATGCTGTAGATTGCACACCATGGCGGGAAGAAGTCCGAAAGGACGGCCGTATGCGAGGAGGACTGCTGGATAGACCACAGTCATTGCAATTGCCTCTTTTGGCAGTGATGACACTACACATCTCTTCAGCCACAACATCAAGAACCCAGCAATAAGGCCTCTGTTGGACACCGGGGACTGAGCCTGATAGTGGTAACTCTTAAAAGAGATACCAGGACCGAATCCACCTTCATTAGATTCAGTGGTATAATATATTAGCCGGGTCTTGGCAATGCGGCGATCGATTTCTGTGATGTAGACAGGAGCATGGCAATGGATAGTTGTTGAACTATCCTTAGAATTCAAATTGGCGAAGAGGTAATCGGCCCATTTCTTGTGGCCGATACCTTGGTTACGCACACCTGCTAAGTCAGCACAGATGCGATAGTGGCACATCATTTCCCAGTATGTGGCATAGATGCGCTCGTCCTTCGCCAGTAGCATGTTCAACTCCTCGGTAGTGGGGATATACTCCTCGTAGGGGACTTCGCCCATTGAGAGCCCAGATACTTCAAACATCTCGTGGAGAGCAAACCCTAGCTCACCCACTGGCATAAAAAGAGTGCAGGTCTCGGGGTTGTACATCTCCAGAAGGCAAAAGAAATGATAAGCACTCTGAGGGAACCCGAATTGAACGTTTCTAATGGCCTTGTACAGACCAATCTCCTTCATAATGGGTTCATGAGAATCCAACATGTACTGGACAAGGCGGGCCCACCACATGTTGCTAGAAGAGTAGACCCAGCCAGGCATCCTAAAATCGCTAGCCGGGTATTGGCCTTCTTTCACCAGGAACTCACTTAAGAAAGTTCTTGCGCGGATCGGAACTTCTCCTACTGGGAGCTCCTTGCCAAAACGGCCTGGAAGCAAACCAGTAATACATCTAGTGGGGCCATCTTGATAAGCCCCATGTGTGCCCAATTTGCCCGTTGGGACGCCATCCTGTTCTTGAGTTAACCCCCACTTTAACTCACGGGACATCGCCAACCTCTGAAGGTAGATCAGGAGGTAGCCGCAATCCATCCCAGGCAGAAACATTAAAGCTTCGCCAGAGTTATATAGCCACATGCAATCCTCTTCAGATACGATCTCGTCTGATTGCTCCATCTGTTCCCCAAAGAGAAATGCGGGTTTTGCTAACACTTCTCTGTTCACATCTTCAAAGGCTGCATCAGTGATAATTTCACGTGCAGTAGTGGGATGATATTTGATCAATTTCTCCCTGCGCCCTCTCGAGTCTGGTTTGTATGCGGCCGGGATGGTGGTGAAGCGAAATTGAGCTGATGGATCAGAACCCCCAGCAAAGCCAAAGTAGTGCTTATAGGGAAGAGCTTCCGCTAAGTACCCTACTGCAAAAGAAGAACCAGAGTTAGAGAAGTTTTTACAAAACAAAATTTTTTTCTAAGTATGGACGCGCGAAGCTAAAAATTAGACTGCGCGAAGCTAAAAATTAGACCGCACAGAAGTCCAAAAGAGCCTCGCGTTTCAACGCGACTGCTACTCAAAATAGGCTCGCGTTTCAACGCTACTGCTACTCAAAATAGCCTCGCGTTTCAACGCGACTGCTACTCAAAATAGCCCCGCGCTTCAAAACGCAAGGATGACGCGATAGCTTCGCGTAAGAAGAAAGCCAGAGGCTTTTCTTCTTCTCCAAGCCTTGCGGCCGGAGTACGGCGATCTCGCCGATAAAAGAGGTGATTGATCAGTTAAAATCAAGTCAAATCACTCTAAAAATGTTTTAAAAAGTCTCGATAGAGAGATTCTTACCCCCAATAGGCGAAGTGTGGGCTGGCGCGTTGCTGCCATGGCCGCTGCCACCACTGCTTGCGCCAGTCGCCGACGATGGGGCTGCGCGAGAAGAGGCACAAGGCTTGGGCGCCATTTCTCAAAACGTTGAGGAAAATCGACGGAAAAAGTTGAAGGAAATCGGTCGGAAAAAAAAACTCGGGTCGCCTGAACTCTGATCGCCTGAATCTCTAAAGTCTCTGGAAAATTCTCAAGTGAAGTGAGAAGAAAAGGAATAGAGACTTCATTTAAATGAGAGAAACCGCCTCTTGGAGTTCGGCGCGAATTTTGGAGAAAATGACTGATCAGTTACTCTCCAAAAACGCGAGGCTATTAGCCTCGCGTGACGATGGAAAACGCGAAGTTATTAACCCCGCGCAACTTTGCAAAACGCGAGGTTAACTTGGTATTTTAGTTTCACGTTCCTATGAAGAACTTGGATTTTTGGCTAGTGCAATTAGACACTTCCGCCTAAGTCAAGATGATCTTTACCCGATCATCTTGGTATCAATGATCTAAGTTACGCAAATAAGCCTTAGATTATTTTACCAAAATTATAAACCATCTATTTGTTGAGCAAGTAAGATTCTTGAAGCCGACAGATAAAGAGGAAAATAATTTGCCTTTATTCATAAAAGAAAGAAAAGATTACAAAGAAGAGGGAGTTATAGCTCTCCCAAAATCTTCTACATATTCATCGATTCGTCAATAACCTAACGGCGAGATTCCTCCACGGGGTGCTGAAGCTCAATTTCAGGATTCACATACAAAAGATCTCCTCTGCAAATGTCAACTATGATCTGTTTAAAAGCTCTTAGTGGATTATCTGAAGATACTGCTACAAGAATCCTAATGAAGATGAGCGAGTTGAATTTGAAGTGCTGCAAGCCCTTACATGATCATCTCTATCGCTTTGGAATGCAACAGAGATTGTCATCTAACAAAATTGATCCTCAAGAAAACTTAATGGGCTGCCGCAGAGTCCTTGTAACTCCTTCAAAAGGAGCCAGAGGCTTGAAAACTGTAAAGCATATGCTTCTGGCTTCCTTAGAGTTACTTTTACTGATGAAGATGGGTGCACAGCCAGCTTTTGAAGATATATCAGGGAAAAGCTACACACCACGTTGGCTAGAGATATCAGCGGGTCATCAGACTGAATCCGGTTCACTGCAAAAAAAAAAAAGAATCAGGAGTTCCACAAAATTGGAAAAATCTTCTAAGTATAAAAACACGGAGCTAAGGGTAACCCCGCGTGCAGATAAAGAAATAGCCTCGCGATTTAAAACGCAGAGGATGACGCGATAATTTCGCGTAACAAAGTTTCTCTCTGCCTTCTCTTTTAGCCTCGCGATTAAAATGCGACTGCTAATTAAGATAGCCCCGCGTTTCAAGCGCGAGGATGACGCGATAACTTCGCGTAGAGAAAGATCAGAGTTCCTTTCTGATTTCTCCTTCTCCTTCAAGCCTTACGGCTGGAGAACGGCGATCTCGCCGGTGAAGTAAACAATTGGTCAGTTTAAACCGAGCCAAAACATCTCAGAATGGTTCTAAAGTAACCAAGAGTTAAGGTTTTTACCGTCAAAAAATCGCTGCAGAGACTGGTTCACCGTTGTATCTACTTCCACGGCCAACGTACACGAAGCCGTACTCTTCTGGAGCGACATCTTAAGGATGAAAATCTATGGAGAGTTAAACGGAGATCAATTGAAGATTGTTCATCGACATCGCTCACTCGGTTGCAGGAGTTTAGAATTCTTCAAGTCTCTGAATGAAGAAGGAGATGAGCCAAGAGCTCTATTTAAACAGGATTTCCGCCGCTTGGTATTCGGCGTAGAAATTCAAGAGTAATTAATAAAGCAATTACTCATTTCACTGAAAAAGTGAAGCTGATTAGCTCCGCGTAAGCGAGCATAACGCGAGATAAACTTGGTATTTTAACTCCGCGTTTTAAAAGTCCAAAGTATTTCAAAATTTGCTAAATTCTAAGCCATTTTGAAAACTTTGGAGGGGGTTCTGTTGGCAGTGAAAATTTCTAAGTAAAAAGGATTTCCACAACAGAATGCGGAGCTAACTCAATAGCTCCGCGTCTGGCTAGTTTTAGCCTCGCGTTTGAGTAAAACGCGGAGATGATCAATAGCTCCGTGTTAGCTCCGCATTCTGGTTATTTAGCGCCGCGTTTTGATGCGATTAAAACTCCGCGTGAGCAGATAACCAGAGTCTCAAATTGATTAAAATTATGATTTGGGCTTATCCAAATACCCAAATCAAGTCCAATCAGAACTCTAAATCAAGAGATTTAAATCAAAACTAAGATATTTGATTGGAATCCTTGATGAGTGCGAATTTTATTTAGATAGAAACTCTTGCATTAACCTGGGGCTATAAATACCTTCTTGGTTAAACTCTAGGGGTCTTCTTTTTTTCTTTTGACTAGTATTCTTCTTCTTTTCGGCATCTTGGAGAATTCAAGTTACGCACATAGCCTTGAGTTCGTGAAAGACCAGAGAAAATCATCTATAGTCGGCCGATATCTTCAAGGAAGAAGAGTTCGACGTTCGATCGTCCAAAGGAGCTGCTCGACAGATCCCATCGCCACAGATCCCACAACATATTGTAAAAGAGAGCGATTGAATTATAAAATCCTCTCGTTTGTTCTCTTTATCTCTTGTTCACTTTCATTGTAATCTAAGTTGTATTCAATGGAAGGAAGCAAAGAAGCTTTTGCGACGAACACCCCAAGGCTGTATGACTTTAGCTTTCTCACCTATCCACTTAGTCTCCTGCACGCACAAAATATTAACTCTCTTTCTAATCATAATATCAACTAACTCTCATAATCTATCTGTATGGGAACCTATGTTCCATGATGCCAACCAAATTGTATATTTATGAGCTAACTTTTTTATCCCTACCCACTCATTAAGATGTGGGAACGCTCATATATTTGACACTATATCCGGATGCTGACGTGGTGCGTCGCTTCTGGGCGACGATCTAACAACCCTCACACATACACCTGGACTCCGATGTAGCGCGTCGTTCAGTAGGGAACGTCCCAACGAAATTCATATTTTGGTTTATGTCATAATATGTGACAATATTTTACACTGGCTGTCACCAGCCTACCACAACTCTCCTCCTTTATCCTAGTTTGGGACATGCAGTAAAAGGATAAATTCTTAAGCACAACACTGGCGGAGTTAATACCATATAAAGCCTGCCTTCTCTAAAAGAAAGTTCCTTGATCTTTTGTGATTTGAATCTTTATTGATGAGTTCATTGTAACAATTTAGAAGGTTAGACTATCTTGCTTTATCATTGATGCCCATGAGAGAGTTTGCGTATATGGGTTGATGTGGTAAGTTCTTTATTACCACAAAGTCGATTCAAGCAAACTTGCTAGTTAACCTATCTTAGTCGATTCAAGCAAACTCGCTAGTTAACCTATCTTAGTCGATTCAAGCAAACTCGCTAGTTAACCTATCATAAGACACGTTTATGATTCCATTTTACCTGAACCTCAGCACAACTTTCATTCATCTTATATGTAGCAAGGGTGGATTATTAGTGGCCATTTACCATCCTATTTGAGAGACAACAAAATTATGTCCATAAGTGCTATATTGGATTTGAATCAGATTTCATAAAATTTGAGCTGCTTTAACTGAAATAAAATCTAGTTCCCCATGCCATACTTTATGTGACATTTGCTTTGTTTTATCTTACTGTTTAGCTGTTAATATGGTCTTTTGTTGTTTGAACTTCTCTCACGATGTTCAATGATTTATAGGCTGGGCGTCCGACAAGGCTAAATCAGTGGTGGGCTGGTGTTCCTTTCATTACTTCTGGTGTGGCAATAATCTGTGGGATAATCTACCTGGTCTGCTTATTGTTTGGCTATGACTCGTTCTTCCATGTATTTTCTTGCCTTCAGCAGTGGTTTCTAATTTTCAAGAGTGTGCTCCCTATATATAAGAATACCTCATATTTTAGTGAATTATGAGTTTAGAAGTTGGATAATAGATGAAATGAGTTTCCCTTGATATCTTGTCTTTTCATTTTTATGATATCTGTGAAGTAGCTGATGTTTTGGTACCTTATTCTTATCATCTTTTGTTTTTGTATCAGACTCTAACATGAGCTCCTCGGCCTACCTTTCAGTTTACAGGATTTATACTGCAGTTTTTTTTTTTCATGCATCTCTTCTGCATGTTGTTTTCAATATGTTGGCCTTGGTGCCTTTGGGAATGGAGCTGGAGAGGATTATGGGATCTGTTCGCCACTTGTATACGATGTTCTTGCTTGCTACAAGCAATGCCATATTTCATCTCTGCATCGCTTCTTTGGTGGCTTATAACCTTGTACACCCTTATCACTCTGTTATGGATGACTGTGCCATTGGCTTCTCAGGTATCCTATTTTCTATGATTGTAATCGAGACTAGCTTGAGTGGAGCACAATCAAGAAGGTTTGCTTTTTTTCCCTCTAGTGCTTAAATAACGTTATGAGTTACTCATTTTTTTTTAGTAGTCCTTGTGGTTAATGATTATGCTTTAGCAAGACAAGTATACTTTACGGGCAGAAGACTTTGAGCATGAAATTCATAATCATTGACCTCATGGACTTTGAGGAAACCAACTATTTATTTCCTAGCTTTTGTCTTAGAAAAATAGAGCATTAGGTGGCACTTTAACATCTAATTGCAATCAAAATCTTATGCAGGTTTTAAGTTAAACTTAGTATTTGAACAGCAGCTCTTCATTTATTGTCTGTCATATTCTAAACTTTCTTCTTCTTTTTCTCTTGCAGTGTTTTTGGTCTCTTCTATGTGCCAGCCAAATGGTATCCATCCTTTTGTTTTGAAATTGAACATTCAAAAGGGTTATAGTATAATCGATTTTTTTAGTCCAGCAATAATTACATGTTCACTGGCAACAAAGGTACTGTTTTCAGGTATGCTTGGATCTTATTAATAGTGTTCCAACTTTTTGCAACTAATGTTTCCTTACTGGGACACTTATCCGGCATTTGTCTGGGTTTGCATGTTTGTTCTCCTCCCCTTTTCCGTATCATGTTCTTTCTTTGCTATATGCATTGTGTTCGAACTACAGTTGCCTAGGAATTTATATAAGTTTACTTTTGTTTTGCCAGACCCTTATGGACTATTCAACTATCTGCTACCTGGATCATCTTTTTATTCTTCCATCAAGAGCTCCTCGATCCTAGTAATTTCCTTAATTAAAAGTGCTGATATTATCACAATTTTAAGCAAATTCATGCAGAGGCATGAGCTATAGCTATTTCTTTGGATATTGGCACAATATGTTGGGCTGCCTCTAGGCATTTTTTGCTTTATGTATGTACTATGGGTTGCTTTTTCTTTTTCCTTCATTTATGTAAATGCCCTAGATTTTGAATGTTGCTCTGTGTTGATTTATTATCTTCTCCCATTTTCCTAAAATTTCCTTAGTTTATGGGAATTAAAAGGTTGCTCCATAGTTGCTTTATCAGAATTTACACGACCAACAAGATAGGATTCCACCTGGCTGCCTGCAATTTGTGGCAGGGCCTCTTGTTTCTGTACTCTTCTTGGTCGAGGATTTGGCACCAATTTGGAAATTACACAACAGGTTGACTAGGTGAAAAGTTTGTCATATCTTGTACGCTTCCTTATGTTCTTAGCTGAGCCCATTTTGAACGGGATAAGTTTTAAATGATAAAGATGTAGCTGTAGTGAAGTATTTGCACTATGGAGAGTGCATGATGATAATGCATATTTGTGTGCAAAATTATTTCATCTATTGAAGTAATATATTTGGATGCTGTATTTCTTCAGTCAGCTTGTGTAAGGCGCCCTAGATTTATTTTGTGCACTGGAGGGGCAACATATGCGAATCTTCCAACATATTCAAATTCAAGTGCACCATCCAGGTACCATGTTTGCCATACTGTTGATTAGATATCTTTTCATGATAATTTAGTCTCTTATTGTTTTTTCTATATAGTGCTTTGTCCTCAGGAAACTTTTGGAGAAATTTTTCTTCTACATGGATGCCTCAGAGAGAAACAACAGAAAGGGTAATGAATTGACATTGTTGTTAACTTGGTAGTTTGTAGTCTTCAAATTTTTAGTTTTATGACTTTATCCTGCTACAACTGTGTGTTGCTTTTCCAGGATGCATATTAAACTTGTTTCAAATTTATTTACGTTTCTGTCTTTTTAATGTCAACGTTTATTGCTTGATGTCATTTCATTTGTTCCTTTGTGTAAAATTTTACTCCTCAAGTGCCTTGTATGAAGGATGCTTTTTGTAGTGCTGGCAATAAATTTTCAGTAGAATGTTTTATCGCATGCTCAATCTATCAGTTATCTCTGGTCTGATTTTAATTTATTAGGTACTCTGACATCTGAACATAATGCATATTGGATTAACAAAATCTTATTTGTCTTCTTTTAATCTTTTTGTTATGTCCATTTGTTTAATTTAATCTAATTAGGTTTTTTGTTTTTTCTTTCCAGAGTTAATTATTTAGTCAGATGGTTGGGTTTGCTAAAAGTAAATTTTCAGGGTTTCCTTGATCTGATACAAAAAAGGGTTAAATTTTAGAATGGTGAATAATGTTGTAAGGTTTGAAGTTATTTCTTCAAGTACATACCTACGACTTTGGAAGGTGGCAAGTGTTTATGACTTTTTGTGGTCTGAAATATACATGGAAAAAGCCCATCTTCTATGAAACAATAGTTTCTTTTTTATCCTTGTATGCTATGATATGTTCACTTTGATAAAAACGATCACGATGGAGATCCATACCATATAGGTTTAACCTGTTGCTGAAAAGTCTTTCTTCATGTGGTGAATAGTGCTATTTTTAAGGATTTTTTTTCCAGCACAGACATTTTTAGCTGACTCATCAATTCACAGTGAACTAGAATCAGAAATCAGAGTTGTTTTTATGAAGAGCTCGAAAATAAGTTCAGGCATTCTATGGGGCAATTAGAGTGCCAAAGAAATTTTGGCAGGCCAGTCCAGGACAAGTGATGGATGCTATCCAAAAAATGGTTTTGTGAAGCAATGAAATACTTCATTGTTCTTGAATTTATATCTGGTCTATCACCATCAGGCACTTGTATTGGTCCTATTACCGTCTATCATTGACCAAAGCATTCTAAGCATGCCCAAATGACCAGTTGCATAATTTGCATTTAAGTGTAGAAGCTGATCCATTCTTGCATATATAGCTGGTATTCTAATAGTTAAAACCACCTAACTAAAAAAGTATAAATCGACATAAGTATATATGAAATACCAAAGGGGAACCGTGTCCTGAAAGAGGACCAAAACGGATATATAAATTCCAAAAACAGACATAAGGATATTCAAATACTTCTTTTTAGATTGTCAAATATAGCTGCATGGAAGGTGGAGCGATTGCAACATTCAAAGGCAGTATTATCATTTGAAGGAATCTTCAGAGTAGAAAGGGCTGCAACACAGGAGCTCCATGCCCCCTACTGCACAGGAGTTCCGTGCCCCCATGCGCTTTTGGCTTCCAATACATGGTTAGTAGAACTGTAGTAAGTTTTCAATAGAGTCAATTTGACTTATTGCAAGTTTTGAAGCGATACAGGAAAAATGGACTGAACCCTGTACAGAATTTTGTTACACCTGTCCACTGTCTAAGTAGGAATTGATGAAGCTAAACTGCTAAGGTGGTGAGGAGGTCACATGGATTTGTGATTGTATTCTTAGGGTTGAGAGGACCTTTTGATCACAATGGTACAACTATCAATCAAAATCAATTCAGCCCTCTATTAAAAATAGTGATAACATTAACTTTGTTTTACTTCACGTTGAATATATAGCATAACGCATAACATAAGTTACACAATTTACTATTTATTTGATAAATATAAATATAAATCTATATAAATAATTTTATAAAAGAGGAAAATAATTTAAAAAACTCTAAAAGCAGAATATTAAAACATTTTTAACATATAGAAGCTATTCTAGGTTTCTAATAAGTTTCACAAAAATTTTCACATTCATCTTTATTTGCATTCATAATTTCAGTCATCACCAAACAAAAAGTAAGATTTCATATTTATTTATTAGAATTTTGATCATTACCTATAGTGTAATTTGTATTTTGTAATGCTCAATTCATCTTATTTGTAATTATTCATTTCGTTTTAGCTGAGAGTTTAATAGAATCATCCGCAAGCGAGAAATTCTAGCAAGCATAGAGAAACTATAAGTATTTGATCATAACCTACAATCATAATCACAATTTTTCATTCACATTCAGACTTCATAAATATAAGTTCACAAAAATCACAACTATAACGAGTATATTTATGTTGTCATAATGTCTGAATATATCAACCACAAGAAGATGTAATTATAAATAAATCAAGTACTTTAATTATATAACTAATACAAAACAAATTAGTCATCTGATGAAACTCGTGAATGTTTCAATGTAAGTTCAACTATTAAAAATGTTGGGATTAGTTGGTTAGTAAATCCAGAGTCTAAATAGGCGGAACTTGAAATCCTAATGGGTTTAGGACTAATTGCTAGAAAGGGTCTCTATTGTTGGGGGTTCACGGGATTTATATACTGCAAAAAAAAGAGCTCATGACAAAGTTAGGTTACGATAAATAATATAACTCAAAATAATGCATATAATGCAAAGGGACACAAGGTTATGCAGCATTAGTTTATTTGAAGCAATTATATGATGATGTACCCTTGTTATATTACATAACAAGTTGCATAACTTGTTATGTAAAACTATGTTCAGCCTCCTCTTAACATGTGAATTACACTTCTATTTTTAAGCTCTGTTTGATATTATTAAACAGTGTCCATGTATCTTGTAATTTCTTCGATTAATCAAGTAATACACTTTATGCTGACTTTTTTCGCATCCTCCTGTGGTCCAGAAACTTTAAAGTTGAAGATTGATTGGCTCGAGCAAAAATAATTTTTAGGAAAGATCACTACTTTTCTCTTATCAATTATTCTAGATGGGAACTCCATCCTTCTAGCTTACTGTAAAAGTTTTACAATCTTGCCTGTTAGTCTAGTAACTAATAGGACTTTTAGCTGGTGACTGGTCTATGGTATGAGGTTACTCCCTAGTTGCATGATCTTGAACTGTATGACTGAAAAAGGTATGTTCACCTATACAGCAGTTGGTTTCAAGTTTCCATGAGATTGGCCTCTCTTGCTCATAATTAACTTGACCTGGCATTTGCCACGTAGAAGGCTGATGTCGAATTAACAGATCAGTGAAACTTTAGCCTTGACTTTCTGATTCATCGTCCATATCCAATCCCATTTGGATGGAAATAGGCCTAAATGATAATAATGATGTACTCCAAATTAAATATGGAAGAATGGTATACATTATTCTCCACAC
The DNA here is from genome assembly GCA_036321105.1 of Dracaena cambodiana. NCBI lineage: Eukaryota > Viridiplantae > Streptophyta > Magnoliopsida > Asparagales > Asparagaceae > Dracaena > Dracaena cambodiana. The sequence continues at coordinate 40,887,721 of JAYEPQ010000005.1, forward strand.
TAAGAACTTGACCTAACCTAGTTGGCCTTTTCGTAGAGGACAATTTGAGTGTATGTGTATGCTACACAGAGAAATACTGAAAAGTAGGTATGGGGTAAATTTGAGAGGATTGGTTTTAGTTTTAAGCTTTTTGCTTGAAAATTCTTGATGCATGATTTTATGTTTTTCCCCAAAAGCTGGGACTTGATGTTCAATTATTTTCAGCACTCTGTTACTGTTCTTTGTTGCTTTGTGCTATTGACTTTTCTTAATTAGACCTATGATGTATTGGTCTATAAACGCAGACAATGTAATAACTAAATATGTATCTTTTAGGCAGCACACGATCCCAGATTTCCTGGGAGAGGAAGAACGCTTGGGTCTGCACGAGATCAATCAGCGACTGCAGCTGATTCTGATTTGAGCTTGCAGGCAAGACTATTGGATGACTCTTCCCCAGCCCGTCAATTGGAGACATCAGCACAAGGTACTCATCTACATGTATCAGGTGCAAGGTAATGAATCTATGATGCTACATTTGATCTGATCTAGATTTTGCATGCATAGAACTATCATGTCTGGTTCATGTGCACCTTATTCTCAGTAAATGATCACCTATCTGGCTGAACAAGGGAGACAAACGCCCAAAAATGCCAATGGAGTCTTTTGTCAGTCTACTAAACAAACAAGAAATTGAATTTCCCTTTAAAATAAGTAATAAATTTTTGAAGACTCAAATATCTTACTTTGTTCAGTTTAGCAACAACAATAGCTTTCGCACCGAAGGATGGCCTTGGAGCAATGGTAAGGTTGTTCCATTGCAATGTGGTGCTTGCGAAATCGAACCCTGAAAACAGTCCCTCTGCAAAGCAAAAGTAAGGTTACGTTCATTAGACCGTCCAAAAACCTTGCAATTCAAGAGCCTCGGGAATTAAGTACCCTTTTTTAACAATAGCTTTCGTATCCTAAACTAATATTTACATTGATGGGTTTGAAACCGATAGATCCCCTTTTATTTTCCTCTGATTGTTATGGTAATTACATAGAAACAAGGTTTGGTCTGGTCTTAGTGAAAGAAGAGGAGGGAGAAGAAGAGAGGGGACCCCAAAAAAAAAAATCATTAACTATCGAACAAGAATATAATACCAGTACACTGGATATGATACTTCTCATAGCACTCAAGCTGGAGCATGTGCCATGTTTGCACCCAGCTTGTTACCTATTTGCTGCATAGATAGGGCTAAATAGGTTATTTGATATCTAAAGACATTCAGAATACAGATAATAGTTCTATACGTCTCTTCCGAAAGTTGACTCACATCGATGTGTTCTGTTCATGCATTAGATGCAATGCAATTACCTTCATTATCACAATACAAATTGTGCCATAGCTCTATAGTCTATACTTCCACACCCTATGCAGTTTATGTACTTTGTTCTATGTCAATAAAGGAAGCAAACTCTGTCATTTGGTTTCATTCATCATCAGGTGAAACTAGACTGAGAGTTAATGCAACTCCATGTTTAGGTGGGTCCATCTCGATAACAATAAAGCCAAACCGGATCTTGACAAGCTTATATGTCATCATCTTATACTTCTACACTCTATGCAGCTTCTATACTTTGTTCTAAGTCAATAAAGGAAACAAACGCTGTCAATTGGTTTCGTTCATCGTCTGGAGAAACTAGACTGCAAGTTAATACAGCTCCATGTATAGATTGGTCCATCTAGATAACAATAAAGGGAAACCAGAATTCGACTAGCTACCCTATCATCATCTGATACTTCCACACTCTATGTAGCTTTTGTACTTTGTTATATGTCAATAAAGGAATAACTTTGTCAGATGGTTTCATTCATCATCAGGAGAAACTAGACTGAGAGTTAACACAACTTAAATGTATAGATGGGTCCATCTAGATATCAAGAAAGCCAAGCCAGATTTCGACAAGCTACCCTATCATCATCTTATACTTACCACACTCTGTGCAGCTTTGTACTTTGTTCTATTTCAAATAAGGAAACAAACTCTGTCATTTGGTTTCATTCATTGTCAGGAGAAACTAGACTGATAGTTAACACAATCCATGTATAGGTGGGTCCAACTAGATAACAATAAAGACAAACCAGATTTCAACAGGCTCACCTGTCATCGTCTTATAACATAAACAAGGATAAACTGGGCTCCTTAACAAATCTGTTCAGATAAAGTCAAGTAAATTATTTTCCCAACAAGTCTGTTGAGCTCAGACCAAATCACTCGCAACTGATCATCATTATCTCATCTGTTTAGATTCCTGACTCTCCAACCTTCAACCTCTATCACTTCCTTATAGGTGCTCAACCCTGCTGTCTTTCCTTCTGTATCTGGAAAGTTACTCTAAATCTTACTTGATCATCTTAAGTGGATTTCGCAAGGCAATAATCATTTATCTTCTCATTGAAATCAGGAAAACTTTCGTCATGGAAATAGGCACCCTGAAACTTAAAAAAGCAAAATAAACCGCACACTAATTAAAATGATCCCATTTACTTTGGGTTTAATTGAACCTCAAACCTAATGATGTTCAAATTTGAACTCATTAAGGATATCTGTTTCTCAAATAATCAAGATCTATCAGGGCTCAATCAAGTGCACTTGAGGTTTGATATCATCAATAAGTTTTTATCTATAATTACATAATCACTTAACTGCAGCAAGGTTTTCTGCAACATGTAAGAGAAATCTGTTGAGCACTTGTTCTTTTTGAGGCTGTTCCTCTCCAAACCACAAGCAAACTTGTACCTGTTCTGTTTGAGGCTGTTGTATGTTAACATCCTCTCCAAACCTCAAGCAAACTTGTACCTCTCACAATATGTACTTACAGAGTTGCAGGATGTCCAAATTAAGTTTTTTTAATCGTCTCCATAGCTTATGTGACTTTAACTTGCACCTTAAATTTTCACCTGGTCCAACTTGTTTCAGTGCAACTATTGAAATGTGTTCTATGCAAGTTTTGATGGCTTATTGGCTTTCCATTCCAAGATGGGTTTCAGGGTTCTGATGCGTGACGTATTCTCATTAGATGCTAAGATATGTTTAGCAAAAGTTGATTCATCCAATCGCATATTTTATACTTATACCATTAAGTCCTGTATTTAATGTTACAGTCCTGCTTCAGGGTTCCCCATAAATTTGATATTCTTACTGAGCACTTCTTAAGTGGAACACAGTTCCTTCTGTGCCATGGTCTTGCTTCAAATTCCAAATTTTCTCTTTATCCTGCCTCTTCAGACATTTCTTGACCCATTTCCTCTTTTATAAATCCTTTAGGCATTTGTTTCTGTTGTTGTGGGGCGGGGGGGGGGGGGGGGGGGGGGGGGGGGGGGGGGGGGGGGGGCGCAATATCCTAAGCAAGGAGTTACTAATATAAAAAGGATAATTTTCAGACTGCAGTCTCCATTGCCTGCCTTTTAAGAGAGACGAGAAGTCACAAAATATGGTTAAAGGATAGATCAGATAATGTGGTTTCAGATCGAGCTTTTTCACACTTGCTCTTCTAGACCTCTACAATCTTGGATCTAATCTTGACCTCAGATTATGTGTTGCAGAACAGGAAATAAGATGTTTGATGAGAAAAATCCAACTTGCATGATGGGCAACGCGCTTACAGCAAAGTATCTTTCAAATTTCAGTTAAGAACCTATTTTATACAAGAAATTTGCTTTAGATTATATCAGTCTGTCATATGCATATGAAAGAGCAGCAACATATATTATGTGGATCTGTCTGCACTTTTGTAAGCCTGTGCTAGTTATGCTAAACCAAACAGAGTTGGTTTTAATCCCAGGCAGCATTACCTAATACCGATTTAGTTTTAACCCTTTTTACTTATTTGAGTTTTCAGAAAATTGCATCTTGGAATATATTTATGCTTTATATCTTTATGAAATGTCTTTGCCTTTTGCTTTGAGTTGTATATTGCACTTGAATGCATTTCCTTATAGCAAGTCTCTTTCCTTTGTTTCAGTATCTTTGTTAGTGTAGGAGAATTTTGAATGCGTCCTCCTCAGTTGGATGAGCCTAAATTGGATATCCACTAAGATTGGCTTCCTACCGGTCAACTGACCTTTTAGTATTTATAATCCTCTTTTATTGATTCCTCACCCAGGAAATTTGTTCTAGAGTTTATTCCATAGGAGGTCCCATTTTGTTGGTTACATTCTTGGATGATTTTGAAGATGTTGATGGATAACTTTCAATTTTAAAATTTTACATCCAGTGGTACTTCATAACTGCAGCAGCCTTGTTCATGATAAAATTGTTTGGTTTTGTTTCCATAGCTCATTAATGTTTCTTCTTTACCTTTTTTTGCATAGGCATTTAGCTTCCTACACTGGAGGAGTTGGTGAACTAGATGGACACAATCAGGTACATCTCTTAATATGCGACTCAGTTTTTTTTTTTTTTTTTTTGACCATCGTATTCTTAATTATGAGGACAACTGACTAACTATTAATTTTATTCAAACAAAGCAGGATATAGACAGCTTGAAGAAGAGCTAAAGAAATTAATAGCCATAGGGTTTGAGAAGGTATGCCCAATGTTTAAAATAGCGATAACGGTAACGTAATGTTTTGCCTTTGTTAGGTTATGTCGCAAATAGCGTAACGCATAACGTAGGTTATGCAATTTTCTATTTATTTAATAAAAATAAATATAAAACCATATAAAATAATTTTAATAAATTGAAAAATAAATTTAAAATATCTAAAAAAATATAAAATTATTTTGTAATACATAATCTATTCAAATGTTATATTAATTTTTACAATATTTTTCATATATCTTCATAAATTATATTAAGTTTGCAACCGTAATTCCAATCATCATTTAAATAAAAAAGTAAGATTCCAATTTTTTATTTCGATTCCAATTATTATCATTGTTGTAATTTATATTTTGTAATGTTCAATTTATCTTATTTATGATTGTTGATTTCAGTTCAATTAAAAATTCAATAAAATCAACAAGTAAAATGTTTTAGCAACCGGACGAGAAATACAAGTGGATAAAGAAACAAACTTAAATTATCAAATTAGAAATTCCAAAAGCAATCAAACAAGCCAACAATTAATTAAGAAAATTACAGCAATTCGCTAATAATCAAACTAATAATCAACAACAATATATAAATTACTAAAAAAAATAATTGTAAATAACGTAGCATAACGTAATTTAACATAACGTTATGTAATATAACGTAAAATAACGTAAAAAACGTACTGTTACGGTGCACTGAGTTATTTCCAGTTGTTACGTAGCGTTGGGATTCCGTTAGGTTACGTAACGCAAATAACGGGTTTCATAACGCGTTATTTTCAACAATGGGTATGCCAATAGTTATGTGCCAGCATGATGCTCATATTTTCACCACATAAAAATATGCATAGCAGCAGCACAAATCATTGATTTCCTTTTTCTTTAGCAAAAGTAACCCTCCAGTGAATCTGCCAAATACCATAGACCCACCCATACCACTAGCATACACACAAAAGCTCTGATCCGAACCCACCTGCTGCTATAACACAACCATCACCTACCTTGCCCCATGTGACAAAAATTGTCTGGGAAATATTAGAGCTGACGATGTTGGCTCAGTTAGTTGTTACTTTAATAAAAATGGTAGAAGCCTGAATATTTGAAAATAAATATTATAAAATTGATTGTGTATACCTGAAGATGAAATGATCTAAATGGTTGTATGGAGGAAGGAGACGTGGTTCCTTAATTTGTAAGAGAGAGTTGGCCCAATTAGTTTCCTTATGGAATTTTTTTCCCCTTGATGGAACAGCTATAAGTTGGAAACAGTTTCCGAAGATCTTGGACATTTCCTCATAAAAATTGTGTCTTTAACTTTCTGAATAGAATACTCACGACATGTATCGTGTTCTTGCTTTCACATTTCACTACTAGTGCAATTTTCTTTTCCATATTTTCCTCTGCAATCAAAAGGACACACAATTAGTGTCGATGAGAATTTTTCTTGATGAGAAGGAATGGAAACACAGGTCCTTTGTTTCATATAAGGTTAACTTGCTTTTGGCAATTTGAAATACTAACGTATGCTACCACTTGTGCAGTCAAGCGCTTCCGATACTCTCTCTAATAAAAGTTTTTCTGATACCATGAATTTAAAGATGAACTTTCCACTTCTGGCAATGAAAACACAGGTCCCTTTCTTTCATAAAAGGTTAGCATGCTTCTGGCAATTTGAAATACTAATGTCTACTTATGCAGTCAAGCTCTTATGATACTTAATCTCTAATAAAAAAAAAATTCTGTTACCTTTTCTTGAAGTTAACGATGAACTTTCCACTTCTTGATAGATATAGCTTGTGTTCAAGCCACTCGTTCGAGCTAAAGCATTTTGTCCACAGTGATGGCTTACATGCATGCTTGCATGTTCAGCATTGCGGTTTAGTTTCGTTCTTTTTCTTCTGACCATGTACCCTTTGCATTTGCGACAGACCCAAGCAGAAGTTGCCCTTACTGCTGCTGATGGAGATCCTAATCTTGCCATTGATATTCTCATGACCCAGCCGGTAATTAATATTCTACTTAACTAATTTTTCTGCTGACTATTTCTGAACCTGATTATTAAGTGTTATTTCTTTTTGGATGGGTGCAGAGATGAAAAATATTCAGATCGGCAGAGATCAAATGCTCAACAGTCTTTCACTTGCAACCCAATTGCCTTTTGAAGATCTCCATCTTTGTGAGTTCACACTGCCCGCAATATTGAGAGGTGGTGGGCGGGATGTGCGTGGGGAGTGATGCTGGGAGATGGGAAGTGGGGATTGCAAGCAATGTAAATTTGTAACTCATTCAACTTTTAAGTTAATTAAGGATGCATTTGACTGTTCCTTTCTGTAATTTTATAATGTGATTGATGTCTTCTTGTATGAGGGAAATTCTAAATGCGCACCACTTAGTGAGTACGGGATAAGTTTGAAAGAATTTCAAGTTTATCTTTGTTTTTTTAATCAAAAAGGGCTTGGCTAGTGAGTACTATCCCTCCTTCTTAGGGATCGGCAATGGTGAGGCCTAGCGAAGTTTGACATTGGCGATTTTCACTAATTGGAAGGATTTTGTGCTGATTGGGACCGGGAGCTAGATGATTTTGGGATGATTTTGAGCGGATATGGGAAGAGGGAAGAAAAGATATAGGGAGTGGTGCTCGCTAAGAAAAATAATTAGAGAAAATATAAACAAACTTGGAAAATAAGTAGTGCTTACTAAGAAAAAATCACCTAGTTTATAAGTTATATGGTGCTTACTAAGAAATTGGGCTGCCTAAGAGGAAAGTGGTGCGCATTTAGAATTTCCCCCTTGTATGAAGAGTAGCAAAGGAAATCCATTTGTGGCCGAAACTTTAGCAAAGAATATCCATTCAAGTCCGAAAATTTTTGGATAGTGACGGTGTCCGCACTAGTATCAACTGGCTGAACGTACTCCAGTAAAATTCTCACTCATCTGTGCAAGGCTGAAAATTGTGGATAATTCTACTATCCATTGTTCACAAATGCAGCATGCATATGTGGAGATCGTCTTTTTAATATCTTAACTGCTTGATAATACAACTTACAAACCGTCCTTGGACTGTGATGAATTGTTCATCAGTTCATCTCTATGTATTGTCCTATTTCTACGTCTCTCCTTTAGGTTTAATTATACTTACAGTTAAATGCTTTTTGTGACCGTTTTGGTATCTTTGGTTGGATGTGTACCCTTTTTTGTCTAGTTACACAAGGAAAAAGAAAATAAACAAAAACGAGAAGGGTGATCCACTATTGCTGAGTCTAAGTTGAACGATGGAAGCATTTTTCAATTTCTTAGGAGTGATGTTTGAAAAGAGTTCAGATTTATGACATTTTTACAAAATTGGAGTTCTCTTGTATATTAACCACTAATTGTAGTTTAAATTTGAATTTAAATTATAAACACAACAATATGAGCTTATTCAATTCTAAGCAGATAGTCAAAAAAATTCTTTTCTTTTCCCAATTTTTCCCAAGTACTTGGGATAAAAGTTTTAGTAGTTGTTGTTGTAGTATTTTCCATTTCTCTTAATTTTTTTTTCTTTTTTGCCTAGTGTGTTAATATGTCACATTGTGATATATGTAAATGCATGTCACACACATGTGTAATTTTTATATTTTATATTATGAAAAAACTATTATCGGAGGAAATTTAGTTAAGTATAGAAAATAATTAAAAAGAATAATCTATTTTGAGCAATACATATCTTTCACATACAACAATAAAAATGAGCACACCTCATCTGAGCTTATAAGCTCCATATTGAACCAAACTAAGACGATACTTCTGGCCATTGAGACTTTGTTTGATTTGAAGTTATGTTCGATCTGAGAAACGAAATAAAACTTAGGAAAAAGAAAAATGAAAGAAAAGGGAAAAAAAGAAGATTTTTTTTTTTTTTGGTTGGAAAAGAAACTAAAAAGAAAAATTTAAGAAAAAGTTAAAATTTAATTAAAAAATTGCTCCGAACTCCGTCAACTTTCCGACTATATTTTCATGAGAAAAGAATATCAAGAGTTTATTTAGACGAAACAATTTCCTTCTTAATTTTTTTCGCTAAATAATAAAAGAAACAGTTTAGATTATTATTATTATTATTTTCTATTTTTCCCTAAAGCAGAAAACTAACGATCCATAAAGAAACGATGCAGAACACGTACGAGAAGCAAAGGGTAGTGGGGGCCCATTTTCATCTCGACGGAACCGAGGACAAAATCCACTCTCATTATAGACTCTCCAAACAAATCCGTGAGCCAAGCCCAAAAACGGCGAGCGGGAGGGGAATGAAATAGCGAGAGGCGTGATCTCCAAACCCTAGTCCCCCTTTCCTCCCCTCCCTTTTCCCAATCGCATCCAGGTAATTTATTTATTTTTTTTCAATTTCTTTTCCCTTTTTTCCTAACCTTTTTGATCTAATGTTTCTATTAGTTCAACCCATATGCTTTTTGTATCTTCTAGGGTTGTTTCGAAATCTGTCCTTAGGGTTTAAGATTTCGAAATCTATTGTTAATGTATTTTAGGCAGTAAAAGATTTGGCTTTGCAATTAAAATATCAAGGAGCATCGCGATGATGCTTCCACCAACGCTCCTCTGGTGGTTAATCAACGAAAAATATGTGAAATTTTGGGAAATAGCACTAGCTACCCTCTAATTTATGCAGCTTTATTAGTTCTTTGGACCTTAATAAATAGAAAGTTAACTAAAATGATATATTTTCAATATTTTTTAAAAAATTTTCTTAATGCTACAAATTGCAAACTGGTTTTGGACACTGTAAAATTGTAATGCATTAGGACTGCATTGGCATCTTTGATAGGATAATGCATTTTAGTGAATTTATTTATTCGAATTGATATTGATCAATCCTCTAAAAGCATGTCTGATTTCCGATAGAAAAGCCCGAACACTGTATGATAGTGGTATTTGATATTTAGAACCTTGAAGATTTGAATTGAATATTATTTTTTGTTCTGGAAGTTACACAATATTTCCCTACTTATTATCTCATATAAGGTTCACTATTAATTAATGACATAGTAAGACTTAACTCATAGTAAACCAATTTAATGACAATTATAATTATAATTATAATTAGTATTGTTTCGGCTGAAAAAGAAAACAGCAATACAAAATTGCAAAAATCTGAAACTTAGTAGTGAAAGAGTTGAAACTACTGAAACCAAAGAGGACGGAGACTAGGAGATAAACCATGTGTTTAAACTTAAGTACCAATCGTTGAGTTCTCTTTCTGGGGAAGTGACTCAAAATATATTCTTTCTATATGTTTACACAAATAATATAAGAGAACAGTCTACTCTGAATCGTGCATCTGAGTTGAAATTTATTAAGTAACAATCTGAGTTTTAAGCTAAAATCAACTGTGTTGTGAAATGGATCCTTTTCAACTCCTTGAATACCTTTTTATGATCGTATTATTTGATCCCTGTAAGCTATGCCTAACCTGTCACATGCTGAGCAATGTATTTGTGACCTCATGTCATTGGTGCACCATCAGCTAACCCAATGAAATGCATTTTGGCTGCATTGTGATGGTCATCACAATTCTCAGCCATAACTTGATCGTGCTGTTTTTAACAATATTTTATATTCCTATGGTATTCCTACCTCCACATTTCGTCTTTCCAACCTGGGAGTTCTGTACATGTCTATCCATTGATTCATTACGGCATAGTATTTTTTGTTAATTGCTGTTCCATGTAATTTACTCTATAGCTTTTTGTCATTTTATGTTACCTCCCTAATGCCACTCTTCCTCTTCCTTTCTGTTCTTTCATTGTTCGATGTGCATACATCAACATCTTGTTTCCTATTTATTATCGAACTGAAGTGGCATTGTTGTAAAAAGCGGCACAAAGCATCACAAGGTCCAAAAAGCACTGCGGCCTTGAGTGTTGCGATTGAGGCCCTTGCGGCTATATTAAGTGGGTCGCTGATTTGGCCTAAAAAACGCATCAAAGCGCAAAACCTGATAAAAAGCAGCAAAGTGGCCTCAAAGCATAAAAACTGGTCAAAAGAAGATTTTTAACCTGAACGCACAACAAAGTCTATTCGAACCCTTCTTTTTAGCTTTTTCTTGGATAACATCCTAACCTTTGGTTTAATTTTGAATAGCAATGCGCGTTGTTTTTGTTTCCTCTCAATCATCTCACGAGCCCGTAGTAACTAAATTTAATTTTGTGCAATTATTTGTTTTTTGCTTGATTTTTTTTTGTCGCATATGTTTTAGGAGTTTTTGTTTATTTTTTCTCTAGTGTCCAAGATTATTTCCCTATTTTCTGATTCTCTATGTCTAATTTAAAAAAAAAATAAAAATTACGTGGCATCCTTTGCTATCTAGTTCCCTTTAAGCCTTAAAATCTTAGTAGTGCCTTCTCACTCTGATATGCTTTCTGCTTTTCACTTCCTTTCGGCATAGTGAGGTCACATCACATCACTTTTTGTAAATGTCATTACACATCACTATTTGTAAAAGTTTTGCAAGTATTCGCTTGATCGTCTGGTGGCAGATTCCAGATATGACGTTCATTTGATGGCCGTGCCTTTAGGTTTGGACCATATTTCATCTAGTTCCTTTTATCTTGGTTCAGAGATGTGCCTTAAAATGTGTTCTGATTTTTTGCTTTGTTCTAAGAGTTAAAAAAACTGATTACTTTCTTCTGTGCATTTTTATTGCTACATAAGTAGGGGTCATCTTTTGAGATATAGATTCTTATGATACAAACTTTCTTTTCATGCTGTTTAAAATTATGCAGGCCTTATTAATATGACAATCTTTTAGAAGCATATTGTGAATAAATGCACATGGCATCTAAAACACTTCGTGTGAGTAGTAAAAAGGGCAACGAAATTTATGGAGAAAGTAAAAAACACAAGAAGATTGATGATTTTGAGTGTCATAATAGTTTTTCCTGCTCTGATGAGGATGCTCGGAAATCATGCCCTCAAGAAATCAATGGAACTTTATGTTACAGCAAGGGCTGCAGTCATGAAGACTTATTTGAAACAAACAATGGTGCACTATGTAATATAGGCAACCCTTGTTCTGATCTCGATCACGAGCCGTCTGATGCTGTGCAACAAGACCAGAGGCTGCAGAAGGGAACCACTTTTCAAGATTTATACATGCAAGGCCACTACGATGATGAGGATGATGATGATAGCGACTGGGAACCTGTAAATCAGTTTATCCTCAAGAAGTGGTTCTGCACCAACTGTACGATGCCAAATTTTGATGATGTTTGCCACTGTGATGTATGTGTGATTTTCTCCCTCTTATTTACTGATGTATTTGCTCTTATAGTTCTTGACCAGCCTTATAGTATGTATGTGACTTGTTCAGTGTACTTTATGTGATCTGATAATGTATTGATAAGCTTCAAGATATTTTATTCTAGAATAGAAGTTGCAGATATTTCTATGACATGTTTTCTTGAAGCATCTAATGTTCCTGATAATCTTTTGAAGGTTTGTGGAGAACGCAAGGATTCTGGAATCTCAGGGTATGATTCCTTCCTCACCCATATTCGTCAAGTGGCTCAGATTTCAACCGACTCAGATTTGGTTCATAATGGTCAAGGTGTGTACTCTATTTATTTGGTAGCTTACATCTTCTGTGTCATTTTTCTTCTGAACCTACAGAGAGCTCTTGTCGGTTAAGCAGTTTCTTCTTTGAATAATAACTGTTCAATACTTTTCTTAGAAAGTAACCTCACCTGCGAAGATCCTTATATTTACGTAATTAAATGTAGTTAGAGCGGATGCTGGATTCTTAGGAGTGAGCTGGAGATTCTATGGTGACCAGTGATCTATTTGTGAAAATACTGAGTCTAGAGAAGCACATTTTGCAAATATGTTTTTATGTGGGCATGTGTTTGTCATATGTTTTGTGGAGTTAAATGAAAGGACTCACTTCATTATCATACACCTTTTTTTTGGCTTCATGGTGCCAACTACTGCTACTTTATAATGGTCTGTGGAAAGGCCTTCAATCTGACTGATTAAACTTTTAAAATAATAATACTAATAAATATCATAGTCTTGTGAGGAGATTCATGGTGAGCTTTGTAGAGTTGGTGAGAGTTTGATACTGGACTAGTTAAATATTGAGGCTATGTTGAGTGACTAGTTACTTAGAGTAGGTTGCCCTTTTATTGATTCTGTTGGACAAGTAATTCTTAAATATTTTAAATGGTTACTGTGTTTTATTGTTTATTTTTTAATCTAAATTATAGTTAGATAGTGTATTATATGACCAAATGTTTTCCTTCCATGCTTAACAATGTTATCGAAATTGTAAGAAGAATTGGTTTTGCAGAGCAATTTATCGCACTTCTTTGTGTTCTACGATTTATAATGGCACTATAATTTTATTTCTTAATTGTCAATGCAGGTTCACCCCCAGAAATCTGTACAGCCATTGGGTTTGATGAGAGAATGTTGCTCCATTCAGAGGTAATACTATTAAACCAAAGAAAAATGGTCTATTAAAATGATTATTATTATTGGTAAGAAGTGAAAAGATGTTTATGGTACTATTAAAGATGCCGGCTTTAGCTTGAGAGACCTTTGCAGTATTTTAACGTAATCTGCAAGTTCATTAGGATAATACGTATCATACATAACATAGTTTTTGAAAATTTAGTGCCTTGATGATGTGTGGATAATGATATTGGGAACTCTTTCGGTGCTTTATTTGCAGTTTAGATATTAGATGCTACAAACTATGGCAGAAAATAAATGTGCTACGGTCATAAGGATGGAAAGCCTCTCATCTAAACTTGTTTCTTGTATTATCATGATATATTGCGTAAGTTAAAGAATTTGTAAATTTGAATTTTATCTTAATGTTGTAATTAGGTTGAGGTGAAGCCACATCTACACCCTGAGAGACCAGATCGTCTTCGAGCAATAGCAGGCAGCCTTGCTTCTGCAGGTATTGTGTATGATTAGATTACTTTCTAGTATCTCTCTAGTCCTTTTTGCCTTTTGGGGGGGGGGGGGGGGGGGGAGTGAGTGTGATAGTATCTCTCAAGTCCTTTTGGTAGAAGGAGTGTGTGTGCGTTTTATTTTTCTTCAGAGGAGGAGGGGGGGGGGGGGGGGGGGTTGGTTCTTTAAGTATGTCAGTTTAAGAAACTATTTTTCGATTATTTTTAACTTTAATGGACCATAAGTTAGTGCAGAGTGTGGATAGGGTGCAGCTAATCGATAAACTTTTGACTGTTTCCTCTGATCTATTTCTTAACTTTATATAATTTAACTACACCAATGATTTAAACTGTTTATTGTGCTTTTAAATTCTGGGCTGAATATTAAACTCCCAGTGATATATTCAGGAATATTTCCGGGGAAATGCTACCTGATACCTGCTAGAGAAATCACCCGAGAAGAGTTGCTGTCGGTATGCTGTCACTTGCTGCTCCTGAAGACTAACTGGGTTTTCTATAATATCCACTTCTGTAAACAAGTGAGAAATTTGCCTCAAATGTTTTACTGTGGTGTGTATCCAGGTACATTCAGTGGATCATATTGAAGCTGTTCAAGAAACAAGCCAGTTGCTTTCTAGGTATGTTCACTTCTGTGGTTTACACATGTTTTAGGCTCCTATTTCGTAGTATGTGTGGTACCAAGAAAATGAACTGAGCTTTTACTATTGATGTCAATATTATGCACAATAGTGAAAGTATAAACGTGAAGAGTTGCATTACATATCTCCTCTTGTGCTAAAGATTCCTTTCTTGGGTTTTTTCTGGTCTTATAACAACTTTTCACCTTGGCATCTAACTGTTTTTATTTTTTATTTTTATTTTCAAAAGCATGATCGTGAATTCATTAAAAGTCGACCTTCATTTTTTTTTGTTTTTTCAAATATCATAATGAGAAAAACTAGCGTGAAGCCCCATTTTCAGATGCTAGTAGATAAGCATTACTGTGTCATTTCAGTTTTGAGATTTGTATGTTCAATTGGCAGTTATTTCACTTCGGACACATATGCCAATGAACATTCAGCATGTGCTGCCAGAATCGCTGCAGGACTCTGTGCAGATCTAGCTAGCTCAATTGTCTGCGGGCGCACTAAGAATGGATTTGCTTTGGTATGCTGTCCTTTTGTTAAACATATTTTTTATAAATGCTAATGCCTAGTTCTAACTAGTTTTATGTATTTCTCTACAAGTCAGGTAAGGCCTCCTGGGCATCATGCAGGTATAAAACAAGCAATGGGTTTCTGTCTCCACAATAATGCTGCAGTTGCTGCATTGGCAGCGCAGAGTGCAGGTGCCAAGAAAGTCTTAATTGTTGACTGGGTAATAGAAAAACGGTTGTAGTGAAGTTATGGTTCTGCATTGTTAATTTAAAATTTTTTTTTCCCCAAATTTAGATTCCATTTGAGTTTCTTATGTGTGTGGGCTTTTTTGGTGTGTAGGTAAATTCACAGTAACCGTCATCTGTTCTTGATCTTGCCATTTTCATTTAATGTTGGTTGCAGGATGTGCACCATGGCAATGGCACTCAAGAGATATTTAATGATAACAAATCAGTGAGTATAGTACAGAACATTTATATAAATATTTGTCCTAGTTCTGTTTTATTTAATTATTGATTGTGAGGTGGAGAATTTGGATAATTTATCTCCTGAATTACTTGTGTGTTAATCAAAGGGATACCTATTTTCTAACGGATATTCTCATTGGACAACAACAATAATAACTACAACAACTAGGTCTTTATCCCAAGTACTTGAGGTAGGTTACATGCATCATATTGAGCACATTGAACGATCCAAACTTGACACAGGATGGAAGGAGATTTAGGGTTTGTGGTGGGGAATTGGGGAAGAAATTAGGATTTTGGGATAAATTTGAGAGTTAGGATCTCATATCCAGGTGAATCACACGCGCACTCTCTTACGAGTCACTCATGGGAAAGATTTAGGAAGAGGCAAATCACATATTCTCAATTTTCATTTATCATCTCTTTCTAATTAAAATCAAAATTACAAGAAATATAAATAGCAAATTCTAGTAAAACATGATAAAAACAAATCTTTTAAAGTCCAACTAAATTTCTAATCTAATTTAATCAATTCCAATTTGATCTTTATTTCTATCAAAATTGGTGTATTCGTATGCTACCTTGCACATTGATCAAACTATCGGAGACAATTTTCTGGCATATTCTTTTCTATGAAGGCTACACCTATTTTAGCAAGAATTTCCTCATAAGGACATGATGTCTCTTTATAGTTCAACACTATGTGGCATATAATAAAGCTGACATATTAGTAGTCCAATAATACATTCCTTTCAGCCTTAATAGAATGTTACGTCACATGAAAATCTCATTTAGCTTCTTTACGTCACTATTAACCTTCCTCTTCTTTTGAATAATAAAACATAGGTTCCTAAACTATTTGTTTATTGGTATCTCTTTTCCATCCAATGCCACAATACTATTGTAGCAATGCCACAATACTATTGTAGCAGGTCCTTTATTTACTAAATTTGTTCTCCAAATACTCTATTTTTGTCCTACTTAATTTAAAATTTTGAGATTCTATGGTTCACCTTCGTAGCTCCATTTTGACATTTAATTTTGCTTTCGTCTCATTGACTAGGACAATATCATATGCAAATTGCATACAATAATGTATCTCATTTTGAATAGTTTTAATAAGCTCGGTCGAATTTTACTTGTTTGTTCACCACGTTCTAATGTTTGCCACATCTCTATTATACATATCCTTGCTTATGTCAACATATTTGATGGGGTCTCTCTTCTTCATGAATATCGACTATAATACCTTTATTGATACCTTATCATAAATTTTTTTTTCCTAAATTAATACAGACTAACATGCAAATATCTATTCTCTCAAAATCACTCTATAGGTTGACAAAGCAAATAAGTAGTCTTTATCGTTGATTGCTTTGGCATGAACCAAATTGATTATCTTATATTTTATCATTCTGTATTAATCTGTATTCAATTACTCTTTCCAAAAGCTTTATGGTGTGACAAACAAGTTTTATTTCACGGTATTTAGAACAGCTCTGAATATATCTCTTGTTCTTACGTAGAGATACTATAATACTCTTCCTCTACGCATTTGGTGCCTTTTTAGTTTGTTAAATTTTGTTAAAGAGTTCTGTCAGCAATTGCACATCTATCTCTCCTGGGTATCTCCATAGTCCATACCTCAATAGAATTCCATCTGGACCAACCAACCATTTTTTGATCTCATTCTTTTCAAAATCTCTTTTACTTCATATTATTTAGTTCATAAACTATGACTCATATATTAAAATTGAAGGGTAAGGTCACCCGAACTTGATTAGACAACCTGGGAGATGATTTTTGAAAATACAAAGAAGATTATTATTGCCCCTCCTAAATTCTACACAACCTTTATAGGTCCGTGTCCATATTTATTGTGCAATGTATAGTTTCTGGAATCATTGATCCACAGCCGTGCAAATTTTCAGCAGTGCTGATATTGGCTTTAGGTTGTGCTCCCATATGTGAGGTATATGTATGATGAAGTTAGATGTTATCCCCCTTGTAATGTTGGATAACAAATCATAAACTTGTGGTAACACACTTATCAGCACCGTTAACCTGGTAAAATGGCCTTTTTGATGCTGCAGGCGGTTTAAGGTCAAGCATTTGGGTAGATCAAATTTTAGAACCGGAAAAGGATACGTCTGTCCAGTTATCTGATTGGTTTGGCTGTTCTGCCAGAAAACCTTGCCTATCTAATATGGTGTGTGTGTGTGTGTGTGTGTGTTATTGGTTGGTTATTTATGTATTTACTTTTATTTTTAAGAGGTTTAGGGGGGTAGGGGGAATTTCTGTCTAAGCCATTAAACTTGTTTGCTTTTGTGCTATGTAAATATGTCTGTTGTTACATCATTACATCTGTTTGCTTATTATCCCATCTTTGAAATTGGCCTACCGACTGCAGAAAAGGTTATGACCTTATCTAATGTACTTATCACTGCCCTATAACCAACTGTTAGCCATGGTCCCATCCTTTTGCAGGTCAAGGATTAGCTGGAAGGGGATGGGTTTTAAAGTTGTCTCTTTCCCTTATTCACTGCTTCCGGATGTGGCTGGACATGTGCTAATTTTCATGCATGTATATGCTGTAGGTATTGTATATTTCTTTACATCGGCATGAAGGTGGGAGGTTCTATCCTGGAACTGGTGCTGCTGATGAGGTATATATTTTCTTGATTGTTTTGAAGCTGGTCTACCTAATGATGATATTTGTCTGAATTAAGTCTGAAAATCCTGGTTCATGTCAATTTTCCTTGTCATGCTATTTAATGATAGCTAAACAAACACTCTTGTACCTCTAGTTTATAACATCTTAGCCATGCTATTTAATAGCATCTTAGTCATTCTTATACCAAGGACTTCAATGCATATATATTGTTTTTATCAGGTCACTATTATCAGGCCAGTGTAGAAGCTGCTAGCCAACTTTCAATTGATGATCCAATTAAAGCAGTATGATTAGACTAATGTTGACTTTGGTCAATTGTAGCCATCTTATGTTGTCAAACAGTTTTTCTCAAGTTTCTTATATAATATAATAACTCTGGTTGCTATATGGTTTATGGTCACTCCTAAAATTGCTACAAGTCATCTAGGAGGCTTTTGCTGCTTAATGGCATATCAACAGATTGATATCCATTTATGAACATATGAATATAAGAATTATGAGCATATTGATAAGAATATAAGAATTATGAACAAATATATATATTTTTTGATATTCTACTTGGTGGCATGCAATTGCTGGTTATTTTTATTGTTAGTAAGTGCAGTTAGCTTTTGCTGTTGCCAAGCACTTCTATGGGCAAGGATTTTGCCTGGCAGGGTGCTGGTCAATGGCAATGGATTAGAAGACTGCAGTAACCAATAGTTTGTATATGATTTTACTAATTTCTTGGTCCCTGGTTCTCTTCAGTAACTACTGCTACTGCTAAAAATTATTTTAACAAATACATAATGTTCAATGCTCAAGTCTTTTTGAGTATCGTAGACGAATCTTTGTAGCTTCTAGCCATGTACTATATGATAAACTTGCCCGTATAACTGTGAAATGTAATTTATTTGTCATGCTCATGTTTTGTCTATGTTCTAAAGTTGTGTCTCTCATATTATTTACCCTTTTAATGTCCTCAATAATGTAGGTCGGAATCTTGGATGCTAAAGGATACTCGGTCAACATTCCCTGGGGCTTTGGGGGTGTGGGGGACAATGATTACATTTTTGCCTTCCAGAAAATTGTGCTTCCCATAGGTATTGTTTCGAACTTGCTGGAGTCACTGACTAGTCATTCTTCAGTTGGTAAATTTGACCAATGTTCAAGAATGCGTTTTCAGTATGCGTGCGGTCCAGGACCGCATAACGCATAATCGGATTACGCGCCGATTATGCGGAATTATGCAGAATATTAATATTTTAATATATATTAATATAATAATTATAAAAAAATGGATATATTAATGCTATAAAACTCTAAAAAATTAATTCAACTTAATTCAACTTATATTCTACTACAATAAACTTATACAATTAACAAATCGCCAACTTATATTCAAATAAACTTAATTCAACTCAGTGATCAGTTAATTCTGCAGCAATTCTGCAAAATCCAACACAATTTTGCAGCAATTCTGCAGCAAAATCCAACAACAATTCTGCAGCAATTGTGTTGGATTTCCAGCAAAATCCAACACAATTCTGCAGCAACCCAAATTCAACTCAAATTCAACTCAGTTTAAAATAACTGCAGCAACCCAAATTAAAATAACTGCAGCAACCCAAATTCAAATAACTGCAGCAACCCAAATTCTAACTAAATTGGAATAATACCCAAATTCTAACCAAATTCTAAATAATCATAAAAAATATTCAACATGAATAATACCCAAAAAAAATAAACTGCAAAACCCTAAATAGATCCAAAATTCTAACTGGAAAAAAACTTTACCTGATCAGCGCCGCCGAAGGGCTCGCCTTGAGGACTGCAGCTGTCGGAGGAGATGTCGCCGGTGAGATCGAAGAGGGGAAAGGGCGAACGGAAATTAGGGTTTTTTTTCGCTGAAGCAGGGACTCGACAGCTCGGAAGATCGGAGAGTTAGGATTTTTTGGTCTTTTTTCGCTAGTTTGGAGGGACGATCGGCCGGAGGTGATGTCGCCGGTGAGATCGGAGAGGGGAAAGGGCGAACGGAAGTTAGGGTTTTTTTTCCACTGAAGCAGGGACTCAACCGCCGGAGAGCTCGCCTTGAGAACCGCAGCCACCGGAGGAGATGTCGTTGGGTCGCCGGTGAGATCGGAGGGGGGAAGGGGCGATCGGAGAATAAGGGTTTTTTTTTTCCTTGCTGGGCTCGGGAACTCGATTCGGGAGAGGAGGAAGGGAAATAAGTAATGGGTTGCGGGTACGGGTCGGGCGAATTTTTAACGTTCGAAACCCGATAACCCGTTTGTCCGCATAATGGAGCGCATTCTGCTTTTTCTATGCGTTTTGGGGGCGAAAACGCCTATGTGGGCGCCTATGCGGGCGCCCGCATAGGGCGTTTTTTCGAACACTGAATTTGACTATTAAGTCAAGAATATTAATGCTTTCGTGGACTGTTATTTGATTATCTCAAAAAATTGACTTTTCCCTATAACTGTTATTTGGTTATCTCAAAAATATTAATGCTTTCGTGGACCTGACCTTCATTCTATGATCCTTTCTCTGAGTTTCTTTTTTTTATTTTGGGTTGGTTAACTATACTTGTTTTTATACTGACCTTTCTGCATGATGTTTTAAACTT
Source organism: Dracaena cambodiana (assembly GCA_036321105.1). Classification (NCBI taxonomy): domain Eukaryota; kingdom Viridiplantae; phylum Streptophyta; class Magnoliopsida; order Asparagales; family Asparagaceae; genus Dracaena; species Dracaena cambodiana. The sequence continues at coordinate 40,908,131 of JAYEPQ010000005.1, forward strand.
ATAACCATTTACTGATGTGATATTGTTTAATTGCAGCCTCTGAATTTGCCCCTGATATCACCATTATATCAGCTGGATTTGATGCAGCAAGGGGTGATCCACTTGGCTGTTGTGATGTAAGGACTGCAAGCCTGCAACCTGGTTTTTTTGGTTTGATATAACATTTACTTAGAAGGAATAACACAGTTGGACATGCACCTTGCTAATATTTTCTGTTAGTTATGCTTTGCCTTGCTGTTTGTTAATTCTGAGAGCAAAGCCTTTTTTCTAGGAAAATAGTAGACTAGCAGTTATCAAGGATTCGGGCAACTCTTTAAATGCTTTTTCTTGGTCTTACATCGATCTGTCTGGGATTTGAGACGTTAACTATGGTTGCTCATAGGCAATTTTTTTTTTTAACTATGGTTGCTCGTAGGCAATTTTTTTCCCTTTTGTTTTTGTGTCTTTATCCAAGTTGATAGTTGTTCAGGTTGTTTTTTTTTTTTTATCATTTTAATGTACAAATCATATCAAATTTTTGTAACATGCTTCTAATTTCATGAAAAAATTTATGATTCACAAAGAAGGCATTATTATTGTTGCTATCAATCCGTTTAAAGTTTTAAAGGAGGATAGAAGGTACTATTTAGATTTTCAAGCGCATTGTTTGGGGCAAGGTTAAAAATCTTGGAATATTTATTGATATCAACTAATGGTTTATGGTATTGTAAATATACTATACTGAACGTATCATATCGGCAATCTCAAATTATATTAGTAATTATCGGTAATATCGTTGCTGATATATTGGGGCTAATATTGAATGGGATACTTAAAAATTTGATAAGATATGCCAACAACTAAGCCATTTATCCCAAGTACTTGGGGTAGGATACATAAACCAAAAAGAGAATTATGCACGATCGAGCACATAAATGATCCTTTTCTAGTCATTCCTATAAAGCAAAGTATCTTGTTTAGGGCCTTTAGTATTCATATCTTTTCATATCACTTGTGTGTCATGTTTTTTTTTCTCCATCATTCCTTGACTTTTTTAATTTATCATATGTTGATGAACTTTACTCGTTGAATTAATGCATCTGTAGGCCTATGTAGCACATGATTATACCACCTTAGGCGGTTTTTTGGTATCTTCTCTTTCATGGAGCTACGCCTACGCAGTGTTCTAAAAAACGCCCTATGTAGGCGCATATGCGCCCGCATAGGCGTTTTCACTACCCAAACGTGGAGAAATGAAGAATGCGGTCAATTATGCGTGCGGTCAAACAATTATGCGGCCGCATAATCAATTGTGGATTATGCGGGCGCATAATCCGCATAGCGATTATGCGGTTAACGAATTATCGGGTTTCGAATGTTAAAAATTTGCCAGACACATACCCAAAACCCGACCCGTACCCACAACCCATGTACTTATTTTCCTTCTTCGAATCGCTAATTCCCAAACACTCCCGAGTCCCGAGCCGAAGAAGCCTCCCGAGCCCAGCAGAGAAAAAAAAAACCTAACTCTCTTATCGCCTCCTCCCCCCTCCGATCTCACCGGCGACCTGACGACATCTCTCCGGCGGCGACAGCACAGAAAAAAAACCTCCGATCTCTCCGGCGGCGACAGCACATATAATTTTTTTCTTTTTTTCTTCGGTTAAGATTTTGGATCTTTTTAGGGTTTTGATGGTTTTGGGGGGTATTATTCTTCTTGAACTTTTTTTATGATTATTTTGAGTAAACTTAGTTGATTTTAGGGTTTGAATTTTTTGGAGAAAGAAAATATTCGGAAAAATTAAGGTTAGGGTTTTATTTGTGGAAATTGAGTTGAGATTTTGGATCTTTTTAGGGTTTTGATAGTTTTTTTTTTCTTTTTAGGGTTGTTGAAAAAGAGTAAACCCTAAAATCAACTCAGCACAGGTAATTTTTTTTTTAGTTAAGATTTTGGATCTTTTTGGGGTTTTGTTTGTTTTTTTTGGGTATTATTCTTCGTGAATATTTTTTATGATTTTTTTGAGTAAACTGAGTTGATTTTAGGGTGTGAATTTTTTGGTGAAAGAAAAAAAAAATAGGGTTAGGGTTTTATTTGTGGAAAATGAGTTGAGACAATTTTTGTGTTAACTATTAATTGAGTAGAATTTAGGGTTTGAATTATTTTGGAAAAAGGAGAGATTCAGCCACTGAATTATTTTGATTCTTCACCTCCATTAGCCGTTTTTTTGTTTTTTATTCTTCATCTTCGTCGATAGCAAGTTCCTGTTTGAGGTGGTATTTCCTGTTTGAGGTTTTATGCAAGTTCCTGGATGCTATTGTTATAGTTGACTGCTTTCTACTGTTGCATGTTGTCCATTTATTAGTGTTGGAGAAAGGGAATTAACTTAATTTAGGTCTCCGACTAGATAATTGATTGAAAATACATTAATAGGAACTTCCTTACATTCTGGTGGCCTGCTTCTAATTTTTGCTTACATTCTGTTTATGTCCGCATTCAATTGTTTTCTTCAAGCTCTGTGTATTCCGTTTATAACTACATATCTTCTATACGGATGCGTCTTTTAATAGGTATAGCTACACTTTCATTTGTTTAGCAATAATTTAAACTAAATTACTATCCTGTGAACCTTAGTAAATCAAGCTACACTTTCATTGGCTTAGCAATAATTTAAACTAACATGTGAACTTAGTGAAATTATTATAAAAAATGAAGATTTTTTGGTTGCGTATGCATACCTTAATACTTTTTTTTTGAATTATTTGGCGATTTGATAATTTTTACAAAGATGTAGTTGTATATGCTTTGCAATAATTTTTACATAGATGTAGTAGAATATAAGTTTATTTGAATTATTTGGCAATTTGATAATTGTATGAATTATTTTTTTGAGTGAGAATTAATTTTTTTGAGCGATGTTTTTGATCCATGTATGCATGCATCGTTCTTTTTTTTTTTACATTGGGAGTTAAGAGATAAGTCTTTTTATCTTTTTAATTTCTTATGTAGAGCCAATTTATCTTCATTTTACATGCTTACAGTTATTATTTATAATTTTTTTAGAGTTTTATAGCACTTAATATATCTATTTTTATAATTATTATATTAATATTCCTCATAATTCCACGTAACCCGCATAATCGGCACATAATCCGATTATGCGTTACGCGGTCCTCGACCGCACGCATACTGATAACACATTTTAGAACATTGCGCCTATGTTAATAAGAATATTCTCATTTCTCACCTCCTCTGCTAGTGTTGCCATGCATCCAAGAGCATGCTCATCTCAACACACATCTCCTGTGTATGATGTTTCTTTATAACCCAACATTACGTACCATATAACAAAGATAGCCCACCATTACGTGCCATATAATAAAACTGGCGTAATAGCAGTCTGATAAGATTTTCTTTTCAGTTTTAACGAAATATTACGTTCGCACAACTCTCATTGCGTGCTTCCATTTCTAGCAACTAGTTTGGATCTATACTTGACATTACTATTGATCTCCCCGTCATTTCAGATAATAAAACCCAGGCTTCTAAACTGATTGTTAGTTGGTATCTCTTTCTTGGCCACTGCCTTAATATTAGTCTTAGATCTACCGTTACTGAATTTACACTCAATATACTCTGTTATAACCTAATTAATCCAAAACATTGAGATTATAAGTTTTTTGCAACTTCATTTTCACATTTATTCCTACTCTTGTCTTACCAACTAGGACAATATCATAGGTAAATAATATATCGAGGAGTGCATCTCCTCCTGAATAGTTCTAGTAAGTTCATCAATTGCTATGACAAACGGTAATTGACTCCATGCGTATTCTTGGTGCAATCCAATTGTAGTTGGAACATCAATTGTCAATTCATTATAAGTTCTGATATTTACAATGGTTCTATTGTATATATGTTGATTATGTTAATATACTTGACGGAGACTCTCTTCGTCAGTAATGTCTACAATAGTACTTCTCTATACCTTATCATAATTTTTTTTTTTCTGAATTAGTAAGGACCAACATGCAAATCTCAGAATTGCTCTACAAGTACATGAGCAGTCTTTATTGTTGGTCATCCTGGCATGAACCAAACCAACCAAACTGGTTATCTAATATCTTAAACTTTTGCATTAACATGTACTTAATTACCCTTTCAAAGGCTTCATGGTGTGGCAGGTAGTTGGAACTACTCTGAATATTAATTTTGTTCTTATATAGAGGTACTAGGGTACTCATTCTCTACTCATTTGGCATCTGTTTAGTTTGACAAATCTTGTTAAAGAAGTTTGTTAGCTATTTCACACCCATCTCTCCTAGGTATCTCCACACATCAATGGTAATTCTATTCGGACCAATAGATTTACTTGATTTCATCCTCTTCATAACCTGTTTAATTTCATATTCTCTAATTTTGCTTATTAAACTCCGGCTCAACACGATATCTATAGGTATTGGCTGATATTTAATACCTTGATTAATGGTGATTGGGTTTGATGGTATATTGCAGCAAATATATAGAAAATGTCAAATGTGTATGGCGGGTATCAAGATTGCATGTGTACGGGCATGAGTATTGGTTACATAATGATGTGACAATATGGAGAGCGAGATTTAAAAAAAATAAAAATAAATCTTGGATATTGAACTTTGTGAATAATGCAACTAGAGTAATACCTTTTTATATGTGTATAATTGAAAAAAATTATTTAAGCAATGCACCCGTTACCAAATCAAGTAGCAACGACAATAATCCATCTTACATTCATAATAATAAAAATAGTAAGTCCCAACATTCAAAGAAAATAAACCCTAGTTTCTATAGTAGTCCAAAGTCTTATACGTAAATTGATTAAACTAACTGGGCTCATGCAATTAATCCTCAGTTTTTGTCATTCATTGTGAATTGTCACTGACAATCTCAAATTGGTATAAAAATAGCCTGATTATTATCATTGATGAAGATGCCATTGTTGTTAATGTTGTCAATCTGTATAAAGTTTTGAAGGAGGATGGAAGATAGTCCTTTAGAGTTTAGACCTTCAACGGTATAGTTTGACTGTAATGATGATCGGTTTGATGGTATACCACAACAAAATATAGAAAATGATTACGACGAGTATCTTGGTTGCACGAATGCGGGTAAAAGTATTAGATATGCAATGATGTGATAATATGGATATTTGAACCTTCAAATATAAAAAATGGGTATGGAATTCTCTGAGAATACAGCAATTTAAGTAATAGTTTATTATACATGTACTTAATAGAAAATTTTAAATTAAATAATACACAATTACCAATTCAAGTACTAGTAACTATAATTTGTTATACATTCAAAATAATAAAAATAGAAGTTCTAAAATTCAGAAATACTAAACCCTAGTTTCTTAAGTAGTTCAAAGTCCACATTGTAAATTGAATATAATAGAACATAAAAACAGCAACCCCGAGCCCGTATTACAACTTCGGAATAGGAACTTTAATATGGGATCAAAGTAACCTAGTTTCAAATCCCATCAGACACACATTTAACTATGGATTTTTAAAAGAATAAAATAATCTTGCATAAGCTCAGGTTTTGGCTGAATAGGCTGTCAACCTGCATGACTGTGTTAGAATATAAAATAGTAAACCTAGATCCTCATCTCAACTTCAGATTTTTGGTGGTGGAAGGGACTTAAATAGATTATAACTGTCCAAGCTTATGCAATTAATCCTCAGTTTTCATCATTCATTAGGAATAAACACAATATCAATTGGGAACAAGAACAGCCTTATTATTATCATTGATGAAGATGGCATTATTATTGTTGCTGTCAAATTGTATAAAGTTTTGGAGGAGGATGAGAGATGTGCTTTAGATTTTCAATGGCATTATTTTTGACTTTATGGTGATTGGGTTTGAAGGTATATCACTATAGAAAATGATTGTGATGGTATCTAGGTTGCACAAATGTAGGTATGAGTATTGGGTATGTAATGATGCGATGATATGGATATGTGAAATTTCAAAAATAGATATGGAATATTTAGGAATATGACAATTTTAAGTAATACTTTATTATAGATGTATATAATAGGAAAAAATAATTAAACGATGAACCAATTACTAAATCAAGTAGCAACAACAATGATCCGTTTTACATTCAAAATAATAAAAATAAAATTTTAAAAATTCAATGAAATAAACACTAGTTTCTGAAGTAGTCTTTAGTCCAAACCCCAATTTGAATAAAACCACCAAGCTCATGCAATTAATGCACTGATTTCATCATTCATTGGAATAGACACTAAGACACTACAATCTCAATGTGGGTAGTATGATCATTATCATTGATGAAGACGGCATCATTATTTTTACGATCAATATATATAAAGTTTTGAAGGAGGATGGAAGATACTTATTTAGATTTTCAAGGGCATTATCTATGGCAAGGTGTAAAATCTCGAAATCGGCTATTGGTATCAGCCGATGGTTTTCAGTGTGAATGGTTTGTGGTATCAAAAATTGGCTATATTGGACATATTATATGAGCAATATCGAATATATTAGTAAAATATTGACTATATTGGCAATGCCATTGCTGAAAGAATGGGCCCTATATCATATTGAATACCTCAAAATCTGATAAGATATACATGATTAGTATCAACATCGATTCGATTTTAAAACCTTGTTTTCTATTGATTGGCTTTGATGCTATATCACAACAAATATATAGAAAATGATTAAGGTGGATAGCTACGTTGCATGGATAATGGGTATGAATATTGGATACGTAATGATGACGATATGGACATGTGAAATTTCAAAACTCAAATATGGATATGGAATCTCGATGAATACAACAATCTAAGTAATGCTTTATTATTTATGTGTATAATAGAAAAAAATTAATTAAGCTATGAACTAGTTACCAAATCAAGTAGCAACAAAGATTATCCGTTGTACATTCGAAATAAGAATTTTTTTTTCTAAATTATCAAATAAAATAAATTCTAGTTTTAGAAGTAGTCCGCAATCTAAACCCTATTGAATAAGACCAACCAAGCTCATGCAATTAATCCTTAGTTTTCATCATTCATTAGGAAGAGATACTTATATTCACAATTTGTAATGTAAATAGCCGGATATCGTCCTTATCACATACCAAACATCATCGTTGTCTTTGCTGTTATTATTGGTGTTGGTCACCTTTCCAGTAGTCAATTTGAGATAGGATAGAGGAGATGAGGCTGAGAAGGGTCTGGGATACACCATGCATTCAATAAATGAAAAGCCTCTAGAAAGCTGCATCTCATGGTTCCTTGAGTGCCAGTCGCAATAGAGACGAATGCCATCAACTAGGGTGGTATTTGCCACTAACCACTCACTTGCGGCTTAGCCACAAAGAAGGGAAAGGAGAAGGGGGATCATAGCTTTACAGGAGAAAGGAAGGAAAATGGATCGAATTGGTTTGGATCACGTTATAGAAATTAATGGCTTCCGGTTTAAATTTCTATATACTAAGTAATCATGAATCCAAATCACGTTATAGAAATTAATGGCTTCCGGTTTAAATTTCTATAATGGCTTCACGTTATACAAGTAATCATGAATCTCAGTCCAGAAGCCATTAATGCAGAAACCTCCGTACTCAATAGGAATCCAAATAATATAGTATGCATTCATATATGGTTTTAACCCAGGTTCATGTTGGACTTGTACGGGGGAAATCCAGATAGAATCCTACCTGAATCTATGCATGTATTGGATGAGCAAGGATATGGATTATGAAGTTATCTGTGGGATCCATGCACCAGAGGTCCATACTATTTGTAATTGAAATTATAGGATATCTTGTTTCCCTTAATTTGCTTCCATGTACTTTCATTAAAGCATGTAAGATGGCATCAAATTGTCTCAACATTTTGTACGTTTGATTTGTTATTGGGTTTCCCTGTGCTAACACGGGTGTGAACGAATAAGAATTTAGCCAACCATATTGGTAGTCGGATCTGAATTTTTCCGAATATGGGAAAGATATTGTTATTGAATTAGATGCATATATGGAAATGGTTTTGCATATTTCCTTTTTTCTTGATCTGTATCCGAATATGCGCATAAGTGAAAATTCAAATAGAATCTGAATAGGATTTGGATACCCAAGTTTTTATATTAATAATATTTTTTTTTGAAAGATAGTGCAATTTTCATCACACTAGTCCTAAAATAACCAAATGATGACATTTCATTATGGCTCATTTTTGTTTATAAACATACTATATCTATTGTAAAAGCTAGAAAATAATATATTACCAATTCTGCATTCTCACGTGATTTCTACACATAAATATATTTGATTATGAAATTTTCCTTTTGGGACCCAATCCACATCCAATTTTCATAGAATATTATCAGAGATGATACCGGGTTTTCTGAATATGATGATGTTCGTTGATGACCCGAATTCGTATTCGGGTCATAAAAACAAATATGGATTTGCATTTGTATATGTCCGCCTCATATCCTTGTTTGCACCCCTAGCTAGCACAGTATGCAATTGTGCATTGCATATTTTATAGAGTATTATTATTACTCGAATAAAATGGAGCCTTGGACTCTAGGTTTAATAGATAAGCTGAATAACCTCTTATATGTAGCTTAATTATCTCCTTCATTGGATTGTTTTCTGTTACAGGTAACCCCTGATGGATATGCGCAGATGACACACATGTTGACTGCTATTTCTAAGGGAAAGTTGCTTGTCATACTTGAGGGAGGGTGGGCACTTCACCCAATTCTTTTTTATTTTTTATTGAAATATTTATGGCACATTTCAACTGTGTCTAACAACCTCCTTGCTACTATCTTTTTTCTCTGTATTTGCAGCTATAATCTTCGATCCATATCCTCTTCAGCTATAGCAGTTGTTAAGGTAATCTTTTGTTGCAATATGCATAATTGATTTCTACTCATTGTAGTGTCTGTTATATATTCGTAATGAATAATTTCTTGGTGCTTGTACGTAATTCTCAAGTTTCCCTCACTTGATGAGCCCTTGATACATGATGTTGTCTGACCTCCCAATTTGGGTGAAGCAAAATGAGTTTAATTTCGTCATTTTTGTGTGCCTATATGAAGTATTAGAGTTTAAGGGCATTAGCTAGAATATAATTGGGAACAACATCAGATGAGGCTTAAAAGAATATCAGCTTTTCAACATCCAAGCCATTTACCATCAAATGGTGACAGCTATATGTAGGCTCCATTAAAGGCAGAGAAAATTTCTTGACTGCCCATGACCCGACTTCGGGATCTGTCATTGTTCATGGCAAATTTCTGTCTAAGGAAACCGTGGGCAAGAGAGGGATGTTATTTAAAATCTTCATAGGCCATTGCAGGGTAGGGAAACCTACATTAAAGTCAGGTTGGCTGCACGACCAATGAACTGCTCAATTTCACTGTCAAGTCGCATGCCAAATTCTGTCCAGTAATACCATGGACTAGAGAGGGGTATTACTTAAATCTTCAAAGGCCATTGGAGGGTAAGAAACATACGGTGAGGTAAAGTAGTTAGAACACAACCAGTGAGCAGCTCAATTTACCTGTTACTGTAAAGTAATGTTCCCGTGCTTTTGTATTCTGTTCATTAGAACACTTCTTCGCTGGCTAAGTTCTCCATTTTTTTTCCTTTTTGTTGGTAATGTCAAAGGCTTACAAGCTAAAGTTGGTAGTTCAGTGAAATTAAGTAGGGCAATGTAACTAGGTCGTATAATGTAATTTGCAAACTAAAGTTGGGAATTCAGTGGATTTAAACCATCTGTTGAGACCCTACTGAGCAAGAGCCTGCAGTTGTGTTCAATGTGATTTGCTCATGCCTCTTCAGAGGTTGGGTTGAGTGTTGAACATCAAATTATTCTTGCTTTCCACCATGGCCATAACATATGCTATGACTGATATGATAGTGTGTTAAGGCTGTTTGTCTTCACGATTAAGGCTGTTTGTCTTCACGATTTGTTGGCTTCGGTAGGTGACAGTTGTAGCTTGTTCAGCCTAATCTTGGGTCATTCTATCACCTGTCCTCTGGTATTTCGGCTGGTAGTTGTTTTAGGTTGTATTCCATTTCATTGGCCGTTACAAAGTTGCTCAGTCCTTCACAGATATCTATATTCTGTGTTTCCACATACGGAGTTTAGTGTCTATCTCATGGAATTTTGGATTCTAGATAGCAGCCACAATAAGCCAGCTGAAATGCTGTTAATGCTCTCTTTTATCTGGTATGTGGCAATAGCCAACAGCATTGATAGTTTTGCCAGAAAAGAAGCAAACAATAAAAAAAAATTGAGTTATGTGGTATAATATGTGTTCTCTTCTGCAAATCATCTAGCTTTCTACTGCAGATCTTTCTACTAGGCATTCTGCCAGGTTGGCTTGTTCAAGTCCTCGATATCCATTTCATAACATCCATTTCATAACTCGAAGAGATATCAGGTTTAAAATATGACCTCAAACTCTAGCCATTAGGATTTGGTCAGGTGGAGTTCCGGTTGGGCGCCAAGGTCATATGCCCATCGTGTTCCTGCTCTCAGGTTATATAATGCAGAGATTTGTATTGTCCAATGCAGATGTAGATACGAAGTTACTTGACAATCATTATTCTCCATGTAACATTTTTACACCAGAATTTTATGTGCTTTTCTGTAACAATGTGGTTATTCAATCTTCCCTTTGATGCCAGGTGCTACTTGGTGAGAATCCTGGGCATGAAATAAGTGATATTCTTCCTTCAAACAAAGGGTTGCAAACTATTCTGCAAGTCTTGAAAATTCAGGTGAAGTTTTGGCCGGTTTTAAAATCAAACTGCTTAGCTCTGCAGTCACGATGGGAATTGGTCTCTTCAAACATGAGTGAGTAACAGAACAATGTGCATTTCTTTACAAGACTTATAATTGGATCTGTTTGTCTTGCATGCATGCACATTCATACTAACAAGAATATGAGCGCATTTTCAGCATTGAAATCTATGCCAACAGCTGGGCTGTTGGAGTGGAGATTTATTGGATCACATTAGGTATTGATTTACTGTATGTACGATGCACTATCACATGCAAAGTATTATATTTCTTAAATATGATTCAGCTAATGCTATGTTTTTTAGACTGAAATTTGAGGCTAAGGGATCAGAGCTTTAGAGGCTAATTTTTCAGTTTGTTTTCTCTTTTATAGACATTATTTGAATTTAGGAAGAAGTGTGTTTTATGATTTTTCAGGATTTTAGAGCATTGCTTGTATGTTTTGGAGGAACCAGTTATAGTTGAAGTGAGAAAATTAAAACAGCTAGAAACTTAAACCTGAGTAATGCATTAGTGTATTTCCAACAAGAATATTAACTTTTTTATAAGAATGCTAGGATATTTTTTAAGCTAAAGCAGTGGGTCTTATGGTGAGAGGAAAAAGAACAACCTCCACATGTTCAATTTGGTAGAAGAGTGACAATGTTGACATAAAAGATGATGCAATTGCTTTCACTCATTTATGATAGTGCAGCCTCATTTTTGTTACTGATATCTAGCCGCTTGAAGCCAGGAGCTTAGACTGATGGAGGCACAAGGCTGCTGCCTGGAGCATTATAGCAAGTTTACTATCAAATTCCTCTTGAGAGTAATTAATGTAGGGCTGTTTGAAATTGACATAATAGAGTTGTTTTGTGTATCCTAAGTTAGGGATCAGTTGTTTGTCTGTCTATTATTCTGTGTGAGTCTTATTCCGTTTACGGTGGCCGACACCTCAAAACGGTGAATCCATTCTCCACCAGCCATGAAGAAGAAGACAATCCCAATCTAATTGCCCTGTCAAAGAGAAGAGATTGAGAGAAGCCCCCAGTAAGGTCTACTTGGTGGAGATTGAGAAGGCGTACTCGACACTGTAGGGTCCTAGAAGGCAGAAGTTGCCTAGTCGACTTTGCTGTCATCATAACAGGTTGCCACAGCCTTTACCCAGGAATCAGGTTCCAAATCCCTCCTACTGACCTGTGGTTTCCGTGGAACGGGGCGGGGGTGGGGGGGGGGGGGGAGCCCCAATTCTCCTTGAGAGACCTTTTTGATTTGGAATCGTGAGTTCAACCTGGTAAATTACATTGTCCATGAAATGGATGATGGCACGAGCAAATTCTTCATTCCTCCTGTAGACTACAAAAAAATGGTATCAGTCTTTCTATTGGGTCGAATTGCTTTATGTAGCTGAGCAAGGCTTGGATTCTGAGGCTAGAATTTGGTTCATTGCAAATACTTATCATCAAAGAGAAGAAAAGATCAACACTGAAATCTGCCTACTCGAACAAGAAGCCCCTTTGTTTACAAGTCTTCTTTATATAGTTATTCGACCTATTGCTAAGTAATCCCTGTTTACTAGGAAAATAAGAATTAAATGGATAGAACTAGCTACTCATTATTCGGAGGTAAATTACGGAACACCAAAAACTGTGGTATCTTTTGGGTCTAATGTAGGTCACATCTCTCACAATATAAGATTGAACGATCCTAACCTTCCTCTTCAGAGTGGAAACATATATGGCCAAAATATATAAGTAAAGGTCAAGATAGTATAGTAAGAACAAGAACGACTTCCTCCGAGAGATAGGGAGTTCTTTTCCAAGTTTTCCTTTATGCAATGTTTCCAAATGTTGTAGAAGATGCTTGCTAAGTGAATTCTGCACGAGGATGTCTCCTTGTCAAAGCAACATGTGGCAACCCTCACTCGAGACCTGGAGATCTAGTCGAAGAGACTTGCCGACAAAGACGACCTTCTGAAGCGGGCTGAGAGGAGGGTGTTTGGGTTCGTAGAGGAGTTAAAGCTTGAGTAGGGCAAAGCTACTTCCATGGTTAGAGTCCCACAGGGCTGAGATAAAACAACTGCACGAGAAGTTGCGAATTATTGAGGCTAAGATTGCCTCCTTGGACTCCGAGGACTATTGCTAGAAGATTGTCTGGGCTTATAAAGATAGCAAATCCTTCCACATGGACACCATGCAATTCTACATCAATGGCTTCGTTGCATGTAAGGCTATGGTGGTCGAGTTGTACTTAGACAACTAGATCGAGTCACCAAGCTGAAGCTATCTTGAGTCCATGTGATCTTGATCACCCAACGATCACCCAACTCCAGTGGATTTCGAGGACGAGGTGGAAGGAGAAGAGGAAGGAGAACGAGGTGGAAGGAGAAGAGGAAGGAGAGGTCGCCTACCCACCCGCCGACCAAATTAGGGATGCTTAATTGTTGGTCTTTTATATCTTTTTTATTTTCTTTATTCAAGTCTGGGCCTCTGATCCTCAATTTTGTAATCTCTTGCTTAAGTTCAAGATTCCATTCTCTGACTTTGTAACTAAACATTTTGAAAAAAAATAGAATTTTCACTTTATCGTGCTCGCAAATTTTGATTCTTGATTGAGTTTATGCTTTCGCATGGTGTGCATGGTGTAGCTACTTTCGTTGTTTGAGTTCGAGATGTTATACTTTGAATTATTTTGATTTGGAATTTCTTGTATGCATCTCTCATCATACTTTGGGCGGTGTTCTAAATACCGATCGGTATACTGGTATACCGGTCGACATATCGGTTTTTTAAGCAAACAAGATGGTAAGGGATTTTTTTATTGTTTATCGTTTTTGGTCGGTATGGGCCGATATATGGGTCACGTGACGATATATTGGCCGATACCGGTACAAAAAATACCAGTCGATATTTTTCAATATCAGCTAAATGAATTTAAATTTTTTTGGGGTAAAACTCGTTAACCCAGACCCAAAATCGACCCGATAGGAAAGTTAAAAACTTACGATCGGTTTTTCTTCGATCAAAAGACGAAAACTCTCGATTGCTCTGTCACTCCCTCCCTACTAAAGCCAAGTTAGGTCCGATTTCTTTGCTTCCGACAAGGATTCTTACTACTCTCCAATCAACACCCCACATTCAAAATCAAATCCTGACCCTTTTCCATCACTTCTCCAGCTGATTCGTCGAATTCGTCAGTTATTTTGCCAATATTTTCGAAGGTGTTAAAATAGACTTCAACCAATACATCTCTAGTCATCTTCGTCCATCTCTCTCCTCTTCGCTGGCTATATAAAGCCCTTTGGTAAGTCAATCACCTTATTTTTCAATTTAACAAATTTATTTTCATGAAAAAAATTAGATTTAAGTTTGTAAATTTTTTTTTTTGAATAGAGCTGGATGTGATTATTGTGTTGTTAATTTGGAGTCTTCATTAAGTCATCGACCCACTAATTCAGTGAATCAGTGGGTCGATCACCGATTGATAGCAGTGAATTGGTGTTTTGTGACTCTGTGTGTGTGAATTCAATCAATATATGATATGTGCAAGATTTGGGTAATAATGTGATTTAGTGATTTTTTTGGGAAATAATTGTGTATGTGAAGTTATGATTTATGAATTATGTGAATGAGTGAATCATTATGTGAAAAATAATTTGAATTGTGTATGTGAAGTTATGAATTTATGCTTGATGTGAATGAGTGAATAGTATTCGTAAATATAATGCAAATATTCCAAGGTAAGTATCCTAAACTTGTTTTATGTATTTTAATACATTCTATATAGACAATTATATATTCATTCTTTAACCGGTATGACATTGATATGACACTCCGGTATTTAGAGTCGGTATCCGGTATGTAATTTTGGCCAATCAATATATCACTGGTATCCAAGTATTTAGCAGTATTTTAAATATCGGTCGTTATACCGGTATATCAGAAAATACAAAGAAAAGAGACGGTAAGGTAAATTTTTTACCGTTTATCGTTTTGGACCGGTATGGGCCGATATATCGGCTACGTGGCGATATATCGGCCGGTAACGAGATAAAAAATATCGGTCGGTATTACTCAATATCGGCTTCAATGGGAATGGATTTTGGTTGCGGATTAAACCCGTTAAAAACCTGACCCGTTAGGAAATAAAACTCACTTAACAGGTTGGGAGGGATGAAAAAATTCACTGCCGATCGTTCTCTCTCGCTCTCTTTTCTCTTCCCTGCGGAATCGAGGGAACGAGCGAACCATAACCCTAGATTCCCAAATCGACCGATTCCCCCTCTCAACCACTTTGAAACTCTCTCCCACTCTCTGACTCTCTCTCTCTCTCCCCCCACGAACGATCGAGAAGAAGAGATTAAGCGATTGAGCCCAACCCTAACCAGTCGCCGACTCTTCTCTCCGCGAGCTATCGATCCCCATCCGATGAGTCGTCGACTTTTCTCCCACCCACTGATGCTCCAACAGGAGCTCACCGGCCGTCTGACTTCAACAAGAGCTTCGCCGGCCAATTCCTCCACCAACTTTAACTTTCACCGGCCAATTCGACCCATTGGTAAGTAATTGTTTGTTAATTTCATGTTAATTTTAATTAGAGTTACATTTTTTTTCAATTTGTCTTATAAATGTAATAGTTAACCGAAGTCCATTGCGTTTTGTGTTAAAATTTTTAATTTTTTTATGCAATTTCTGCCGAATCATGGACTTCGGCCCACTGAATCATTGAATCGGTGGGTCGAACACTGATTCAGTTCACCCACTGATTCAATGGATCAGTGGGCGAACAATGAAATTTATTGGGATTTTGAAGTGAAGTTAATGGGTATATTGGGATTTTGAAGTGAATTTGATTGAGATTTGAGAATTTGTTGAGTAATGAGTAATTAGAGTGTTGAATTAATATGTAGTAAATTTTTTTTATTGAATGAATATGTAGGACATTTTAATTGTAAGATTTGTTGAAGTAATATGTAGTTTAAAATAAGTAGTTTAAAGTTTTTATTGATTGAGAAGTAGGACATTTGAAGGTGAAGTAGTCCGATGAAACTTTATCATTATTTTTCTTAATTTTATGATTATCTGTCACATTGTGCATATGCGGACATTCTAAACGGTATCTACAAATTCGTAAGTTTAATGCAAATAAGCCAAGGTAAGTATCATAAACTTTATTTATGTATTTTAATATGTTCTGTATAGCCATTTATATGATTATTGTTTAACCGGTATGACACCAATATGACACTCCGGTATTTATGGTCATATCGCAATATATCGCCCGGTATCCGGTATATATTTTGGTTGACCGGTATGTCACCGGTATCTGATATTTAGAACATTGATATTTAGAACATTGACTTTGGGAGGCATCTCGTCAAGTACTTTCGTAGGCGTTTAATTTGTAACATTTATGGACATTTCGTTGTGTACTTTCTGAATGTTTGTATAAGTATTCTTTTGGTACTTTTATGGACATTTCGTTGTGTACTTTCTGAATGTTACAAACACTGAATGTTTGTAACATTTATCAATTCCATCAAATTGATATGCACCATATTTCATTTGCAAAAAATTATCTAAAGTATACACTTTACAAATGTTTGAAAAGGGTCTAGAGAAATTGACTAATGATAACAAAGTTCCTGTACAAAGACTTGGAGAAAAGAATTCAGAACTAAGAAATTCGTTTCAAACTTGTGAAGGCATTGTCAATCTCCTATTCATAATACTTACCTAAATGCTTAGCGTTCCATGAGTGTGCAAGTATCCAGTTCCCCAGTTCTTAGAGTTGGTAAGTGTCGAGTCTAGAACTTTCTCAACTATATAAGGGTCTTTCCGTGACTCCTATCTTTGCATGAGACTTTCGTCTTTCGTAGCTCTAGATCACCTTTTGAAAGTGTCGATTAATGAACTTAGGTTGTAATATTTATCAACTCTATTAGTAGGTAAACTGTATATCACATGCACGTTCACGTACTTAGTCCACTAATTCCATGTTAGCTCCTAGGCTTTTCTTGTTAAGACCTGATTAAAAGTATCAATTAGGAGCAACTTAATTTTGACTTATTCTGGCGCTACAACCTTTGACACGTAGGCTAAGTTGAATAGGGTTTCTTCGTGACATTCTTGTGCGTAGTTTAGTTGGACTAAAGGACTCTAGGGAGTCGGTCCACCTTTTCTCCTTTTTCTTCTCTCACTCGTTTCTATAGGGCTTTTTTGTTGTTTGGTAGCTTCGGTTAGTCCATTGGATTACGAGTGTACGATGGATGTAAAGTGCAGGGTGATTTTCCATTCTCTGCAGAAATTACATAATTCCTTTGAGTCGACTAGTGTCGCGCTACCGATTACCATGGATCTTGAAAGAGCAAATCTGATGGATTTCTAGAAAACAATACAATTTGTCTTGCCAAGATGTTACAAGAGGTTCGGCTTCAATCCACTTTGTTGTGTTATCTATTACCATGGATCTTTAAGAACCAAATCTGATGGATTTCCAGAAAAAAACGATACAATTTGTTTTGCCAATATGTTGCGAGAGGTTTGACTTCAATCCACTTTGTAATGTAATTGATAACAACTATTAGTTATTCCCTTTGTCTAGAGGCAGTTAGGAATACCCCTAAGATGCCGAGCCTTTATTGTGCGAATGAAATCGGATTTGTCAAAGGGGTCATCTCAGCGGGCGTCATTCGAGTGATTTGGGTGAGTTTCTGAAATTTGTGGCACTTTCTTAAAAAGTTTGGGTATTTTTTTTCATAGTCGGCCAATGAAAGCTTTGTAGGAGAGCTGTTAGGGTCATACTTCTACCACCAGAGTGGATGCTACACTTGCACTTATCAATTTCTCGGAGAAGGAGCTCGACTTGTTTAGGACTTAGACATTTTAAATGCAAACCTATTTAAAACCTATGTCAGTGAAGCGCTTCCATAGAAGTGCATCACCATTTTAGTGCATGCTTTTCTGCTCTTCTGCAAATTTTTCTGGTCTCTTAGTTATCTTCAATAGGTACATCATGCTTTGAATATTGAAAGATAGGAGTCATGCAGTTTGGTGTTAAGTTGATGTCCATTACTTATTTTTCTTTGATGCAAGGTGTCGGCAGTGCGGACTTTCTCGCCCTAGTTTGAGTGTTGTAGATGAGGCTAGTTTGGGCAGAGTGTAAGCTTGCTTATTATCTTCTTTCAAGATGCATCCAACTTGCACCTTTTGAGATTGGCTAATCAGCTTTTTGGTGCAAGCAAAATATTCTCACTGATTTGATTAACGATTAATCAAGTGTCACTCAACATAATGTTCTCTGAACGTTTAGGTGCAATGCGAGCTTTAGTCCGTTGATCATGATTTTTAGTACTCGGTTTGGTTATTAAAGGTTTTGAAGTTGAGTCGAGTGCATGCTCCGACATCTCTTTGTTTGGTCCCTGAAGTACTACTCTGCTCCACTTTTGAGTTTGATTAAGAGCCATCCATGCCAATGATTCACGCATCAAGATCCTTTGGAGTATCATCTTGTGGCCATGTGGGCCTTTCTTTCCTTCACTGGCCATGCCATCTTCCTTTCCCTTGCTGGCCATGTTGACTTTCTATTCTTGCTAGCCATATCGACTTCCTTTCTGCTGCTTTTGGCCACTCAGTGTCTTCAATTGATTGTGGCACCCGAGAATGAAGTCGACTAATGCTTGATGTTTAATGTAGAATTCAGTTAATTGAACCGCCCAATTCTGAATTCTGGCTGAACTTTCAATCTTCATTAAGGTGGATCATGTCAGAGTTCATATGGATTGTATGGGCCTGAAAATATGGCTTGAGTTTCCTTACAGTGATCACTAGTGCGTAGATGATTTTCTCAATTTTGGGATAGTTGACTTCAGAATCCTTCAATATTCGGCTCATGTAGTAAATGCTTCTGAATCCCAGATCCTCTCGAAGCAGAAGTGAACTCTCACTTCTTTGTTTACAACGGCGAGATGTAGAAAAAGCTCCTCTCCCAAAACAGGACAGATGAGTAGGCAGTGTCTGTGAATGGTTTTTGAGATCCTCGAATCTTTTTGGGCAACGTCAATCTGTCCATTGTCCTAAATTTTCTTTCTATCCAAACTATTTGTCTATGTTACCTTCTTTGTATGTCTCAGAATTTTAGAGAATTGGACAGAATTTTAGAGAATTGGAGAGACTTCTCAGCTGAAAATCTGTTCAGTGCGGAAAGCTTGCCATTTAAAGACTGAATAGCTTGGATGAGTTTAAAGTTAGCCCCTTATAAGAATTTAGGTAGATAAAAGCTTTATAGCGTATGCTGCAATTTTATTATGTAATATTTTGGGTAAATAAGTAAATCACTTGCTTCCTTTGTTGAGAAGAATACATTGCAACATATTGTATAAGTGGCAAGTGTTTATGAGATCTAAATTATTCACCCATCATTAAGTAATATAATTTATATCAGGCCTCTTGTGTCCTTTGTTTCAACTTTAGTAGTTCATTTTATTTTTAGTGTTTTTGTACACATTGACTGAAACAGGACATCTTTGTATTGGTAGTTTGCCTTGTTTTTGGGTACATGATTTTTCTGCCTTTGTTGGTTCTTTATCTTCAATCCTTAATTAGTCTTACTTTATAGAAAACTTGTTTTGGAATCTTTTTTTCGGTTAATTTGTTGAATAATCCTAGTTTGCTTATCTTTACACACCTTATTGGCTTTCCCCCTGCACTTATTACCCTAATGTTTCGGTCTCTCTGTTACGATACAATTACCATATCATAAGAATATCAACAAAATCTTCCCATGTGACCAAAAGGTAACTATTATTTACAATTGCTTAGCAGTTTACCTTGTTTGTTTAGTACATGATATTTCCACCTTTGTTGGTTTTCATTATCTATATTCTATCCTTAATTGGTATTTAACAAACTTAATAGAGAACTTGATGCGAGACATCTTATTTTCTTTGGTTAAATTCTTGAATAATCTTTAAATTTTCCTTATCTTTACGACTAAATACCTTTCCCCCCCTGCATAAAATACCCTAATGTTTTTTTCAGCCACTCTTTGTTTTGATACAATTACCATATTGTTAATGTACATTTTTCTGACACCACAACTCCCCACCCCAGGATTTATAGACTCATTTATCTTATTTCTAGGTCTTACTATACCTTAAGGTTTTTCACTCCTTACCTTGATAAACTCTAAACGCCTAAACCAATTGAGAAGGAGCTTGAATCATAGAAGCTGGAATCAAAATATTAATAGCAATATTCAAAGGATAAAAAACTAGAGAAGTACCGAAGGAAAATGGATTTGTTCATGATTGCTCTCCTCTCATGTGGGTTTTGGTTCTCCTGCCTCTTCTTAACCCGTCAAGTTTCTTTATGACTTCTTCCAAGATCTGCCAAAACCTACATAAAAGAGTTCTAAACCCTTCTGAAAGCACATTAAAAGCAGCTGTTTGTAACTCACTAAATTATATCTAATAATCACATCTCAAACCCATCAAAAAGCCTCTTTATAAGTTTATACTTCAGAATATAGGATTCATGTTAACTTGAGGTAAGACATTTAGTAAGTTTGAGTCGATTCTTTAAAATACCATTCGATCCGTCCTTTGCTTCGTTTAAATGGCCCAAGAATCTAAATAACTCTTAACCCTAACTTGTTTCAATAAATCAGGGGAAGATGGTGATTATGCACCCCCCCCCCCAAAAAAAAAAAAAAAAAACTCACCCACCCACAAACCACCTTGCGCCCCACCCTGCCTGATTTATTTATTTTTTATCCCCATCATAACTTCTCTTTATGATTTACTCTTTTTCTTTAAGGACCCATTTTACCCTTATATTATGTCACGCTCCGCTCCCAATATATGGTATACGAGTATGTGTGGTAGGTACCGACAATATATTCGGATTAAATATGGTAAAAATTTCAGTAGAATTTATCATAATAATACTCAATAATAACAATAGAAAAGTTCAATAAAACTTTGACGTTTCATTGATGGGAATGAAATTTGATATAGTGAATTAAATAAGAGAAAATAAGGTAACTTTTTAGATTCAACCTGCCCTTCAAATTATGCTAGATCCTTCATCATTTTTCGATATATTCATCGGTAATTTTGTGCATGCACACCCATGTCGTCAGATTGTGAGCAAAACAGAGTATAGTAAAAATAATTGAATGAATGTAAAAATGTTATCTTAATCTATAACAATAAAATTAATTGTTATATGTTAAACCTAATACTATAGAGTAAAGTCAGTTTTATAATAGGGGTACTTTTGCCTAGGATGTCATGTAATTGGAAAGCTAAGTAATCGGATACCATTGTTTTGATTATTTTCTGTACAGATCCAGGAAATAGTCACGTGGATTATCCGATGCTAAGTCGGACTTGTCGTTAGGCAAATATGAATAATGGTAAGGTATAATCCAGCAAATCATTACGCACCCATGGTGTGCGAATTATTTAGTTGTACAAATTAACATGTTACAATCGAAACAGAGTATATTTTCATCATTCAGTTTTTTTCCTACCCAGTATTATTCAATATAGCTCATGTAGGTCTAAATTCTGGTTCTAATAACTTATATATAGATCATATCAGGTACAATATTTCAATTGGATTTTATTAATTTGTTAATAGTATTTATACAGTTCGTTCAGTTTATATTCATTCGATAAATCACAATTGACTATATTAAGGATTTACTGATTTTAGACGTCATAGAGATATTGGCCATGCAAGTGTAGGTGCTGGGAGGTTTTCCATGCGACGCTCGTTCCTTAATTAGATAACCAGTATACAAAATAATTTTTCTAGATACCGATACAAAATAATATTACAAACAGTATTTTTCCACAATTATATCTTTTATGTAATTTATCAAATATTGTATATATTATTTTTTTCTAAAATGTAGTTATACCATGATATTTAACAATTTTAATAATAAGTGCGTAATAAAAATAATAGATTTTTTATTATATGAATAACAAATCAATTTCACAAAATATATTTGAAACAACTATTGGATAAAATAGAATGACTAGTGAGTTTAAAAATGAACTCACCTGAATTTTGTTTCCTAATGTCTATCAACAGAGCAATTTTCTGTTGAATTTGTAGTCAGAACAAGTTTCTTCTTGGTCACTACCAGTCTACTTGCCTTTAGGACAATTTCTCATTAGATGCTTGTTAGACCCACAACGCAAACATATATGATGTGCAATTCTACATTTTTTTCGTATGTGTCATACCTTCTTGCTAATTGTAAACAATCCTTCACGTTTCTCATTAGATCTTTTAACAAAAGATGCGAATCCTAAATGTAGAAAGAGGAGGAAGAAGGTGATATTCATTGGCGAAATAGCAGTGGCTCCTATAGTGGTTCCGGCGGTTCCGAGGGTGGCTCCGACGAGATGAAACGAAGAAAGAATTTTAGAGAATGATCTTTAGTGGGAAAATTTTAGAGAATGATTTTTAGGATTAAACAAGTGAAATGTGTTTTGATTTAGAGGTTTATATAAGATTAGAATTGGGAGTTTAGAATATGAAAGGTTTTAATTTAATTTAGGGAGTTTAATTTGAGAATTAAAAAGGGAAGTTAAATTGAGGGGTTTAATGGTTGAATGTGAAGAGTTGAAAGTTCAAAGAATGTGAAAGGGTTGGGGGTTAGAGAAATGAATGAGTTAGGAATTAAGAATATGAAAAGTTTGAGAGTTATAAAAGAATTAAGGTTTGGGAGGTTAAAAAGGGGAAAGGTCATATTTTTTTTTTTTAATGGAATTATTTATGTCTATAGAAAAATGAAGGGTGATTACATATTAGTTAAGGGATAAGCTTTACTGGCCCTTTTTGTCATGTGGACTACACTTTCTGTTTTTTTATTAAAGGTATTCCAAAATCTCTGTAATCTTTAGTTAATGAACTATGTTAGTATAAACTCTTTTGAGTGTCTCTTGTGTCCCTCCTCTACAAATTTAAGCAAAGAATATAGAAATGAATTGTAGTTTCTGCAGATAATGTTTTTGGGATAGGATTTTCCTTGAAACCTTGTTCGTTTATTTCAAATTTCAGTTGGACAAGCAGTGACTAAGCTCATGTTGAAGATGAAAATAGCACTTGTATTTAGAGCTTGATATATGCTTTATTAAGCAAATAAATGGTTATGCATGGAAGGATACAAAGAAACAAAATCAAAACATATAAAGTGATATGTATTATAGTGAAATTTTCAAATAATAAATCTGCATGTTTTAATTTCAGAGATTTCGTTATTGCTCATGTAAGGTACACTTGTAAAAGAGGGAAGAGAGTCTCTCGAGGGAGGGAGAGAGAGGGAGGTGTTTTTTGGAAGTTTATTTGAATGCCAACAAAACTTTAGTTGGTTTTACTAAAGAAATATCTCCCTTAAAAAATAGAAAAGGATAAGATTATTGAACAAACAAAAGGATAAGTTATTCCATTTGAAATGAAATTTTAAAATAACTATCTTTAATTGATATGATGGTAAAATAGGTTCCTAAATAAAAATGGAGGGTCAAATCGTTAGGGTAAAAAAAATAAATCAGAAAAAACAGTGGTATCTTCACAATTTTCCGTTAAATCAATTGCCAACTTTCTGTTGCTCAAAAAAGAATTTCTGTCCAATTCCCCAATCCTAATCTTAATTAAGGGATCAATATTCAAATAAAAAAGAAGACCTAATAGTCACAATTTACAGCAAGGGAACATTGGTAATTGGCAACTTCTCCTGTTGACCCTCTGTTTGCTTTGTTTTTGTTGGCGGTTGTAATATGTTAGGGGATTTAACTGCAAGTAAAAACAACAGGACGTTTATGTGTGAAGTTTGTGAAACATTGGGCTTTTTCCTGCACTGTTAGCCTTTCCACCCGTAAAATTGACATTGTTGATTCGCGTCCATCTCATTTCTTTATGTTACTGCCTTTTGTTGAATCTCATTATCTGAACTGTTTTGACCTCATTGCCACTCCATCTGCATTCTCTATTACAAGCATCATTGTGTGCCCACTCTTTTTTTAATATATGTTTGTTGAAGTTGTATCTTACATTCTTGGTTTTGATCAAAAAATATTTTGATCCTTACTTTTTTATGCATTTCTTATCTGAAAAATTAATTGGCAGTAAGACAGCTTAAAATCACTGTCAAACCCAGTTGACTTTCTCCCAATCAACAGTTTTGAGTTCTGTGTAGCACGAGTACCACAGGATGTATGTGTCATCAGGGGTTTGATTTGTAAGCCTAACTGGAAGCTTTGGAAGCAGTTTGAGATGATGTTGGGCTTGGCTGGTAATTGTTACTAAAGAACAATAAAGAGACTTACTATTACAGGAAATGAGGTTTTTGGCTATAATATCCAGAGTAGGAAGAATATATCAACCTATGATCATGCACCTGCCAACAATATGGGCATGTCCCATCTGAAGGTTGTTGGTTCTATGTTCCGTTTGCTCATGTACTTCACCTACACTATGCATATGAAGTATATGGTTAAAAACCTAAATGTTATAATGGGGCTCTAACAGTTTACGGGTGGTTGTCATTAATCTGTAGCACAACTTTCTTTGAATGAAAGCTCACTTAACAATTTTGGTTCCAGACCGGGGTCCATGAGCCTATATAACGCTCTTTTTTTATGATGGTAATTTAACTTTATGCAGTTTTTGTATCTATGCTAGACCAAGAACTGTGGTTGAAGCTAATAGTTTTGTACAAACATTATCTTTTATGCTTCCAGAAAAGAAAGCAAAGAAGAGAAAGCACTTTCTGGGACCGGTATGGTGGAAATGGGGAAGCAAGAGGTTTATTTATGAGCAACTTTATGGGGGTCCGCTCTTCAAAAGGCAAATGCATTAAAAAAGAAATTATTTATACTTGCTACATTCTTGAAGGCACCTGCATAAATACACTTGTGAAGTAACATTATTCAATTTTGCGGTTCTCCTGTTTAGCTTCACAGTGTCTTCAGGTTTGTGGTTCTTCTGTTTTTTTGCCAGTATGATCAAGGAGATTGATATACTGAGTTGGTTGGCTTTGTACAAATAGAATGCTTTGCAGATTTTTTAACATGACAGGAGCTCAAGGTTCATCCATGTAACTTATCTCGCAAATTATATTTATCAGCAGCTTTATTTTCCTTATGGTTTTGTCTTATGCCGCGTTAAAATTTGACTCATCTCATCATTAGAATCTGTTATTTAATGTTAGTCATCAGAGTTACTTAAGAACCATTTGAACGTACATGATCTTACTTGAATGTAAGTAAAGACTTTATGTTATATACACGAGGTTGAAGTTTGGAATCAACTTACTTCTAGAAGAAGAAAGTTCTCAAGAAGCTACATCCAATTTCGGTGGCTTTTTGACTTGGATTTGTTGGTACATAAAACTATTTGATTACGATGAAAACAGTAACACATAGTTACCCCAGAACATGTGTATACACATGGCCAACATAAGGGTTGGTAGCATTTTTGTGAGATTACTTGTTATACTTTGTACTTTCGCTGTCGCGGAAGTCTCGTACAAGTTGTTCTCTTAGGTCCTTCAACAAGGTACATGATCATTCTCAACCTCAACAATATCAATTTCTTCCATGTTTGGCTTTGCCGAATTCTTAGGCAAATATGAATATTGGGGTTTTATTTTCTTACTTCTTTCGTAAATCTGCTGCTTGTTTATATTGGAGATTCATCTTATGAATTAAGGAGATATTCGCATTTTGTTGCGTGTAAGAATATATCTTTTTCACTGGGCCCTCTTGGAAAGTATCAGAATGATCATTCAAACATTTTGCATATTTGTTTACATTGTTCAAAGGAAAATAGAAAAAGCAAAAGAAATTAAAAGTAATGGCTGCCCCCTTTACACTATATCTCTCTTCGGGCATTCAGCTTATTTTGGTGGGGTCTTCTCACAAGCTCAATACAGGTTGAAACCTCTTATAAGTACAGAATTAGATTAGACAGAGTGTTCCTTTAAATAAATAAATAAATGACCGACAGATGATTTGGGCCAAACAAGTCTTCCTTCTTTTATTCTCCAAAAAGCTAAGTAGTTATGTATGCTTGCATTGGAGAGTTACCAGATGCGCCTCATGTTTTTCTTCGTGAGCGCCTCATGTTTTGCACATCATGTTTTTCTTTGTGAGCTTCAAAAGTTAAGAGAAAAAAATATTTTTTCTTTCTGACTTTTGGGACTTATTAAGAAAATCATGGGATGCATTTAGTAACTCTCCTTGCATAGGATGCATATTTCCAAAGAGATCAACATACATGAATGGAGTTTTGATATTGTTAATTAAAATATAAAATAAATTAAAAATGCTTTATTCAACCTAAGAAAAAAAGATACTGTTTTAAGATAATAGTTGAGTTATTTGTCTTAAGATAACAAATGAGCCATTCGATCTGTTGTAATCATAATTTTTATAACTAAAAAGTGAAAACTTAAAGAAGAGTTGTAAATTTGACGATGTATAGGGCCATACTGAAATTTTAAAAAAAAATTTAGAGCGTGAATTTATTTTTCTTGGAAGATCGACTGCTTTTCTTAGCTTATATCTGCGTCGGTAAAAAAAAATATTGGCCTGCAGGCCATGATCACAACAATTTTGTACTTTACCTTAGACCTTAACTTCCTTTCTAATTTCCTTTTACAGGTTTGACCAGTATATAAAACTATGATTAACAAAACTCATTACTTGAAGGAGAGAAGATAATAAGGTGAATAAATGGAGAAGGTTTTCAAAAATTTTACATATAAAACAGCTTGAATATGGCAAGAAAAAATATATATATTTGAACAAGAATTTTAACCCATATTAAACATAGATCTATATGTGCATTGTTTAAACACTTCTTACAATAATCTTCAATACGGTTGCGAGCATGCGTGCTTGTGGCTGTTTTTTATTCTTAATCTTCGATATAATACAATTATAGAACCCTCTTACTAATCTTACCTATTCATTTAATGGTTCAAAAGATGCATAAATAGCCGCATAAGGCACAAAAAAAAAAAAAAAAAAAAAAAAAAAAAAAAAAAAAAAATCATTGTATAACAATAGGATATCTCTCTAATATGGATGGTAATAGATGCATTCACTGAATAATTTTTTATTCTTTATATACAAAATTTTGAATCAAAAAAATAAAATATTTTTTTAATTCATAAATTTTGTATAGGGCGGATCAAAAATTGACCTATACGCATATACATTACCATCCCTATTCTCCTATATTTCAAATATATTTATTTTAAACTTTCTTTTCTGAAAATTGCTTGGATATAAACCGGATCTTATAACTCAAATCTTTCCATTATCCATGTAGTCAAACCACATATTTATTATATGTGAAATTATTTGCTATCATGATAAGCACTATATATACCCTATGTCTATATTTTCTAACTTGAGGTATTATAAGATTAAAAAAAAAAAAACTAGTAGCATTAACAATTACTTATACTCTTAACCATTTGAATTTGATTTCGGTTGGAAAGTAAGAATGGGGAAAAGAAATCCAAACACAATAACTCTACTCTACTTATTAAAATTATTATACCTTTTTTTTATTTCTTTTTTAACATGATAAAATATAGTTAAAAATTCGGACCAAAATTACATTATAAAATAAACTCATCGAAGAAAAGAAATGGTGTGCTCCTTTGGAAACTCCCCAATTCTTTAGAGAATCAACTGCAATAAATAAGAAAATATGGAGGGTGCTAATGGTCATTTCAAAGCCGTAAGAGAAATCTAGAAGTGCTCGAAATGCAGCGACACCCATACAAAAACTCATATTACATTTTCTGTAAAACAATTCCCATAATGCCCCTTCTCGAAATAAAAGCCCCGTGCCTTTCCTTAAACTCGCTTCTTTCTCTTCGGTCTCGTCTCTCGACTCTCTCCAATAACACAGAGAGCGCCCTTTTGGCACCTCTCTCTCTTCCCTCCCTTCCCCCTCTCTCGCTCCGCCCTCTATCTCTCCCCTTGCCCGCGGTCCCGTCCTCCGCCGACCCGTCCGCTGCCGCTCCCATCCATGACTATAGTGACCCCTCCGCCCCTCGATGTACGTCTAATCTGAGTCCCTCCCTTAACTTACCCCCTCTAGGGTTTCGAAATTGCATGATCTGTAGGGTTTTTGCTCGATCTTCACACGATCTGGGCTCTGATTCGTGCTTTAATTTCGCAGCAGGACGACGAGGAGATGCTCGTGCCCCATTCCGAGCTCACCGACGGTGCTCAGCCTATGGAAGGTAATTCGCGATCTCGTTCGAAATTTCTCGTTTCGTCCTCGATTTCGATGGAAAGGGAGCTTCATGTTGTGTTTTGCAGTGCCTTTGTTGCGAGTTTGTGGTGTTTTTGAATGATTTTATGTAATATTCATGTGTTTCTTTTTGTCCAGTGGCGCCAGTGGAGTCTGCGACCACCGCTGAGAGTCAGCAGCAGCAGGTGGAGGATCCTCCGACGACGTCGAGATTCACGTGGACCATCGAACAGTTCTCGAGGCTACATCCCAGAAAGCATTACTCTGATGTTTTCATGGTTGGCGGTTACAAATGGTAAACTAATTATCTACTTGTCCTTTTCTCATGTAATTTGATTAAAGTTAAGAATTTGGACTAGAAGTGCTTATATAATGTTTGGTTTGGTTAATTGTAGGAGAGTGCTGATATTTCCAAAGGGAAACAATGTAGACCACTTGTCTTTGTACTTGGATGTTGCAGATTCCGCAATGCTTCCTTATGGATGGAGTAGATATGCACAGTTCAGTTTGTCGGTGGTCAATCAGATACATAGCAAGTTTAATATGAGAAAAGGTATCGTGTTTGCTGAACTTGTGGCCGACTGATGGTGGATTTCAATTAAAGACTGTGTTCTACTTTGCGCTTTATGATACATCGTAGGCATTTATAGTTTCTATATCATTTTTGGCTTTGAATGCTGCTGCCAGCTGGTTTATATTTTATCATTTCCATACATTAGGCACTTGTTGTTACATGTGATTGACCCATTGCATAGCCTTGTTCGGAATTTTGACCATTTTACTTACTAATACAGTGTGCATATGGTGCTTTCTGTTCTCTCATTTCCTTCTATTTATTTGTTGCAAATATATGAAAAATAATTTATTGAAATGACATAGCACATTACTTTTATTCAGTTGTTGAGGCATAACCTTTTGAAATGTACTTATAGCTGTTAGTTGGAATTTTTCTTTCAAAAGTTTTCTTGGTTAGAGAATCTGATTTACTATATTCTTGACATGGTTTGTGCTTGTTGTCTTCAGTAAGGCCCCTGCTTCCTGCAATTGTAATTAACATGGATTATTTATAATTTGATATTTACTGGAAAGGAAGTTATCTCAGAGGCCTGCAATTCAAAGGAAGCCTTTAGTGCAGAGATACCTATTATGTATGTACTTCCTTTATTGCAGAAACACAACACCAATTTAATGCACGAGAAAGCGATTGGGGTTTTACGTCATTTATGCCTCTCAGTGATTTCTATGACCCTAGTAGAGGATATATTGTGAACGATACTTGTATAGTTGAAGCTGAGGTTGCTGTACGTAAGGTAATTGATTACTGGAATTATGACTCAAAGAAAGAGACTGGTTATGTTGGCCTTAAGAATCAAGGAGCTACTTGTTACATGAACTCTCTTCTTCAGACTTTGTACCATATTCCCTACTTTAGAAAGGTATATGTCATAACTTCAGGCATTCTACCTTTGTACTGTGAATTAATGCATATTAGTAGAATTTAATTAGATTTTCAATTTTCAGGCTGTGTACCACATGCCCACAACAGAAAATGACATGCCATCTGGAAGCATTCCCTTGGCTCTGCAGAGTCTGTTTTATAAGCTTCAGTACAGCGATAGCAGTGTTGCTACCAAAGAACTGACAAAGTCGTTTGGATGGGACACATATGATTCTTTTATGCAACATGATGTTCAGGAACTCAACAGGGTTCTTTGTGAGAAATTGGAAGACAAGATGAAGGTTTGACCAGTGTACATATTGCTTCACTTGTATTAGTATGTGTAAATCATTGAACTATAATTTTATTTTTATTATAGGGTACTGTTGTCGAAGGAACAATACAACAGCTGTTTGAAGGGCACCATATGAATTACATTGAGTGTATTAATGTGGATTACAAGTCCACAAGAAAAGAATCATTTTATGGTAAAATTCATCTGCGTATTATAATATCAGCTTGTTAACTGCTCCTTTTTTATTCTTATAGTTACTAAATGCAACTTTGCTTTTTCCGTAGACCTTCAGCTAGATGTCAAGGGATGCCGAGATGTTTATACTTCTTTTGACAAATATTGTGAAGTTGAGCGGCTTGAAGGAGATAACAAGTACCACGCAGAGCACCATGGGCTGCAGGTTTTGTTGCTATTTATAAATTATGGCTTCTAGACCAACTTTGAGTTGTAGTTAAAGTATTGCCTATTTCATATTGCTATCTGTTCTTTTTGAGTAATCATTTTTGTGAAGCATGCTGCTGTATGTTCAGGCTTATGTGAAAATAGAAGGGTTATATGAGTTCCAGTCTCTCATGAGCACTCATGTAAAAGAATAAAGGCTACTCTATTGTTAAGTCATATTTGGTTAGCCTTTAAATAGAATAATATTTACATGTACAAATTTACTTTATGGATGCTTATTCAAATTTACTTTATTGAAGAAGATCAAGATTTACTATGTATGCGGACTTACTCATGCACAGATTTACTACACTGGTTGACTTTCGGTGGAGATAGGACATGAATCACTGAGAATGCCTGCATTTTGGTCCATTTAATGTTAGGTCGGGCAGTATTTAATTGATTAAGGTCGTTGTAAATCTACTTAATCTGTGGTGGTCCTTTTATAGCTATATATAAATAATATATAGTACATGATGGCAAATATATTATTGTTTCCAAGATAAACAATAAATATTGTTACATATAACAGTGGTCTTTAGTTATGGAAGTTAAGAAATCAAGGGAAACATGGTTAAATATTTAACTTTTGAAAAATGGAGTTCTAGATTATAGTTGAACATGGTGATTATGCTTGTTCTGCTCCTTTTTATTGCAAGCTAAGCTTATACAGATTAATAGTTAGCCCTTGTTTATTTGTATTGCAGTCTTATATATTGAACTGATTTTCTTTGTCAATCCATTTTCAGATAATAAGATGATCTGAGCAGTCATGAAAGTTTGCCTGATGAATATGGTTCCAACTAACCGACTCCTTAGTTTTAAGTAGGCCTTTTATATTGAATAACATGATTAGACTGTCTGAATTGGTACAAACTGTACTAAGGGTGTTGATGGGTGTTACAAAGCTGAGGAATCTATTTAGCTAGATCCAAGGAGCATGTTCCAATGTTTTTCTAGCCTAAGGGCTTGTTTGGATGATTGGGAAGAAATTTTTTTGGATGTTATTTGGGATGAAATTTTTGGATTGTACTAACATTTCTTTGGATTAGAATCTTTAAGATTAAATTAAGAAATTTATTTGGATAACACACTAATTTCATCACATCTATTTAATTATTGTCCAAAATTGTTATGAAGCCTGGAGAAGTTCTTTGGATTTAAAAAAAGAGGCCAAGACTTCTTCATTTTCTTATCTGTAGGATCAGGCTATTTTTTGGATCATGATCTTTTGGATTTCTGACAAAAAATAGCATCCAAACAAGAAATTCCAAATGATTAGTCTATTCCTTTGGGAAGAAGGAATCTTGAATAAAGTTCCCTCGGCTTGGCCCTTATCCAAACAAGTCCTAAGAATGAGCCTAGAAGAAAGTGAAGATCTAGTTGCATGGACAGACATGCGGGCATGGACACAACAGATTGTTACACAGCAAATTTTAAAATATGCACATGGTATGCATGTCTGACATGTGTCCACCACGAAATGACTTTACTAGAGAAATGCATGTGCTGCATAGGTGATTATAATATTTGTTACAGGTACTTGCGTCCAAGGTACATGTAATGTTTGAGGACAAAAATATATCCCCAAGAGTTCAGATCCTTCTGGATTCCATTTAGCAAGGTTTTAAATATCGACGGGTACTTATACACCTTACAAATATTGGTATTGGATTTTGTGGTATCCAAAACATGATATACCATACAACATTGATATGATAATATTGCTGATATGATAATTCCTATATTGATGATTCTAATACTATAAATCCTCAGCAGATTTTATACCTTGTTATTTACCCTTATTCCTTGTATATAAGTTTAAAAAGCAGAACTCAATTGTGTTGATTGTTGAGGTAGCGAACACTCTAGAAGTGAATTTCGCCTTCTGTTATGTTTTCTTATATTTTTGTTTATTTGTTCAGTTCCCTCAAATGCAGTAACTATTTTATTGTAAAATACTGGGTAGAAAAATTTGACTCAATCTGCAAAGTCCTTTTCTACTCGCACTTCCTAACCATTATTTTTTCTGCAACATGTTGTCACTCTTTCTTGCTCAGTATAATTGAGTAATGTGGACTTCAAGTCTCTAGCCAAGTGGTTTTTTCCCAATTTACTTTGGGTTATGGTAGAATAAGAATTGGTACTTATTTTCATTGTTATTTTGTTAATGCAGTGAAGTTGGGTGTCAAACCTACAAGCCCACTTAAATTCTAGTTTTTCTGTATTTTCATACTAGCCTTTGCCTATCTGCATATGCACTTGTGCTGTAAATTTGATTCCCCCCTCTTTCTCCCCCCTGCGCAAAATATCCCACCACAAACCTCTTTTTGTTTGACGTAAATATAGTAATTGATCAGCCTTTTGTCAACAATCATAATCACAAGCAGTTGTTCTTGTATCCATGTATTTCTCTTGGATGACTGAAATTTTGAGGCAGTAAAAACTATTTTATATTATCTTTTTTTTTAAGTTGTCACAGTTATTTTAAGTCATTACTTTGAGTTCCTGACATATCAAAAGACAGGCATGTATAGACATACAATGCTGTTAACTTGGTGAAAAGTTGCTTGATTAGGATTTTCTATTTCCATGTATATTTTAGGATGCGAAGAAAGGTGTTCTGTTCATTGACTTCCCCCCTGTCCTGCAACTCCAGCTAAAACGCTTTGAATATGATTTTATGCGGGATATGATGGTAAAGGTTAGTACTCAGGATGATGTTTCAATTTCTATCTAGCTCATAATATTCACTGCAACAATTATGCTTTCTTGGTATCCTTATCACATTTTCAACTAGTAATTCAACTTATAAATTTTTGCCAGACTGATGATCAATTGTACAAGGAAAAGTATTATGAAAAGCCAATTTATTAATAATTTATAATTTTATCAGATTCGTTTTTCATTGCTGCACTACCAGGCGGTCAGTACTTGGAATATTGTATATCAACAATCTTTTCCTGTCACAAACTTGTCTGTTATGTAGCCTTCGGTTATTGGTTTAACATTTACATTCTTGGATTATAAAAGATGGAAGTTACTCTGGTTTCAGTTACTAAATCATATCATAGTATATCGGTATATCTTGCAACTTTTAATTTGAGTACAGCTTATTTAGATTTGTTGAAGGCTTGAATTTGGTTTTAGGTTGAGCTGGTAAAATGCATTGACAACAAAGGCTTATATCCCGAGTAATTTGTTCAGCTACATGACTCCTGCATCTTCTTTCAGATCTCTTATTAATGACTACCATGTTTTCTTTAACTGCCTTGGTTCTTATTTACCTTGTCAGTGTCTCTCTCTCTCTCTCTCTCTTTCTCTCTCCCTCTCTCTCTCTGTGTGTGTTTTTTTCTGCCACATTCATTGATGTTCATTAATCTTGTCTTAACCATCTCAATCTATTCTTCATCGTCTTGTCATCAAACTCGAGCTACCTCAACTAAGCAGTGAAAATGCTTAACTCAGGTGTTCTTTGGCTGTAAGTGTGAGCAGATGATGTCACTTTTAACCCTGGTTCTCCTATTAGTTATGCTGAAGCTAAAATCTGTATATTTCGGGTCTGTGCCATTAATCTGTTCCTTCCAGATTCTAAACTTCTCTTTGCCATTAATCTGTTCCTTTCAGATTCTAAACTTCTCTTTGCTTTTCTCTTTGAAAATAATCTGATTTTGTCTGGTCATCAAGTAAAGCTATGTCAACATGAGGTGGGAAATCCTGTGATAAATTACCATCTGCTAACAGCTGTTAAAACATGGGGGTTATTTAAGGAGGTCTAGGTGACAAGTCTTTGAGGTCTTATTGGTTCTCCTTGCATCGTAAAGGATTTTATACATGTTTATTAGTAGGGTGTTGATCTCAGTTACTATATAGTCAAATGCATAGTTATCCGCTCATCGATTGAAACTTTAAAATATTGATGAAATGATGTTAGGAGAAGGCTTTAATAAGCAGGGACCTGTGCCTCCACCACCCCCGCCATCCCACGCAAACACATACTTGCATATGAGAAAAGAACCGAAAAGAAGAGACACGAAAAGGGGGGAAAGACTAAGCACGGGGGCACAGAAGCACCAGCAGATATGCTTTACACCATATCCCTTCTGTTATCCCTTAATTATGCTTTTGCGTGTTTTTTGTTTTTTTTTTCCTTTTTTTAAGACGGAGGAAAAGTGCTTTTTATTGCAGTTGGATCAAAAACTTTTCACTTCTTTCCTGTAATTTAATGGAAATTGGAAAGTAGCTTTTTGACATATATATTATTATTCAATATTTATGATGCAGATTAATGATCGCTATGAGTTTCCTTTGCAACTAGACCTTGATAGAGAGAATGGAAAATATCTTTCTCCAGATGCAGATAGGAGAGTTCGCAACCTTTACACTCTTCACAGGTAATACTTGTTGAGATCTTTATCATCCCTATGTGAAAATTTTGAAATTGCATATTTATTATCTGTCTAACTATACTTATCTATGCATGGTA
Organism: Dracaena cambodiana; assembly: GCA_036321105.1. Taxonomy (NCBI): domain Eukaryota; kingdom Viridiplantae; phylum Streptophyta; class Magnoliopsida; order Asparagales; family Asparagaceae; genus Dracaena; species Dracaena cambodiana. The sequence goes on from JAYEPQ010000005.1 coordinate 40,942,885, forward strand.
GGTGGTGGTGGTATTGACTATGCTAAAACTTAATATGGCTAATAGTGTTGATTTTTCTATTTTACTTGCAGTTAGTACTATGATGCAAACATTCTAAATACGTGTTTTTATATCTTAGCTTTCTTACTTTATGGTCTACATTATTTTGAGTCTGCATGGTATTGAAATATTATAAAATTACGTTCTCTTAAAACTAATACTTGACATGGTGTTATTCATATATCTATATGAGTCATCCATTGTCTTCTTACTGTTGTAATATTGTCTTCTTACTGTTGTAATGCAGATGATATGGTTTTGCAAGGTAAGGTTGATATAACAAATTTAAGAAGTCACAATAATTTGTTTTTTTTAATAGTAAGTCTGCAGCTTGCTTAATTACCCAAAGTTAAATCCCGCGATTGACATTACTGAGAAATGCATCTGAAACCATTTCCGTTAGTTTGGTCTGTTACCAGGTAGGCCATCCTGTTTTCACAAAATATTTTGTAATTTGTAGAACATATCTGTTTTTTAAAGGGGTAACTGTACACAACATGCCCATAATTGGATGTGTTGTTGTTTTGATCGTGTTTTTGATTATGTGGTCACTGATATATCCAATGAAGCTCGGATACTAAGTGAGTTTGATACGTATCGGGCATCGACACTTGCGCAATACTTCTCGATAATATTAGACATTATAGAAACCATATCAAATTTTAAGAATCCAAAAATTTATGTGTGGGAGGCATGCCCACTTTAAAAAAGTCACAGAGATTACGTGTTTAGTCTGTTATGCTTTCAAATAGTAACAATGATCACGTGTTGGGTACCATGGAGTTATCATTACTTCAAAAAATATATTAAAATTCTTTTGATATAAAAGGGATACTAAACAAATAAATTCTAAATGCTTTGCAAAGTTAGAGTTTTTACATCTTTTATCCAAGGTATTGAATTGAATTCAGATTATTTTCTTTAATATAATTACTTGATTAGTATCTATTGTTTAAATAATTGAGTTTATTTTTCCTGGTCTTTCTACTTCAAAATAGAATATCTACAAGTTTTGATATGTGTTAGGTGCATATTTACATCCCTTTGTCCCCATATCCTATTTTTCTAGGATTTATCGTGTATGTGTCTGTGTCATGTCCATATGATATCGTATTTGTGTTGCATGTCTGTGTCCATGCTTCACATGATACTTTCTTGTGCCCCTAATTTCTACACTATAAATCATGCTTTTATCTTCCATGTCTCCTTTCGTTTCCCTTCACTTACAGGAAACATGTAGATGAGATTGTTTTTGAAGCATATCAATTTTATTTGAATTTGTTTGTTTGCAAGGATAAAGTTTCATGGAAACCGATGGCTCTCTTTCTTGTTGCGTTGATGCTTACTGATGTTATAGTTAAGTACATGGCACTAGTGTTTAGTTAAGTGAGCCACACATGAGATAGGAGCACATAATTCATGAATGTAGGACTTTGAAACGTCCAATACTAAATTCTTTGTAGGAAAGAAGTTCATTGTCAAACCTATTTCTAACATATCCCGATGAAGGTAAATTTCGTCTTTTGATTTTTTCTCGTAAATGGTGGACGATTGAAAGGTACAATACAGTTCTTATGTCTGATTTGCTGGGCCTTGGCTCTGATCAATAAGAGGTTTCAGACTGGTTGCCCTTTCTGGGCGGAAGAAGGATTCCGTAGCATGTGGATCCTCTTAGCCTGATTGCTGGCATCATCCTGTGTTGATGAGGTCTAAAGGGAATATTGCCCCGGAACTTTCAGAATAGTATTAGATAGCAAAAATATATGCATGAAAATTTATTAGGTTACACAGTGTTGTGAGGCAATATAATCACATTACGATTAGATTGGCAACTTTTAAAATTTATAAATTTGTACCTTGGAACTGGAACTATCGTTACTGTTAGCACATTCACTAGGTTAACAGAAGACAAGTTTGAAAATTAAGTATAATACACATGATAATTGTACAAAAGCTTTTATATATATATATATATATATATATATATATATATATATATATATATATATATATATCCTCTGTATGTTTTTGGTCAAAAAGTAATTGAAGTTTATTTATTTATTCTAATTACAAGCATGGTCCATCTTGTGTACATGGGCCAGACCTGGTTTAATTTTGATTGTTTGTGTTCCTTCAAGTTTGTTTTGGTGAAGTTCTGTGTTACTCTAGGAATTCCTTATGTGTTACTTCTACGAACCAATGCTATAGACCCCTAGGTGAAAAGTAATATGCTATGAATTGTGGCTAGAGCATTTACAAAATCCTCAGCATATTCAAACTTGTATACTCAAGTTTCAGTTTTACGTAACTGTAGGGTGAAATGTGCCTCCAAGATTTGAGGAATATGTCTGTGCCCAACTTTCAGTGAATTACTTTTATATGCTTTATTGTATGATAAACTGATATAACAAATAACAGTAAAAAGTGATGCTAACTGTGCCTTGCTCTTTGGAGTTTCTGTCTTCTGCTATTTTGGATTCTCATATTAGATCTAATTGTGAAATGGTCTTGAAGAGTTCTGATACATCGCACTCTGTTTTTTTGATGATAAATGGGCAACTCTACTATGTTTAATTTTATGTTAAAACCTGATTATATTAGTTAATGATGCTAGTAGTTTGCAAAGAGTTATAGTTGTAAATTATCCAATATATGTGAGATGAAGTTATTATAGCCTTCCACGTTATGGTTATTAGCTTTGATGCTATCTTCAAGATTTGTTCCTCCTTTTGGATACATGAGGTTTGTTTTTTAGTCCTAATGAAAATGATAAAAAAAACCTTTATGCTGTTCTTTTTTAATGCAGTGTTCTTGTCCATAGTGGTGGGGTGCATGGAGGGCATTATTATGCATATATTCGACCAACTCTTTCTGATCAGTGGTACGTATATTAAATGTGTTGCTTTCTCTTTTCATCTTGCACTGAATGAAATCTCCTCTCATCCCGTTTAACCTTGTCCTAGATTATTTATAAATTCCTTCCATTTATACCGCTAGGGTCATGTGATTTTCAAATGCTAAAATTGACACGCTTGACCATATGACACTGATCTCTTTTAACAGGCTATTTAAATCCTCCAAAATTTTCTCTTCTTACTGACAAAGAAATGTCTGTCAAGAGGCCCAGAGGGCATTTTCATTGTTCTAAATTAATTAAATTCGCAGAATACTGTTCTCCATATGGTAAAATGGTTTGAGCTTGGCAAGGTCTTTTGATATTGCTATTTTAAACAAAACTTCCTGCAGACCAGTTGTTGCTGAGGGCTCGATTGGTTCGTGGATTTGGAATATAGATTTATAATGGTTAATAATGCTCACCAAGTCCTTGCTTTCCATTTTTGCTTTTTTCTCTTTGTTTCATGGAAAATAATTAAGGATTTGGTGATAAGGTGAACTTTTTTTACTTTTTATTTTTTTTAAAATTTCGTGAAAAGAAGTCATGGAAAAGACGTATTTATTTGGTGATAATGATTGTCAAATATTTGTTAAAAATGGGAATTATTCACTCTCTCCCCCTTAGTGAATTAATAAAAAATAATAATAAAAGGGACCAAATCCTTGATTCAAGCTTTGTTTCCCCACAAAATGTAGAGATTCCATCTCATGCCTAAATCTTTGGCCACATCAGCAAAATTGTAGGGACTAAATCCTTGAATCAAAGCATAGATTTCAGGGAAAAGGGGTTTTACGACAGTGCCAATATCTCCTTACATGCTCCAAATCTCTGCCCAAATACATGAACCAAGCAGCCCCTGAATCTCAATCAACTTATACATATGGTTGTAAGATGATGCAACTTTGGGCCGAGTTCTTAATGCTGTTAGCAACTGCTTATGTTGTTTATAGATCATAATTTTAAACCAGGGCCCGTCTCTTCCCCGAATGCAGCTCTCCACATCTCGTTGTCCCGGCCGTGCATCATGATTCTTCCTTGCCTGCAAATTATGTTTTGCTTTAGGCTTCTGATGATTAATGTAATCTAGCGGGGACCAAAATTTCTTTTAGTTTTTACCCTTTTAATTCCTATGTGCAATGTAAACTCCATAAGTTAATAATGTTTTGCTGTAGATGTACCAGTATATTTACTTGATACCTAATAAGCTATTAATACTTCCCGACAATGACTTCTTTTAAAATCTGCTGTGTTTACTCATGTGTTACCTTTTGTCGAATTCATTTGTTTGTGGCTGTGTGTTCTTTTTTGCTGATTGTGCATGTGATGTTTCAATTAGTGTAGATTCTAGTTCTTTTGGACTTATCCAGCATGCATGTTTCTCTTGCAGGTTTAAGTTTGAAGATGAGCGGGTAACAAAAGAAGATGTGAAGAAGGCTCTAGAGGAGCAGTACGGTGGAGAAGAGGAGGTTGGATATATAAACTATGGAAAATATCACTTCTCTTTACAATTTGTACCTTTAACTGTTTAAGCATTTTTTTTTCCTCCTTGTCCTGTACCGCTTCGCAGTTACCTCAGACGAATCCTGGTTTTAACAACAGTCCATTTAAGTTTACAAAGTATTCAAATGCATATATGCTCGTGTACGTTCGAGAGAGTGACAAAGATAAAATAATCTGTAATGTTGATGAAAAGGACATTGCTGAACACCTTAGAGTAAGATGACCTTGAGAATTGATTAATTAGTTAGGGGTCAATTATATGAGAGATGTGATTGAAAAATCAACTATGTCTTTCAGATAAGATTGAAGAAGGAACAAGAAGAAAAGGAACACAAGAAGAAGGAGAAAGCTGAGGCTCATCTTTATACCATCATAAAGGTCTTTATTATGTTCTTTTTCTTGATTTTTGTTGATTCTTATGGGGCTGTACCTTTCCCTGATTCTGTCTTTATTGAATATTCTTTTTGGCATATAGGTTGCTCGAGATGAGGACTTGAGAGAACAGATTGGAAGGGATATTTATTTTGACCTGGTGGACCATGACAAAGTTCGGAGTTTCCGAATCCAAAAACAGACACCTTTTTACACGTTCAAAGTAAATTTTTAGTATTTCTACTATATAGCACTTGGGTTTCGTTAATGGGGTTCATAAATCATAACCAAATACTCTAGCACGTAGTCCACTTCTAATTCTAGGTTTTATTTTTCCCTTCAGCATGTTTACTGATAGATTGTTACTGGTTTTTGGGAGTGCCATTAAAGAGCTGAATAAACTGTGAATGTTCTTAGCAGAATCTTGTTTGCTCCCAGCTGTTTTAACATTGGAATGTATCACAGGAGGAGGTGGCCAAAGAATTTGGCATTCCTGTGCAATTTCAGCGGTTTTGGCTGTGGGCTAGACGGCAAAATCATACGTACCGTCCCAATAGGCCATTGACTCCTCAAGAGGAAGCTCAATCTGTAAGTGACAATACCCTGGTGTAGCATTTCGTTATTAAAGTTTGAATAGGAAAACAATTCAAATTTGTCAGTATTTTACTACACTATTCATTTTTTGCATATCTTGAGGTAATGATAGTCTTTAAATGCTAATAGTGGGCTAGACGGCAAAACCATACATACCATCCCTTTATTATAAGCGCTACACATGTTCTTTTATTTTAGCTTTATTTGTTCCTTTTCAAAGTGATCGATCCGGCGTGATTCTTTTTGGTTCATGTAGCCTACCCCAAATACTTGGTATAGAAGGCTTAGTTGTTGTTGTTGTTGTTGTTTATTTGTTCCCTTTATGTTTAATGGGCTTAGATGGTCATGCAGTGGTGTCTATCTTATGACTGAACTACAAATAAATGCAATCTACGTTCAGAACAATCAGAACTGGATGATCAGAGCCGTAGACATTTCTTGGAAATTAATTATATTGCACTTTGTCTTGACAGATTTCGTTAATTTAATTAAGTGTAGCATGCCATCTTGTTAATGTGCTTATTTTACCCTTCTCCAAATAGTGGTTCCTGTTCTGCTAAGCTATGTGTATAACTACCCTTTTCCAACTACTGATTTCTGTTTTATCGAGATTTTGTGTTATTATTAATTTGCAGTAGATGATTTCCCAAAATTTTTGTTTATCACTAGCAGTTTCTGATATATATGATTAGGGATCCGCGTTAATGTTGATATTTTTTTTTTTTCAGTAGTTCCATATTTTACTACTTACAAATATCATAAGAACCAATTCTTCTCCATGGAATCTTCTTTTTTCATTCTTGTTCTTATAGCACAGAGGATGAATGGCCTTCTTTTCTCCCCTCTCCTTTCATGGATGATTCCTGTAGTTATTGGCAATGGCGTACATAACAACACGATCATGATTTTATTTCTGGTGATTAATTCTTGTGTTTTAACCATCAAACTAGTGTTCATCTGAGACATTGAAAGCTCACTTTCCATTTTTTTTGTATATTTAGGGAAAGCTGCAACTCTTTGTGGTCCTTGGCAATTTCGGCTAATATTTTTACTTTCCGTTCCACTGTTAGTTGACACTGATAATCTGTTATTGTGTAGGTTGGGCAGTTAAGGGAGATTACAAATAAGTTGCATGTTGCGGAACTGAAGCTATTTTTGGAAGTTGAGATTGGACTGGTAAGAGTTCACTTCTGCTATTGAGTTCATGATCAACTCAATTTTTGGAAACATTTGACTTGTTCCTTTGTATTAGTCATCTAACGAATAGGCTTCTGACTGAATGTGAATTGGCAAAAATTTCTTTATTAATTCATTTGTTGTTATAATGTAGGATCTTCAACCTCAACCTCTGCCAGATAAGACCAAGGAAGATATACTACTCTTTTTCAAGCTATATGATCCTGAAAAGGAAGAACTACGGTATTTCATCATTTTCCTTTTTTGGTTTTTTCACTTTCCTTGTAGTCCATAATATTTTGTCGGACAATCTTTTCTCTCGATTTCCTTGAGTTCAAGATGTAGTCATTTTTTACAACACTGCACTTGTTCTTCTGTAATTTTTTTTTCAATTATTTCAGATCCAACATAAATTTTCTTTTTCGATTACCTTTAAATCCAACATAACATTCTTTTGTTAAACTTATTTTTTGTTTAAGCTTGTTGTGTTTAGGTATGTCACTTATATTTTTTTTTAACATTATTGAGCTTAGGTATGTGGGGCGACTCTTTGTTAAGGCTTTGGGGAAGCCATCAGAAATTCTCACAAAGTTGAATGAAATGGCTGGTTTTACTCCAGATGAAGAAATCGAGCTTTTTGAGGTTTGTCCATCATTTAGTGACTGCATTTTTAGCTGTTTTACATACTCTTGTTTATGTTGTTTCTAGAGTCTGTAAATGATTATATAGAGTCTGTAAATGATTATATTCTTTTAATTAACACCCTTTCTTTTCTCTTATTGTCGGTCAGGAAATCAAGTATGAACCAAGTGTAATGTGTGAACACATTGACAGGAAGCTTACTTTTCGATCTAGCCAGGTTTTCAACTGGAGTATTACTGTTTATTTATCTTATCGTATACTGTTGATTGCTAACTTTCTGGCTTTATATTTGCAGCTTGAAGATGGTGATATCATCTGCTATCAAAAATCTCTCTTTAGTGAAGACCAGTACCGCTATCCTGATGTTCCATCATTTTTGGAATACGTTCATAATCGTCAGGTATAATGGTACCATATTTACCATCACCTTCTAATGACATGATTAATTGTTGGTTTATTTTTCCAAATATTATATTTCACATTTCAATGTGCTTTTAAACAACTATTTAGTCTTTAAATTTTTATTTATTTAATAAGGGAGGTACCGACCAGTTATGCTTTCCATGTTAGAATGTCGAGCAATTAAGAAATGGTATGACTGGAAAATGCATGTGGCTGAAGTAAGGATGTTGAGTAGGACAAGTGGCAAGATACCTAAAGGTGCAGTAAGTATGACTGCACCTACAGGAAGTTACTGTTGGCCTCAGTTGAGGTTAGAAAATTGGTTCTAGATGGTTTGAACAATGTGCAATAGAATCGGACGATTGTGTCAGTTAGAGACGTAATACCCTAGTTGGAGTAGACCTCAAGAAACATAGATTGAGGCAATTATGGACATGAAACTTGCTAATTAACAGAATAAATGTCCTTAACGGGCCTAAATGGGAGGAAAATGCATGCACCTGACCCACAGGCGTGGGATCAAGATTATGTTGGTGCTACATTGAGTTGCTTATGTTATACAACAACAACTATGCCTTTTATCCCAAGTATTTAGGGTAAGCTAGATGAACGAAAGAGAGAATTACACTGATCGATCACATGGATCATCCTTCTCCAATGTCTTCATTAATGCCTTTAGCACCCATATCTTTTTGTATCACATCCATCCATATCATTTGTTGGTGTTGTAATGATTCATTAAATTTTTGATGGTTTAATCAAGGAACAGATCTCTTTGCTATACTTTTTCAATTTTTCCTTTTGAAAAAAGTAATTCTGCAGATAAGGTTTGTTACTGCTTTATTTCCTACACTATGCTTTGAGATAGTTGATAGGTAAAAAGCAACCCTCCTTGTTTATAGGCCTGTATTTACTTGTTGCTTGTTGTGAAGTTCCTTTCATCCAGTACTTTAGCAGTCTACTTCCGGTCATATTACTGACATCGCAGAATTTTCATATGAAAGTTAATTTAATCCCCTTTTTTTAATTTATTTTCAATTTAACATAATGTCAGATTTGTGATAATTAATTACAAGATGAATTATCTCAACTTCATAAATCGTACTGAAATATGTTATGTGAAATTGTCTGCTTCTTCTATTCATATACTTATTTCCTTGATCAACTCAAGTCTTTGAAAGTCTACTTTTATACTTGTCTATTTTCTGATGGCATAGGTTGTCCATTTTCGTTCACTGGAGAAACCAAAGGAGGATGATTTTTGCTTAGAACTGTAAGTGCACAATAACAAAATTTATATGTTCTTAATATCATTAGGTTATGAATTCTAATCATCATTTGAACTGTAAAGTAATTTAGATTCGCTATTCTTACATATTTCTTTTTTCTCCTAAAGGTCAAAGCTTTTCACATATGATGATGTTGTGGAAAGAGTTGCTCGGCAACTTGGTCTGGATGATCCATCAAAGATCCGTCTAACTTCTCACAACTGTTATTCTCAGCAGCCTAAACCCCAACCAATCAAGTATCGTGGCGTTGAGCGTCTTTCCGACATGCTTGTTCATTACAACCAGGTTGGTTGCCTTTTACATTTTTTTTAATGAAATTTAACATAATTTTCTAAAGCTAATTGTGGATCCATTTTCTATTAAATATGTTCTGATGTTTTGACATTTCAATGATATTTTTTGGCAGACTTCTGACATATTGTATTATGAAGTATTGGACATTCCTCTTCCTGAACTTCAGTGTCTAAAAACTCTTAAAGTTGCGTTTCATCATGCTACAAGGGATGAGGTTGGTTCCATGACGTAGCTTGGGATGATGATGTTTGGATTAACTGATCCTTAATACAGTTTATTTTTCCGTACCAGGTAGTAATTCACAGTATAAGACTACCAAAAAACAGCACCGTGGGCGATGTTATTAATGATTTAAAGATGAAGGTTAGCTTTTAATCAATGTGCACTTGATCATTATCTTTTCCAATAAAAGTTTTGCTGTTCTTATTCAACCTCTAAGTTCCTATAAGATTCATTTTGTTAGATAGCATGGTTTTGACACATTTAAACTCATAGTTTAATTATTTTCTAATAAATATGTTTTTTGTGTTTTCTGTTTTTAAATCAGGTGGAGCTATCTCACCCAAATGCTGAACTAAGATTGCTTGAGGTCTTCTATCACAAGATTTATAAGGTACTTCTGTGGTCTATGTTAACTTCGATGAGGCAGACCTTGTATGAGTACTGATTATACATTTGGACTCAAAAAATGCTTGCTCGTGTAAATTATAATAACGACCATATCTAACTCAAAGCATTAAAAAGAAGGCTGGTCTTCTATCACAAGATTTATAAGGTACTTCTGTGGTCTATGTAACTTCAATGAGGCAGACCTTGTATGAGTACTGATTATATATTTGGACTCAAAAAATGCTTGCTCAAGTAAATTATAATAATGACCATATCTAACTCAAAGCATTAAAAAGAAGGCAGGTCCTGAGCTAATAACTAACAGAATCCTGTAACTATCAACTGACTTATTGAGTATGTATAAATGCACAATAATCATCAATCAAGCAGTACTTTCTATATTGTTAAGAGTCCATTTGGTACATGGAAGAACAAAAAAGAAAGACTACGGAGCATTTGATTGAACACTGATGTTGTGAATTTTAGGTAATTTATAATGTACAAATTGTTAATTGTATATAATAGTTGATTCGTTTGTATGAATTCATATTTCTTTTTCCTGTTTATTTATGTCTGTATGAATTCATATTTCGTGCTTGACCAATTAGACTTGCTAGGAATCCATGAGGGCTTTCATTCTTCTGCAGCTTATCATTTTCCTCTTTCATGTTTACCAATAAATGAACCTCAAGTGGAGTTAGACCTGATATCTTAGTGTCTCTTTCTTCATATTCAGTGGACAGGAAACACCAACTGCCTTGGTATCAAATGTTATTAAAACCATGTTATGGATGTAGAATCAATCTGGTTGCTGCCACTTGTGGTAAGCATCTTAACTGGCATCCTTGTCAGCTAAGAGTAGCAATTTTTACGATCTTGAGCTTGTTAAAATCAGTTGTTTTCTACGATGCAAGTATGGCTCCTAAGTGGGCCAATTGCACAGCATTTTGACGTGCACAATGCACACTGGATGAAATTTAACCTAAACTCGTCTAGAATGTCTTGTGGAACTTAGCCCAACTCGTTTACTTGGTGATTTTGAGCGGACTTAAACTGCTGATCAAAAAGTTTGAAATTTGACATGATCCACTAATCTGAGTTTAGTCTGTATAACTTGATTTTTTTAAATCACTGATGCACTACCAGAATACAAAAATGTTTAAAATTCATAGTTGTTTTACGTCCTCTCATTGTGTGAAACCTTAAAGTTATCATACCAAAATTTGAAAAGACAAGCAAGAAAAAATATAACTTGAGTTACTATCTAAATCTGACTTCTTCCATCGTTATGATTATGTCAGAATCTAACAAAACAAGGGTGTGCAATTATGATGCTTGCCATTTCAGTTCTGTCTTCGCTGCCTTCTTCCGTTCATGCAGACATTCTCAATTAGAAGTTCTTGATAGATGCTCACTCAATGTCACAACTCAATTATTGGTTTGCTACGCTTATGCAAAGCCCTGGAAGATCTTGCAGTGTTGGATCTGAGAATGGTTTGTGATGCCATTCTGAAGTATAAGTGCTGATTGCTTGTAGCTCATGAAATATGTTATGAGAATACATAATGATAGAGCCAGTTTGTTATCTTTGCTATAAGGCTATTCTGCATCTTCGCTTGTTCGTATTGTAATCTTCTACACCTTGCTCACAAGTCTTACAATGATCCTTTCAGATATTTCCACCTAGTGAAAAGATAGAAAACATAAATGATCAATACTGGACATTGCGTGCAGAAGAGGTAAGAACCAATCTTTAGAGCTTTTTGCTCTCAGCCCTTCTGATATTAAAAATTATAATATCAATTGTTCTCAAGTCTGATGGTCTAACAAGCATGCATGCCTTGAGGAAAATATTCCTTGAGGTTTTTTGATATATGCATATATATCAATAATAGCACTCATTTATGCTGTTCTTAATACTATATTGCAGATTCCAGAAGAAGAGAAAAATCTTGGTTCTCGTGATCGCTTGATTCATGTTTATCACTTCACAAAAGATCCTAATCAAAACCAGATGGTAAATACAGACTGGGATTTTTTTTTTTTTTTTTTTTTTTAATTTCATATGCTGTTTCAGTCATAGTTGAGTAAAATCAAGTGTAGTTATATAAGTCATATTAGGATGGATGAACTTCTATGCCCCATATTCAAGAGAACAAAAAAGAGAGCTAGTAGGTTTGTATCAAGTGCAGAATTTTTTGGCAGATACCTCTTAGTACTCATCCTTCTCATTATTATGTTTTTTTTTTTTTTTCTTTTATTTTCTTTTCCTGTTTTTGATATCACCAGTTTAATTAGAAATTATTCAGTTGACTGGTGATACTTTAAGCTAAATTTCTTTCATTTGCGCAGCAGGTTCAGAACTTTGGGGAACCCTTCTTTTTTGTTATTCATGAAGGTGAGACTTTAGCTGAGGTGAAAGCACGTATACAAAAGAAATTGCAGGTTCCGGATGAGGAGTTTTCTAAGGTACGTTAATGTTAACTTTCCCATTGAAGTAATGTCCATTTCTTCTTCTTTTGAAAGGGATTTATGTCTGTTCTTGCAGTTGTTCCCATTATTTGGTGCAAACTATCCTTGTCCTTTTTATCATCAAGATACCTTTTTAATTGAAAAGTGTACTTTTCTTTTGTTTCCTTCATTTTCCATTTATCTACAATGTATATGCAAGTGTACTTTATAATCTCTTTCGTTTTTTTTCTAATGGATGTTTATAATTTTTATTTTTGATAAAGTAGAACATTTGCTGCCAAGAGACTGGGGACAGTGCTGACTGAAACTAAGTTAAATATGCTAAAGTAGGGTATGTGCAGAAATTGTGCCTCCTGTTAGTTTAATGTTATTCTGTATTGTATTTAGCGGTTCCCAATATTATGGTTTCCGCTATCACTAATCTCTGGTTGAGTGAATGCCACCATTCTTCTGGGCACTCCTCTCCGCTGTTGTATGGAACATCAGTTATTTGCATTGGTGATCCATTTATAATAGGTTCAAATTTCCTGTTTGCTAAAGAAATTTAGTTATTGTAACACCAGGTTTTTGGTGTAGCACTGCTCTTGTAACCCATGCTAACTGATGTTTTTGATTCTCAAACCTTTTAATAGGGCAGAGGAGATTATTTTATGATGGAGAGTACTTGTTTTACTCTCAAATTGCAAAGAAGCAGTGGTCATCATTGGAAAGTTCTCTTAAGAAATCTTCTTAATTGTTGAAAGATAAAGCTTATATCAATTGTTCTTGACTGATTTATAGTATCAGAATTATCAATATTAGGTGTATCATACAAGTGATACCAGAAATATTAGCAATATTGGACTGATATTTTATGGCATATCGCATATCAGCTACCTCAAAATCTTATAAGATATTTGCGATATATTGTAGTGGCTTATATATAAAACCTTGGTAAAAAAATGTTATACCTGATGGTTGTGATTAGTTCACTATGTGGTTGTTTATGCTTGAAATATGTCTTAAATAATGCATTTCCATTTACTTCATGTATTGCTAAAATATTAGCCGATACCGATACATGTCGCAAATGTTGTATCAGATTTTGAGGTATCCTAATCCGATGCTTTGTGAATATATTCAATATTGCTCATAAGGCACATCCAGTGACCAATGCTCACATTAGGCATCTTGCCTTACCACTGCAAGTAGGTCATTCTGATTCTTGGGTATTCACAGGACACATCATGCTCAGCGACTGACCTTTAAAAAAATGGATTTCACTGCATTTGGAGAAAACAAGTTTTAGATATCAAGCGATACTGATGTATTGCTATTGTCGTATCGGATTTTGAGGTATCCAATGTGATATAGGACATACAATATCAGTACTTATGTTGCCTATATTTTGCCGATAGTCCGATATTGTCAATTTCTGATACCATATACCATCCATTGATATTGACCACAATTCCAAGATTTCAAACCTTAGGAGATAACCTTCCAGGTCTTTCATTTGGACAATATTTATTTTCTCTTTCTTGTGCTTTATTTTAGCTTACTATGAAGGTTTTCACCATTTCTACTTATATTTCTCAGTGGAGGTTTGCATTTCTATCGCTTGGTCGACCTGAATATCTTCAGGATTCAGATATTGTTTCGAATAGGTTTCAGGTATGCGATGCTGCTCGATGTCTCTCTCCCGTCCCCACTTGCAAGTAATAACTGGTTATTTTGTTACAATGACAGAGAAGAGATGTTTATGGAGCCTGGGAACAGTACCTTGGATTGGAGCACTCTGACACAGCTCCAAAAAGGCTTTATACAGCTAACCAGGTAATTCATATGCATAGTTTAACCAATTATTCTTCCCAGATAAAAACTAGATGGAGTTATGTTTACCAGTTTTTATTTTTTTATTTTTAATTTTTAAATTCTCTTGCTTTTGACTTGTCGGAAATTATGCATTGAGCAAAGCATTACAAATTGTTCTAACTTCATTTCTTTCACTCTACATGCAATGAATTACAAACTGGTCAAACTTCTTTAACTTTCACTCTACATGCAGAATCGGCATACATATGAGAAGCCAGTGAAAATATACAATTGAAAATCATAACTTCTGCCTACAGCTCTGTTTAACTCATTGCCTACTTCTGTGATCTGATAACATAGTGAGTGAATGAGAAATTTTAGATTGAAAGCAGCAGCTGGTAGGTGGGAGTATGTTGTTCGCAGGTTATTGGCTTTCATGGCATGGTTGAAATTCACTCCTTTGATAGATGAGGGACAATCACGAATGCGTAGTTGTGTCATTCGAAAACAGGATGACCCCTTGTGAGTGCTTGTTTTTCATTCACTCGAAAAGCCCTGGTTGGATGGAGATCGTATCCTTCAGTCCCAGTGTAATTTTTAGTACATAAGGAGATTTTGTGCAGGGGATGTATATGGGGGTATAGTAGCCGGGTTAGGGCTTTCTTTTATGTTCATTCCTGCATTATATTGTCTCCTAAATTTTCTTTTTTGTTTTCGGTTTTGAAGGAAAATTAGAGGTTGTGTAATGCTGAGGGTGATGTTTTGGGAAAAAAAAAAAAATGAGGGTACTATGTACGAGAAACAACCGTGTTGCTTATCTGCACAGTGACCTTTTGAGTAGTTAAAAAGTGGTATTGATTTTTTTTTTTGGTAGAGCATATATATTATCAAACTAAATTTCACACATAAATCAAATAACTACCCGTTTCATGCCCAGTGCTGTGTTCGATCAAGTCAGCAAGTATGCTGTAATTATTATGCTTGCTGGATGGAAAAATAAGCAGAATGATTTTTGGCTAAGGTGATTCCAGGGTGCATTCTTGCTCGTTGAAATTCAGGGTACTTCCATCTGTGCTACCTTTTAACTGGAAATTGAGGTTAAAAGTTTCCTCTTTCATATGTGAACAAGACATTAAAGCTGGTTTTTTCCCCCCAATTCTGGAGAGCTTGGAGTTGGAGATGCTTGGAGAAAAGTTCAGCAGAAACGAGCACCCCGAATGATAAGAGCGCAAGACAATTACAGCCTAAAGTGCTCAATCTGTAAAAAGTGAATACCTGGAATTTAATGTTGAGTGCCTGCACTAAGATTTCATGCATGAGCCTTGCATTTCTAGTGAATTGGTTTGCCTCCCGGGTTCAAGACGGTTCCAATACACGATTCTATTTTCTGATGGAATGATTTGAGACCCTTTCTTATTATACATTCAAGAATTTATGCGCGCTACTACATCATAAATTGTGAACTAACATCCAATCAAGATATTCGAAAGATCTAGAGTGTTTGCTTCTAGTGGAATTATGACGCAGATCACTCAAGATTAGAATTTTGATATTTTTCCTTTTCATCTATTATCTATTAGTCACACAATAAACAATCCCCGTTTACGTAGTTACATATGTCACGATCACAATTTATTTGTATGTACTGCACATTCAAAATGCATGAATGTTGGAGCAGTTCAACTCCAATTTATTCGAACAGATTTAACAAAATGAAATTGTACTCACTAGGGCAAATTGAAGTTACATGCGAGTATTTTAAAAATTGATCCCTCTGCATGATTGCATCCTTTCATTTGGGACAAAGGAGAAGCAGAAGAGTGTATGTCCTTATCTGTTTTCACCAGAAGCAGGTGTCAGAATTCAGAAGGGGTTTGCATAACATATTTGAAGCGAGCTTTTGCACTTAAAAACCTGATATCATTTTGTTTAACTGATAACTGAACTATACAGGGCATAATTCTCAATTCCTAAAACATCTACTTTTTAAGGTATTCAATTATTTAATCTAAAACCATATATTATTGAATTGACAGGAGCCGAAAATAAAATAAGAAAGCCTAACAATAAATGAGTAGAACAAATTTTTTTTTCTCTTTTTTTTTACATATAATAGTAAAACAACGAATATCCAACCAACTTTGAACTTCGATTCCAGCCAAATAAATTCACAAAGTTAATAACAGAACATGCTCGAATACTCTGATCAGGTCTAAGTCCCATCTGCAAGCCTTGACAGGTGAAACATTATAACATACAAATGTAACATCATAATCCCTATATGCAGATTATTCCTTAAAAAGTTAGAATTACATGTTCTGGCAGCAATGATCATAAATTTCAGCCAGCTCTCCCTTGGAGACATCTTTTTGCTTTTCAATATTGTGATTTATGAATCTGATACAATTTTTAGAGTAGAGGAGATGCATGTACAATCCTCTGAGAGATGCAATTACAAAGATAATATTGTTATTTAAGGACTTGGTAGCATAGTACTACGTACACGTGTCTCAACAGATTATGATTCACTAGCACAGGCACTATACTGTATGGAGCCATTGACAGTCTCCACAACTAGCTGCTTCATGCGTAAAAGCAACAGCAAATAAGATCTTCCCTTGTGGCCTGCAGTAAATTAAGGGATAATTACATCACAGCCTAGCACTGTGAGGAGGGAAAAAATCAACAGCGATAACAATCAATTGTTATACCAAATGGCCTTTCAAATTTGTTAGAAAGATGGCATGAATTTAAAACTATTATTATATTTGTATAAAAGTGACGGGGTAGACACCATCTAATCCAAGAAAGCAATTTGAAACTTCAAGAACTGTCAACTCGACTACAATCAACTGAGTTACCTAGATGCATACACTATTTTCAGTTTTTTCCCCCATAGATTTCGAGAGTTGTCAATAGTTTTGCACACTTCTCACTATTAGAGGATGGGATACCTTCAAGTTTTGAATATAGAATTCTATAGTAATTCTTAAGTCACCCAAGCAACTACATGTAAACAAGCTGAAATATCCATACCCAGTGCTAAAGTTTCGAGTTCCTGCTGATTGATCGTTGAGCATTCTTTAGCTCCCTCTTTCTTACTTAGGTAATCATTCAACTTAACAACAGCTCCTTGCAGTTCCTAAAAAATGATTTACAAGTAAAACAACATTTAGCAATCTGATAATCTCAACAGAAGGGAAAGTCAAGAACGTGATTCTAGTTCCAGCAAAGAGTTGGTTAAAGAAAGAGAGTGAGAAATTGAGGATAATGGGAAAGAAAGATAAGAATGACTGTTTGCAAGTTCAATTATTTGTCCCAAGTACACGATTTTGATGAGTACATATACTTCCTTACCAATTACTTGTCATCTAAATTCTAATGTAGTGGAGATCCACATAAAGCAAGCTCATGTAGGCCTCCGAAATGCCTCTAACTAGTAGTAAACTGGTAATCATACAAATGGATATAAAGAGCAGGAGACCAGGATGATAAGAACTATAACATCAACTATGGCCAAGAAAAATAACAAAAGATTTAACGGCTAAAAAGACATCCCCACCCCAGAGAAAGGGGAAAAAACATATTACTACCTGCTTGAATTATCTAAATAAGTTGGTTCTTAAAACCCCATCAATCTTAAGAGAGTGGTGTCAATAAAGAGATTTAACCAGAGCTACATGTGCATTACCACAAAAATAAAAGGTTGGCAGGTGTCAGCACTCAAGACTCAAGACCAACTCCAGAAACAATAAAGGAGAGAAACAGGACTTAATTATTTGTATAATGGATTCAAAGGTGTTGCATCAAGATTTACTTTTTAATCAACTTCAGGACATATATTAAACTTCTAATCTCTAATAAGATTCAAACTAGAAGAACAAAGAAACTGATATGTTTTTAATTACCTTTAGATAATTCCTTTTCTAAACCAAAAAAAAAAAGAATTATCATAAAATATGTTAGATTAGAAAACTAACGGTTGTCGCCATGTGATCTGGAGGTCACGGGTTCGAGTCGTAAAAACAGCCTCTTACAGTAAAAAAGTAAGATAAAGCTACGTACAAAAGACCTAAATGGTCCGACCCTTCCCCGGACCCCGCGCATAGTGGGAGTTTTTTAGCACCGGGCTGTCCTTATGTTAGATTAGAAAACTATTTTATATTTAAATTTAGTTTTGGTTTAACTTTAGTCCCACATCATCTATTGGATTATCTGTATGGTGTTGAGACACCTTAAATATATGTATTCCTTTACTCATAATAAATAGATTAGTTGGTTCTGATTATTTCATAATATGCTATCAGAGCACGTAATGAAATAAATCTCAGCTAGGATTCTGACTGCCGACTCGGATTCCGACTCTGCAATCGTGTCACCAAATTCGATGTCGACTCTAATTCCGACTTTGCAATTCTGCTGCCAATTCGAGTCTGCATCTGCTATAATTTTTGTTTTTTCTCTGCTTCATGACTACAAGAATTCTGGTCGGTCCCTCCTCGACTGCAAGGTGTAATCTAGACTTAATGCAACTTTTTACTCTTTTCTTTGCCTACTACTGTTTCTAAGAAAGAAATTTATCTGTTGTCTTGCTTCTAAAAAAGAAATTTATCTGCTACCTACTACTGCTTCTAAAAAAGAGGACTACTGTTTCTAAAAAAGAGATTTATCTGTTACCTACTACTGCTTCTAAGAAAGTTTATCGGCTGCTACCTATCAACTTTTGATGGTAGGATAAAAACCTATCAATTATCATAGTGGTAATGGGTGTGCTCTGATAATTCAAGTGATTCATCTACTATTGCTGCTGCTGTTCTCAAATTAATATATACTATTGAAGAAGAAAGCAGTGTTTTCTAATCTGTGTCACAAATTAGATATAATTTATATTATACTCCAACCTGAAGGGGGTGAGATTAGAAAACTATTTTGTATTTAGGTTTAGTTTTATTTTAGGTTTAGTCTCACATCGTCTGTTGGATTATTTATATGGTGTTGAGATACCTCTAAAAATATGTATCCCTTTACTTATAAAAAATAGATTTGATGGTTCTGATTATTTCATAACAAGGTAATCGAAAACAGATCAATTATCAAGAGGAAATGTTAAAGCATACCACGCATCAAGATAAATATCAAGTACAAAACAGAATTTTACCAATTACATGTAGACACCTCAAAATTTACGCACATTCAGACTAAGTATGAAATCACAACAAAGAAAGATTTCCCATTATAGGCTTTAGAATCCCATTTCATTAGTTTGAATCCCATGGCATCCAGTTCATGATTTTTAAGCATAGGAATAAGTCTGTCATAGCCATCCATGACTCCTAAATTCGAGCATCTCCAAATTGACACCTAATTCAAATTCTCTCAAAGTGCAATATTCATCGTGATATCATCTGTTGACTTTCAAATTCTACCATAACATAATTCTTCTCGACAAGATTTCACTATTGAGATTAGTACGAGCTACCACTTTTGGAAGCTTTCCTTATTTTCTTTTTTTTCCCATCCCTAGTTACTTTCCCTAGGTTTCAATAATTGAATTAATCATTTTATATCTACATAAATCCCCCGTTATCAAAAAACTATTTTTAAATTAATTTTTTTAAAAATAAAATTTTAAATATTTTCTAAACTTTTCTGCATTTAAATGATTTTATTTTTTCTATTTTTAGGGATTTTTTAAAAAAACTCAAAAACCCATTCGAGCCGATTTGCGCTTGAAACTAAATGGGCGAGGCAAGATTAAGTTCGGCTTGCACCCCCTATAGGGGGCAGGCGGGTTGGGCATGTACGGTGAGGGTAAACCGAGCCAAAAGTGTTTGTATAACCATGTTTAGGGCCTATCAGACCCATTTTGAGTCCTGACAAACATTAGCCGCCTCCTTTACCTTTCTCCCTAATTCTTCCGACTTTGTTCCAAAATCTTTCCTATTTTCCTTTCAAATTATTGTTTGGTAAGTCTATTTTTAAGTTTTCTTTGAGCCTCTAACTTTACCACCAAGTTACTAATTCACCTACCTTTCTCATTGACTTGTGGTAACCACTTCTTGGTGCCTAAGCACCCGTACGTACTTGTTCACAAAGTAACTATCTCAGTTTAGAAACCTATAAATACCCCCTTAATTCTCTCATATCAAATACACCAGAATTCTCATGTTCGTTTTGTTGAATAGCTCATCACATCCATGGTTCCACTAAAATGTCTCGGTAAATTCTTCTTAAAGGTGACTACCAAGGATTTGATAGACGACTGCAGATTATTCTATGAGAGAAAATAACTAGGAGCTTTTCATTGTAGAGACATCATCATTATTAAGCGAGCAAGCTCTTGCCCAGCTAGGGAAGTTTTTAGTTTCTTTTATATATCCATCCATGTTTTCTTTTATTAGCGTTAAAGGTAGGATCCTTTGTCTCGTTTCTCCTTTCTTTCATTGTTTTAGTTTTAGGGGGAAATTAGGGTGTATGTTAGCCAATATATGTTGTTAGTTCTTCCTCTCACTCGAGCCAGACGAGTGCTTGTAGATATTTTCTTTTTATCCTGTAAATTTTAGAATAGACACTACACTATCTTTCTCATCTCTTTTTTTCTTCTTTTCTGCTCTTAGATATGTTTAGAAGAGAATCGAATTTAATGTGATGGAATAGTGATATATTTAGATTTGAATCCAATTCTAATAACACTACTCGTATTAAAATTCAATTCTAACAACAATATTCATATTCAAATTCGAATGTCAAATCATGTTCATATTTGATTTGTCTTGGTATTTGATTTGAACTCAACTGAGTATTTGTGCAACTATTATTTACTATTGCCCTTGATGTTTTGGCAAAATGATCGAATTCGAATTCAATTCATTTAATTTATTGATATTCAAGAAATATTTGTAATAAATAAATTAGTTACTTGTACATCATTCGAGGCCCAATGTTGTATTTTTAAAAACAACAGAGCAATTTTAATATAAAAAATTTAAAAATCTAATCTTTTTAAAATCCATTATAGAAGAAATTCAAAACCTTGGATTCAGCAGAATAATTGCTAGAAACAAACCCTTACTTTTTAGCTTGAGAGGAGTTACCAAAGACCAAAACAAATCACCAGAGGGGGATTCAGAGAGGAATTACCAAAGATAGGAGTTGCCACATATTTAGAGAGAACAGTCTCTGCGCTCAGAGAGAGAAACTGAGAGAGAAGGGAGGAGTCATTGACGAAAGGGGGATTCATAGAGAAGTTTCCAGAGATTAATAGGAGTTGCGACCTATTTGGGGAGAGATGAGTCGCTACTCTGTGAGATGAGAAAAAAGGAGAGAGGAGAGAAATTAGGGTCAGCTAGGAATGGGAGAAGTTTGAAAGTCAAGAATCTAATATATATATATATATATATAGGGTTAAATATATGAATTTTAATCCCATTTGCAATGATATTAATATTAAGGGGCTAATTGCAACTATGTAAATGAAGTTCGTTGATGAAGCGAATTAGATAGTTTAATAAACAGATTCAATTCATTCAATTAACAAATACTAAAATATATTCATTTACTCAAATGATGTCCTATTCAAATTTGAACGAATATTTAGATAGATAATAAACAAGCTATTTATTAAGTCGTCAATCAACTTATAGGCCTAGGCACATTATAGGATTTGGGAGTGGTCCTGACATTATTTCGTCTGAAAGAACACACAACCTCCTACAAATGATCAAATATACAAAGCTGACAAAGAGGGTCCTGCGAACTAGAAAAAGATGCATGTGGTGATCCTGATCAAGATAGAAGTTGAGGCTCATAAAGTATGAATTGGAGACCCAGATTTCCAGTCTACAAGCTACTTTTGGATCTAAGAGATCAAGAATGAGGATATGAAAAAAAGGTCCCTATTCACAAAAATCAAAGTGAACTGTGCTCTAATGTCTGGCTCTAGAGATGCTTTCTCATAACTCAAAAAATATCTGGAAGAACTCCAACAAAATCAGATATTGGGCACCATCCTCGCTCTGAATTTTCATACCTGACAGCATGATATTCACTTGTAAAACCTCTTACCTTATTACTTCGATGTTTATCATTTAATAGTGATCCACTCATATCTATTATGTGATTATTATATAGCCCACGGTTGAAAGCAAATTGATTACATCACATACAACTGATTTTCAATATCTCAAATACCAAACAAGTCAACGATATGTTCTTC
Source organism: Dracaena cambodiana (assembly GCA_036321105.1). NCBI lineage: Eukaryota > Viridiplantae > Streptophyta > Magnoliopsida > Asparagales > Asparagaceae > Dracaena > Dracaena cambodiana. Next base: position 40,965,179 of record JAYEPQ010000005.1, read on the forward strand.
CAAGGATATAAGTCTGAAGAGTGAAACTACCTGTTCACAAATTAACTTAAAATATATTTATATGTGAAGAATGGCTACAGATAATATATTTATATGTGAAGAATGGCTACAGATACAAGATACTACGGACACACGATGATATGGTAAATAAAGGGCAACCTTAGTACACGAGGTTTCAGCATTGCAAGATCTAGAAAAAGACTGATGTAAACAATCCTATTGCAGAGAGGTTGTTTCCAAGACGATAATATGGTAAATTTGAAGGGAATAAAAAATAGAACCTGAGTATGGCGTGGATATGGTAAAAATTAAATATAAATACAGTTTAATGCACATTTTAACATTCCACAGTATATGGATATAATATAAGATTTTACATGGGTAAAATAAATTCAGAAAATTTAAGATGCCGACACATTGTGAAGAAAGGATGCATATAATGTGTCCTATTCGAATATGTGAATTATTCTTTAGTTGTCTAAATTAATAATTGTGCACACAATCATATCCTTTACTATAAAATTTGACATAATTTATCAATGCAATGCATATTTAAATCAAATAGAATTGTTAATCCATCCTTCATAAATTCAAATTTTAACCAGGTATGGCCCCTTCTTCGAAGTATCAGTGCTATACAGACTGCCATCAATTGCTCTTTCTTTTGACACGTGGTCGCAAACATGTAAATAATGAAACAAGATAAAACATGTACCTCCCATGAAGCTAGACTTCTCATGTATGAGGGCAGGATATCATAGTCATCTTTTGATACCTTTATCATGGCATTAGTTTTCGTGGCACCTCCATCTGTTAAAACAACATATTTTAAGCTGAGTAGTTAACAAATAATAGCCCAACATGATAAATACAGTCAAAGGGTAAAGTGATATTCCAGTTGCTAATGAGAAAGCAAAAAAAGCACAGCATAGGACCTGATTCAGTCGGAAGAACTATTGGCAATTGAAATGAAGCTGCTGAATTTGGAAGTTGTGAATCATCATGCCTAAACAAAATGCATGAAGAATCAAGTAAGAAACAAAGGTTAAAAAATATAAGTGAAAGAAAAGTCAAAACAAGCAGTATACAGTAAAATCAGAACAAGCTTTTCAGCTTAACCTAATTGCATCTTGTGAGGACAATATTGGGCTTGCTGGGTAATCATTGTCTGTAAGAAAAGCCAGTGCAAATTAGTATATGAACCATTGTAATTTTACGTTGAAAAACAAAGAATGATGAACACAATTTGCGATCGTCACTTATGGTAAATAAATTAATAGATTTTCATAAGTTCTGCTGTGTTTTATGGATCAAATGTTTAAAAGAGATTTTTCCTCCTTAGAGGATTGGATTGGACTAATTCTCCATATTCACGCAAGATATAAAAATAAATCGTGAGTCACTTTGTACAAATAAATTATTTGATGTTTGTTGTTATAGACTACCACCTAAATCATCCAAAACTGATCAAAGAGTGAAGTACCAAATTGAATATTCATGTAAATGCATCAAACACAGTTAGAGATGGTAATGGACGCATCCACGGCCAAATTTTGACCCATCCTATACAAAATTTTGAATTAAAAAAATAAAATTTTCATTTTTAATTCAAAATTTTGTATGGGACGGGCCAAAATTTGGCCCATAAACACGTTCATTACCATCCCTAAATTCAGTGACCCAGCAGCAGAGTAGTGTTCATGATTGGATTCCAAGTGGTCCCTTGATCGCCCTTTGTTTAGTTTATCAAAAATGGCCTCCCAATTGCTAAATCTACTCATAATGCACAACCTTTTTAGCTTTTGGACTACTAATCAGACAAAGCAAAACCAAATGACTCAACTGAATAGGATTTTCATAGCGTTGCAGCCATAACATTAGTTGGCTGGAACTGATTTGACGTCCTTCATACGCCATCTTGTAGAAATAGACCACCGCCAGTATATATGCGATGGAAGGATATTTTTTCTTTAAGGATATTAAATACTATAATCAGTACCACAATCATTATCAAAGAATTTCCTCATCAAAGAAGTGCTGACTCTCTTAAGTGCCAAATATGGAGCAAAACTCAAATCTAGTCAGGTTCATAGAAATTGACTCGTCTTCTGAATAATAAACTTCTGAGTTGAAGGATAACCTTAAGCTTGTTAAGATTGGGCTTTCACATCTACTAGAACTATACTTAAATGCCTTTATGCATATCATTGCAACTATAGATACAAAGTGCAATAAGTGAATGAAGAAACTGACACCTAGGGTTAATTTGGTTGTTTGCAAGTGACGTTGCAACTTGCAAGTTACAACTTATATTATTACAACTGAAATTGCAACAATGGAAGTTACTGCAACATGTATTACTGTTTGGCTTGGGAATTGCAAGTCGTAACTAGAGTTGCAATAATTATCAAATATTAATTTTTTTTCTTTTATTTTCAAGGGGTATGAGAAATACCACATTTATCAATAATACAATTAATATTTACAAAGGGGAGAGGAAAGTGTTTTATGCATTTTTTTCTCAACTGCAATTATTGCAATTATGTAAGTGGTTGCAATTACAGTTATGCACTTGTGCAATTGCAATTTTAACCAAAAAGCGAAAAGAGCCACTTGCAGCAAAAGTGGTTGCAATTGCAACCACTTTACACTCTTATGCAAGCAATTAAATAGTCCCCTAGTGACAATATGTTCGTTCCATGGCCTTTTTTTAAAAAGAAATGCCTAGACCAATTGTAGATTTCTATTCAAAAGTTACATCAGCACAGTATTCTAATTTGAAGCTGCCCCGTCTGAGAAAATATTATTTACACGTGTTAGGAATGCGTAATTTGCATATTATTTTTACAAATTTCTCCATGTGATCTTGTATCTCACCTCCATTTCTAGTGCCGATTCATGACTTTGGTCTCTGGCCTTAGCATTACTAGCCTTATAGTCACTCAAGCACTTTTACCATGCCATAGTTATAAGAATATGGTAAATATAAACAGTACAATTACTCCTCAACTAGGAGTTCCATGGTTGTATACGTTGTACATTTGTCTGCATAAACCATTTATGTGGCACATACATATTATGAGAGCACTCAACACTCGGCACATATGTGTTATGAGAGATCTCACGAATCTTGTCATTGAGGTATTTAACTAAATAGTGTTCCCTTACAAGGTAATTCATTTGCAAATAATCAAAATATATTAATTTTTATTTGTAATAAAGTTAATTGCTAATCTACTATTGCTTAAGACTTAAGATTAGTATATCGTATGAACTCACAAAAAAAGTATCATTAGTGTGCTTTACAATTATCAAGTGTTAATATTGTTTTCCTGTATTTTCCTACGAATTTTAATTTACTTTATTTATTTGTAATTAGGCGCAACAGGATGTACATTATGCATACCAACTTCCATAATATATGGTTACTTCTAGTCCTAGGATCATCCTATAATGGCAAGCAGACGACCTTCTCTAGGTAAAGAAGTGGCCCCTTATCAGTCCAACAGTCCCTTAATTTGAATTGGCCTGTGACCAAATTAATGTCAAAAAAAACGTGCTATATAGCTCGCTATACTGCGCTTAGTAATGTTGCAAAGGGCCTACGCTCCTTAACGGTTAGAAAATGCAAAACAACGTAACTCAATTTTAGTTTCATTTCAGCAACAGATTAAGTTACAGCAACAGATTTACACTTCTTCTTAACTTATCATACGTTAAAAACAATCAAGGAAAGTATAAAAAACTCGCGAGAAAAAACCCCTTGAAATTTTTTATAGTCCCCACTTCCACTGCAACAATAAACACATAAACAAAGTTGTGTCCTCTCAATGACTCCGACAACATCCGGTAAGGCCTTCTCAAGTAAGTATTCTTCACAACGACTCGTCCAGCCTCCGATGAGTTCCCTCTCCTCTTGCAACTCCTCCAAACTTGCACTCACCTTCTCTAACTTGATTCCTTTCCATGTGATGACTACGAGCTTTATATTTACGAAAATGAATGTAAAATTTATCGTGAGACTTGTTAGAAAGCTACAATATCTTCTACGTGTTTAGGGACATGTTTATATTCTTTTTTAAAATAATTAAAATTATTTTCCTTTTTATCAAAAATATCATATGCAATTTTATTTAAAATCACATAACCTACATACACTATATATGCCTAACGGAAGCAAAACATGATTTTTTTTTTTTTTTTTAAATATTGGTCTGAATATGAAAAATTTCCTCTGCAACTAATGGTTGTCTTTTACAATCTTTCCTACAACTACTACAATGAATCTCGCTTCAGCACTTTCATTATCTCAATCTAGGTGTCAGCTTTATCTTATGTCACCCACCGTAAAAGCCTCTTTATCGTCACCGTGAGCTCATACAACAGAAGGTATAAGCAAGTAGGGTAATAAGAAAGAGTGACAAGGTAAGGAAAAATATGTTATATCTGCAGTAAGAAAGTCACCAGCATGGATATGTAGAAATTACCTCAATTGGGGGGAATTTACAAGAATGAGTGCCAAAATGCATTGCAAAAACTTGCAAATAATCTAGATAAAATTTGGTGAGATAAGTAGTATTTGCATACCTGAGGCTAGAGTTGCAAGGCAAGCATCAGATAACCCAAGGTTTTGCAATGAGAGCGAGTCCTCGAATCTTAAGAATATTAAGAAATATTACGACAAAAGTATCAGATTTTGGTTTAAGCGGTTGAACGCATAGAACATTAGCATACATATGCATAGTGCCATAGCATTACAACCAATTCTTGAACTTGTGCATAACAGCCAGCCAAGGGATCAACAGAAATGAAGTCGTAGTATAATTGCAAGTCTGCAAGTTAAATTAATTTGATCTAACTGATGTTATATCCAATAATCAATAAACAATACGAAGCCCAGTCAGTACTAATAGCCAGAAATCATTGTTTCACTAATATCCTGACAAGTTGAAGGACCTAGAAGCAATCACCCAACAAACCATCGAAACTCTCTCCATCTTCCAACATTTATTTTAGAATGAATTGCCAAAAGCAGGGTCTTAACTTGATAATTGACTAATTCGTGGTAGGGGGGAACCACATATGTACATAACTTAAGGATTAAGTGTCAGTTCTAAGACTAAGGGTACCAGGAATCAGAGTGATACCACGTTAGCAAAAAATAGAACTATACTGTAATGTATTAGAACATAACTCTGCATTTTTTGTGTTTACTGTGATTGATAAACATACTAGCTTTCTTACATAATGCTAGCTGTGCATTGGGTCATTTCTCTCTTGACAAAACAAACATGGATCATAATAGTAAGCATTAGCCAGACAACAGTAGAATCATAGCAGAAATTTCAAAATTCCATCCAATATAAACAATTGACAACTAGTAAAGGATACAAAAGGTCCTCCTCCAGCTTCTTCGCTTTCACTCTCACAGTGGAGACCGATCCACAGTTAAAATCCAGCACCTTCCCTCCAATTGTCGGACTCGAAAACTCCAAGTTTGAGTCGAGACCATTACCATCCCCATCCTCTAATTCTAATTCTAACCCCAAAAAAGAAGGGGAAAAGATTTAAATTTTGAAAAGAAAAGACAAACTAACAGAATCAAACCTAGGGTTTCAGACTAAATTTACCGGGAACGTAGCCGAAGCTCTTCATTCTGTCCTCGACATCGTCAATGTACTTCTGGTTGGTCTTGTAGACCTCGTTGCAGTGACCTAGGAGCTCCTCGAAGGAGACGGTGCCGAGCGCCATGGAGTCAAGGAGGTTGAGGTCGGTGCTCGCAGAGGAGATGCGGCGTTCGAGGGATTGCAAGAAGGCGGAGGCGGCGGAATCTGAATAAAGAAGATGTATACATATATATTTTTTAAAGAGATTAAGGATTAGGGTTTAGATGTACTTGAAATTATACCGACCTAGGGGAATTGGACGCCTTTGGATGGAATCGGAGAGAGCTCGGGTGGACGATTCGATGTTGTTGCAGAATGTCGCTAGGGTTTTGCAGAAGGTGGCGATGGCGCTCTCCATTTTCGCTCCCTCTCTGAGACACCCCGCTCGGATCGGTAAAGCGCTCGCTCGTTCGCTAAATGTTATTTTGAATTGTTGGACATTAACTATAAGTTAAAATAATGACAACCAGATGTATCAGGCGCCTGTAGCTCAGTGGATAGAGCGTCTGTTTCCTAAGCGGAAGGTCATAGGTTCGACCCCTATCTGGCGCGCACAAGGTTTTTAAAAACAGTTTATTTTTTCTTTTTTTTCTCTTATCATGTTTTCTAGTGGTACAATCTCCATGAACAATTTTAATTTTAACTAGAAGAAAAGAAGAGGAAAAAAACCCATGAATTATCATCTAGAAACCTCTTTCGAACTATTTTGAGATCATTGAATTGAAAAGCAATCATGAAACCTTGCAGATTTTTTTCTCTTATCATGTTTTCTAGTGGTACAATCTCCATGAACAATTTTAATTTTAACTAGAAGAAAAGAAGAGGAAAAAAACCCATGAATTATCATCTAGAAACCTCTTTCGAACTATTTTGAGATCATTGAATTGAAAAGCAATCATGAAACCTTGCAGATATATGAACAATTTCAACGTAACTTTAAAGGGAAAAAAAAGAAAAGATAAGTGTTGAAATTGAAGAATGAACGGCCCTGCCTCCGCATATTGAGATAATTTGATAAATTGAACCAAAAATCCAGTGTAGGGCAGAGAAATGCTCAAGATTACATTCTTAGTACAATTTGAAACAGTTGGAGATTTGGGTACCTACTATTATTAAAGGATAATATAGTAATAAATGAAAAATATGACGAAAAATTAACAGTCGTTCAGAGAGATGAAGGGTCAGAGAAAAGTAGTTAAAATCCTAGGAATCTACATAATTTAATTAAAAAAAAAATCATGGGAGGAGTTCTCAAAGAAAATATGATCATTCATGTTTTTTTTTCCCTTCTAACGTTTTAATTTTTGAAAATTTCCTTCTTAGCCAACGACTTTTCCCTTTATTTTTGTATCAACTAACTGATTGTCTGCTATTCCATATTTTTGTTTTTTCTTTCATCATTGTATCAATTGACTGCTATTGTACATGTTTGTTTTTCCATTTACTTTTTGCTACTATTGTTTTTATTCTTTACTCATTTTTCCTCATAAATATATTTTAAAATTCCATTTTTCCAGTTTCTAGTGAAGGTGGTTCAACTTCTTATATTTAACCTTTTATTCCCAATAATATTTATTTAATTGCTAATGCAATTGTTTCAGTTCTCTTTCATACGGCTATCCTTCAGGAGAGAAATCATCCAAAGAAATCAGCCTCACCCTATTCATCATAAAAAGTACATCAATGTTCGTGTTTGTAATCAATTACTGCATACTAAGATAGCAGAACTTGGACAACCAAATTACAAAGACTGCGAGCTCTTTAAGACTAACAGTAGGCAGGTACCATTTTTTTACCCTGCTTCCATGCTACCAGTGAGCAAATTAATTGGAAGTCTTAAGAAAACATTGACATGTATATGTTCAATCTCAATACACCTAGCACCACATCCTACGCTACTGAACAAGAGACGTAATAAATTCCATGATACATTGCATTTACAGATTGTGAATTGTCAACTGAAGTGAGCACCACGAAGTGCAGCCGCAGCCCTTTGAATAGCCCTAGCAACTTTCCATATCTCATGTTGAATCTGCATTTGTGCTTCGCTTTCGTTCAATTTCCTAGCCCGAGAAATGGCGTCAGCTATACCGGGAAAGAAAGAAAGCTTGCTTTCACAATCTTCAGGGGGCGCATACAACTGTCAATAACAAGATCAGCAAACAATAGTTATGTCTCAGTAACAGTACACAACTTTCACGTTGAAAAATTTTACAAATGAAGAACGACGAAACAAAGAAAGAAAATCATCATCAAAAGGCTCATAATGATGCAACCCTGCAGCTTAGATGTGAAGACATCATTATGAGGCTAAAAAAGAACCGCTAAAACAAAGAGAATCCATGGTACCCCTTTTGGCTACATAGCATGTCCCTCATGCTAATAATATCAGCTGCAGGTTCATGCAGTGCAGAAGTAATTTTGGTCCAGAGATGTACATAGAAATAGGCTTAAGTTTAACTATTGATATCTGATGATTAGAGTCGCGCATGCCATGATGAAACCCTGCAGTTTGGCCATGAGGACTTCCCTCAAGCTAAATGTTTTCTAAGTTGTGTGATAATACAAAATTGTGTGCGCTTTACATACATTTTCCATACGCAATACAGTACCGCATGAGCTCTATATAATATGTAAATGAACTCTGATATTATGAATGGTGTGCTAGTAGTAAACCTACTGCAATGCAAATAATATCTTGCATCCAAAAAAAACAGGTAAAAAGGAGTATAATCCTGTCTCAACTTGTAATATTAGTCACAACAACGGCTCATCAAATGCTTACCAGATGCTTAAACCATGGCCTCCCTCGTAGACCCTCTGCTTCCAAGAAGCCTCTTTCTGCTAGTACAAGGCGATCATTGAAAGTTCGTCGCCTCAGTTCTGCGAAATCCTCTGCATATTCATGTTCTTGAAGTTTCTGCAAATTGTTCAGTTCAAAATTAAATGGTTATTGAAAAAGCTTATAGGAAAATAGATGCTGCAATAAAGATCAACATCTGTGTACAATTCCTAAAACCAAACATGAAACATATGTTTAAAATATATATATATATATATATATATATATATATATATATATTAGTGATGGCACAGCTAGAGACATTGCTGGTTGTAGTCCTAAAGAAACGCAGCTTCCTAAACGTATAAACATATTGTTAGAACTTCCCATTGCAATAGCAATACAAAATAAGATAATATAGGTCAACGATTTTGAGTGTTGGTTTACTGGTAAACAGTAATATACTAATGCTGGTTGATAAGTAGAAAATGAAGAGGGTGTTTTGAGCCCTTTTTTATGATGAAGAGAGAGATGACAGAACAAAGCTGGGAGTAAATTGGCATGGAAGAAGTGATCAGCCTATTTACACTCTTTACTTAGGAACATTATATCATCCAGTTCACATGCCAAAGACTTGAATATGCACAGGGTGACCTGAGGAATTTGGGGGCTGAACAATTAATAATAAGTATTATCCCTTCTGAAGCTTCATGGGCTTTTTGATGGTTATGATTGTTACTATATTTATGGTAATGATCTGAGTCTCTCTCCATTGCACAATTCCAGTTTTTACTTGGTAGAACACAATCATTCATGCAAGAACTTTTAAACAAAATAAAAATGACACATGAATCAATTTGCACAAGCTTGCATCCAACCTTTGCTTCCTTCAGATGCTCGTTGACCGCAGCAGTGAATTCGTCAGCAGATGCAATTAAAGGTTGCAAAGACTTTCCATTATCTAGCAATGCCCGCAATGCAGTCACGTGATTCTGCAACAAACAACAAAACTGCCTCAGATACAACCGCACAAGGGGAAAGCATCACACATAGATGGCATACTTTGAGGGTAACAAGCATGTGCACATGTATATATGAACAATATGTATCTAATAACTTCCTAGCAATGTTTCATTAGTGAACAATTAACATATTTTTTATATTTATCAATTTGAGTGAACTACACATGATTATGGAATGAATTCTGCAAAACAATTGTTTATAAACCCAATTATGGCTACTGACAGCGGACGGAAGCGATTTAGAGTTTGTGGTAGGGAAATTGGAGAAGAAGTTAGGGTTTTGGGAATAAATTAGGGTTTAGACCTCAAGCCAAGGCGAATCACACGCCCACTCTCTCACGAATCACACAAGAAAAGATTTGATAAAGTAAATCACATACTCTCAAAATAAATCATATTTCACTCTCTATTCTCAAATTAGGATTTTACAAGCCATATATATAGAAAATTCTAAAACAACAAGATAATAACAAATCTTTAAAAATCCAAAATCTAACTAAATTCCTAATCAAATCATATCCAACTAAATAACTAATCTCATCTCTATCAATTCTCCCGCGCTTGGAAACATTCACCACCTGGTGAATGGCGGTAAGAATAAGTAAGACACGATCAACTGAAATTGGTCAATTTTTTCAAGATCTGGCAAACCTTTCCACCGAACTAAATATAAGAAAATCGAACAAATCGGCAGCTAAATGTATATTGTCTTACATTCCAATGATGGTGACAGCAACAATTATGGAAAGTCTGAAGAGAAGTCGAAATTTGTCGCTTCTGTAGAAAATGAAGAATTTGGAATGTGAGCTGGAAAGTCACTGAAAATACGATCCTCATGAACATAACAAATGAATGTTTCTGTAGTTGGCTCTGGCAGAAAAACCGGATGAATAACTTTTAGACATGTGACGGACTCTATAATGGCTTCAATCTCAACTATAACATAATAACCTAAATTCTCGAAAGCTGATAAGTCGATATCTGTACTCTTCGAAGGGCACTGATATTTATAATACCAAAATTCTCCACATACCGAACATTTGATGGAAGGATACTAATGTGTTGAGTGTCCATATCCTTCACATTTAGAGCACTATTTGGCCTCAAAAAATTCTAGTGAACAATTAAAAATAAGATGCGGAGCATATCGTGTCCGAAAAAGAAATTTCAACCAATTTTAAGTTGGACGAGAATTATAATTATTGTTGTACCAATCAGAAACTTTTTCAACCAATTTTAATTTACCATAATTGTATTCCTACTCTGAAGTCAAAGGAAAGTAACGGAAAAATTGCTCTAGATATTTCTCGCAGTTTTCATAACCATTCGGGTCATCATAACTACGAAAATATAGGACTGCATCATATATATTACACTCTACTTGATTGAAATCAGCATAAGTGTTTATGTATTTTTCAAAGAATATGAATCCCATAATAATTAACTCCAAAATTTCGAGCTCAAGGTTCAAAAAATACCAAAGAATTGTGGCGTCTCAATTGTAGCTTGAATCATGACGCAAGACGGAAGTGATTTAGGGTTTGTGGTGGGAAAATTGAGAAAGAACTTAGGATTTTGGGGATAAATTAGGATTTAGACCTCACACTCAGGCGAATCACACGCCCACTCTCTCACGAATCACTCGAACAAAGATTTGATAAAGTAAATCACATGCTCTCAAAAGAAATCATATTTCACTCTCTATTCTCAAATTAGGGTTTTACATACCATATATATAGAAAATTCTAAAACAATAAGATAATAACAAATCTCTAAAAATCCAAGATCTAACTAAATTCCTTATTAAATCAAATCAGATCCAACTAAATAACTAATCTCATCTCTATCAGCTACAGTCATCATGTGCTTTATGGGAAAGGAAAATTGACCATTATAGATGTATATTCAATAAATTATGTATATCAAGAAGCTCACCAAAGTACTGTACTACCTGCAGCTGACTGGCATAGGAGAGATAATCAAAAGGTAGGACAGGGTCATCTGCTAGATGAAGGCCTAGAAGTCCCCAAATTTCAGAAACTGAGCCAATAAAAACAAGAGATCAGCACAAAAGATCAATCATTTATCTAATAATTTGACCATAAGAAAATCATTTAAATTTAACAGTCATTATATTGATAACCACCTACCGGTTTGAAACTGAAATGATCAATTTGCCCATAAATCACATTTCAGGTCACATTGTTGTACTACTTGACTAATAAGAAACAACCACAGTAATAACTAGAAGACTGTTCTTCGTACTGTCACCCTCTGTTCTGCTGGATACTTATATTAAGAAATAGGATACTGCATCATAATGTTAACTAGTTTTCAAGTTTATTCATGTGCAATACTTATACCAATAAAAAAAATTCAAAATTAGCACAAGCCATTGGAAACCTACATAATGGCGATGGCGTCATAATATTAACTAGTTTTCAAGTATGTTTATGTGCAATTCTTATACCATTAAAAAAAAAATTCAAAATTAGCACAAGCTATAGGGAATCTACATAATGGCGATATCTGAAATAGTTTGCTTTTGCTAGCAAATATATCAACAATCTCTTTCTGTTACGAGTTTGAAGGGGTCAATCTGTCAAAACAACCCATTTCCAGCCTCAACGTAGCTGGAAAAAAGGGTTTAGCATCCTTATATTCTAAGAACAAGTCGCCACTAGGTTATTACGTAGATTACAAGTCCTATAAAAGTTATACAAGAATCTGGAAGAAGAGATATATATTACATAATTGATTCCATATGCTGGCTAATGGTTCAAAATCAAATCTTTGAAAGTAGGTCCAAAAGAGCTGAACCAGAAGTTCTGGGACTTTAGCAAGCCGATGTTAAATGAATGGTTAATGGCTCAGATCTTTGAAAGTGGGTCCACAAGAACTGAAGCAGAAGCTCTGAGACTTCAGCAAACAGATGTTTCATATCAATTACAGGTTAACATATCTACATTTTAACAAAGACTCTCCATTTTAAACTCCATAACTTACTAGCCACATGACGATGAAATAGTGGATCTCCATGTTTCTCCATCCAATCAAAGGAATCAAATGCTGTATGATAGCCTGCGAACGCTGCACAGAAAAATTTTTAAGTTAGGGGTTTAACATTTGTATTAGATTGGTGGCATGTATCATGAAATCAACTAGCAAGTTTTCTATCTTAAAAGGAAAATATTTTGTTAATATAATCACTAATCAAGGTTTAAAATCACAAAACAGATGCAGTTAATGGTTAATGGTGTTGGATGTATCATTTTAGTAATATCAGATATATCAGTAAATTATAAGCACCATTGACAACATCAATTCCATTATTACACTATCATATTGGATACCTCAAAATTTAATATGATATTAGTAAAACGTATTTTTATTGGCCGACATTTAAAAACTTGATAATAAAAGTTTAACACTCGATAAGGGATAAACAGAAAAAGGACAAACAATTAACAGGCGTTAGCACTCTAACACCTACCTAACACTCAATAAGGCCCAAGAGTTGAATTTACTCTTGAGGGGAGGGCAGAGGGTAAAGTTGATATTCTTTGAAAATAATTTATGCATGGGTGTTTCTTGCACCAATTCTCACCAAGAATTAGCTTAACTCTTGATGCAACACTTTCGCAACCTTGTCCCACCAAACAATCTCACCTGTCAAAAATCACCTCCTAACACCTACACCTTACCTCTTCTTGCCAAACAAGGAGTCTGCATCAGAGCCTCAAGTCCAGGGACGGAATTAGGTTTTTATTTTAGAAAAATTAATCCTATAGCAAAAGCATCAGCATATAGAAATTCCAAGGCATTGGGGACCTACCAAGTTGACAAATTAGAATTGGGTGACAGGACATAACTTGTCATTCACTTACACATCAGAATTTAGGAACATGTACAGGTTACGTAACCATTCTAGGAAACCATAAGGGGGCATCTTTTGTAAAAGAACTATGTCAAAATCAATTTCCCCAACCTGCAGCATTGATAGATGGTCTCTTCATTGGCTGCAAGATTGCCTAGGTGCAATTTTGAAGGGGCATGGGACTTTAAGAGATTTTCAGTATTCTAAAATACGGCTTATGCGGACAACTATGCGCCTACATAAGCATATGCAGACCCCAAAAGCATGGGAATGAGGTCAAATCGCCCTGTCAATGTGGACAGGGCAATTATGCGCCCAGAAATCGGATTATGCAGGTTATGCAGGCGCATAACCCGCATATCATTGATTAATCGATTTTAGGATAAGTGCATTTCGAATTGGAAAAAACAACGCGACCCGTTTTCATTCCCTTTTATTCCCTTTCGTTCGACCCGAAAAATGAGAGATGCCCAACAATTTTCCACCCCTCTTCGTGAAAACCCTAGATTCCCAACGTTCTCCTTCCCCTCCAATCGCTCGCCATTGGTCCGGCTTCTATCCCCTCAATTCCTCTCGCCCTCGAGCCAATTTCCCTCCGACTTGAGATTTTGAAGGACCGACGACCTCAGTCCGGCTCTCCCAGTCATGGAACAAGGTCTCTCTGGCAAACTCGCCCTCTCTGATGCTCTCTCGGTAGCTTCCCCCACCTCCGGCGCCTTTCTGGTGTGGTCTAGTAATGTTTTTTTCTTTTTCTTTTTCCTTTTTTCCTTGCCTCTGCTTCTGCTGTTGTGTGGTAGCATGATCATATTTTTTTTTCCCCTTACTGTTGTTCTTTAATCTTGCTTGTTATTGAATACAAGGAACTGAGGAAGCTTCTGCTTCTGAAGCTTCTTTCATATTAACAAAAAAGTTAAAAAAAGAAAAAGTGGACAAATGTGTTCCTGGATGTCCTGAAAAATTTTAAACTTCATTTTTGATGTTCCTACATGTCCTAAAAGAAAAAGTAATTTTTTTAGGACTGCAAGTCTGCAACAGTGGGCTTATGTCATGAAAACTCCTAACTGAGTTTAGGACTGCAGTAACAGTGTAATACTAATCAGATTATGTGCCCACTAAGCTGAAACAGTGGGCTTATAGCACTTAATATATGCTTTTTTAAATAGTATTATATATTAAAATATTAATATTTCGTATAATGCCATGTAATCCATTTAATCACCGTGGAATCGACTTATGCATTATGCGATTCCCAACTGCATGCAAATGAAAACGCTTTTTAGAACATTGGAGATTTTTGTTAAGAAGGACAACCAATGATTAAGATGACCAAAATAATCATTTGCAGACACAAGTATAAAATTTACGATCATGCAATCATTTGGGTAGAATAGTATTAGATATACATATACTTCACAGCTAATGTACTACAATATTTGAACGATATTATTGATGGATAGACTTAGCTACCAAATCTAAAGATATTTTGAAAGAAAAGTTGCTTGTGAGATGAGACACAATTTGGAACCTAGAAACTGGAGCATGAAAGTCATTAGAATAACAGCAGCAATAAAAGTAAACTTCCTGAGCTGAGATGCAAGTACATGACTTGTGGCATCTCCAAAAGCACCGTCTCCCCAGAAGAACCAAACTTATTCTTGATTTCCAGTTTAATGTTAGTAAACTCTCCCAAATGCATTCTAAGAAATAATTTATGGGATTATACTGCTGGAAATTAACATCCAGTTTCAAGCTCATATTTGAACGGTACAAGTTATGACCCAATAACAGCAATGCCCATATTCAGCATTATGTGCTTAACATATGGCTGGTACTTGTTAATAGCAAGGCTGGTACTCTCATTCTTAACCAATAAATGCATGCATGCATATGCATATAAAAGATAGTAGACGATCAATACACTTGGTTTACTTTGAATTAACAACCTTCTGATAGAGGACGTACATTCACCATAATACAGATCTACAGAAGGAACTCCAGCATGATGCAAAAATGCAGCAAAATCAGAATCAGCCCTGGCAAGTCTTTCAATCTGCAGCAGCCATCAATAAAAGCATAACTGCATTTGATATAAAGAGAAGTGCAAGCAGTATGTTGTAGTATGTTAAGTCATCTAGTAATCGAGTCACACCATGATACATTTGCACATTCCATAAGGAAGTAGGAAGAAAAAAAGAGTATGGATAACTAAAAACAGCAATTTGAGACTTCCAAGTACTATATCATCACTTCCTATAAAATGTCTAAAGTATTTCAATGGTCCCAACTTTCTAAATCCTAATATATTGGGGGCCAGTCAAAAACTATAGTAGATCGCCTTGCAATTTGCCCTCACCCATCTATATCAACAACCTAAGGGAAAAAAATTTAAAAAAAAAAAAATTCTTCAGTAAACAGAAGTTCATGGCATTTGCTCATCATTTTTATTTTTAGCCTAAGCATGTAGATATTACCCGTGAATATATAGTTTTAGGAATTAACAGCATTCAAGAGTTAAAACACCTTACAGTGATGCCTCCTTTAGCTGCTAACCATGTCTCATACACAGTCATTCCTTCAAGATCTGGATCTTTAACCTGTAATACCAATTTTGTCTATCAAACATTTCACAAAGAAGAAGGTTGAATATCCTAGATTAAAGATGGAGAAGCACAATAGGAAATCCACCCAAGTAGGGTTTACGCTGTGGACTGAAATCACTGCTAATATTTATAAGTTTATATTCTCAAGCTAGGCCGAGCTAGTGTAATGGGAGGCAATATACAGTTTAAGCGATAGCATGAATAAAGTGTTAAATTTTCAAATAGTATGTTGAATAATGTTGAGTACTCCATTTTGATACTGATCGAGACTGCATTGTTGTGCCAAAGGATGGGTATATTGATTCAGTATATACTCTAAATACAACTTTGGTAGAAAATTGATTCTCTCGCAAAGATGAAATACCAGTATGCTGAAATTTTCACTGTAGTGAATATAAGATATAATTATTAACATTGTATATTGCATATTGAGATCAAAGAGAGCATAGAATAATATTTATAAGAAGAGAGATAGCTCCGTCAAACTGTTGGATTTATTTTTACCTGCTTTGTTATTTCAATCAGGAGCTTGTCTAACTGAGGAGTAGCACCAGCAAAAAAACCGGACCCTTGTACCGCACAATCAACATTTAGATAAGCTATTGCATTTGGGCCCAAAATTCCCAGATTCTGCTCAACCCACTCAGTCGATCCAATCTGAAAAATACAAATCCCATAATTAAATGGATACACGTGTTGAGTTAAAAATGTGATCGCGGTGCCTTGAAGGTAAACCCTCATTCTGAGCCCTGGGATCAGAAAAACTTAATGGAGGACACTTCACGTTTTAGTGAGTTAAGACGCATTACACCCCCACATCGCCACAACAGGACATGAAGTCTACCCAATTAACCTTAAAAAAAAAAAGAGGTCAGGAGGAAAATTATAGATTAATAATGTGAAAATCTACACAAAAAAAAAAACTCTTCCAACATGATACTAAGTATAAACTTTGATATGCACATGGAATCAGTACTCAAATTTTCCTACTTTTCTTAAAAATGGATCAATGTTTGCAATGAGCAACTGAAACCATCATTGTGTTTAAATCCAAGGAAAGGAATAACAAAGTGTCAAAAAATTCTTTAAGTTGCTGAAAGTACTGCAAAAATTTCATGCTACATTTATTCTTTTTTTTTTTTTTTAGAAAGACCATAAAGAAACTTCAGAACTATGTCTCTTCTTGGATGTAGAATATGAAAATTTTCCTGCTTGAACCTAGTCAAAGAAAGAATGATTGAAATCCTTCCCAGTACTGTTCAAAACATTTCTAATGGATGTGGTTAAGGAGAGTAGAGGTGTTATATATTTTCATCATTTTACTCAAACAAAAAGGACATTGCATTTCCCTTTTTCCACTATTCCTCACTTTATCAATCTTTCCCATGACTCACAACACAATTTGTTATGAGTTTCTCTATATTGGATAGATAGGCCACTTAGCCCCCGAAAAAAAAAAATAGAACAGTTTACACCTGGAAAATGACCACAATTTGTATGCATTTGCTTACCATGCCAAACTCCTCTGCATCCCAGCTGCAGAGAATAATGGTCCTTCGAGGTCTCCAACCTGAGCGCAACAATACACTGTAACGGTGAGCAATGTCAAGGAGAACAGCTGTTCCACTGTTCGGGTCCACAGCACCATATGTCCATGCATCCCGATGGTTGCCAAGGATAACATAGCGGTCAGGCTCCTCACGACCTCTTATGACTCCAAAAACATTCTGAATCGTAGCCATCCTTCTGTCTTCCTTGAAAAAAGAAACACCATAAACTTCTCTCTAATTTTCAGTGTTATGAGAGTGGGGGCATCTTAAATAATATAACTAGAAAAAAAATTTGCTTGAGTATTGAGTGCAATCCAGCTGAATCATGCAACCTATAAACCATGTGATACTTATAAAACTAGGAGAAGTTGTAAAGTAATAAAAACAACCAAATTGAAAAGTTCCACGTAATATGGTATTCACCTCTCGTATTATGCTTAAGGAATCAAGTGTTTCAATGGTGGTTAACCAAGCTGAAATTAAACAAGCAATGCCCTACTCAAGCTCTCTATAATAATCTTCCAGACAACTTTCAGCTTGGCATTAGCATCCTAACTGTACATGACGAATAGTGAGAAAAGCTCTTATAGAGAGGCCGAGACCCAGGGGAAGCAGAAAGCAGAGCGGGATACTAAAAGACAATATTCCATATTCCTGCAGAAGAAAAAGAGCCAATATACATCTCTTCTGTACGAGTTGTTGGTCGGATCATGGAATTCCTCCATTATAAATGGCTTTTTTTCCTTTTTAATAGTTGGAGAGGATGTTAGGTAAAGAGTCTAAGCAACGAATCAAAGCAGCTATGCAAGCATATACATAGGACTAGTCAATGCCCGTTGGTTTCGTAAAGTCGATACCCGTTGCTTTGTTAGGTTCGTCAAATGGTGGGTCGATCAGTCTACTTACCCAAAAGATGAGATGGCACGTGCAGTTAGTTCAATTGATAAGTATATCGATACCACCTTGTCATTTAAAATCAAGTGCCCCGACTCTCTAGGACCTTGTTAAGATTCGGCTCTCATGAAAAACTGAGCATAATTTTAATTACGATATTAATCACTATATATGTCTAATAACTAGCGTGTTACGATAAGAATACTTTTGTGGCAGGTCATGTTGCAGATCAAATGGGTAACAATCTCAATCGATACCATAAGTTCAGCTAACAAGCTAAGCTGCCTCAATTGACAATCCCATCAAATGTGGTCCAGGATTCAACTCTATTCACATCAGGGGAGATGGTCCATTCCTCCCACCCAAATGAACAAGAATCCCACCATCAATCATTATGATGGGGAGAGTTGAATTCTTGAATTCTGACATGTGATGAAAAGGAACCGAAAACATACTTCCACTTAGAGGGACCTGTGACACCACGTCAGAGCCTACACATTGATTCTATGGGTACGTCACACAAATTAAAGTTCTTGCCTCGGCAAGTTTGGTTATAACAACGTCACACAAATTAAAGTTCGAGGCAAGTTTGGTTATAACAGTAATCATTGACTGCTCACGGCAGAAAGATAAACATAACCAAGACAAAGAACACTGACATAGAGCTCATGAGCCATTGCATCCATCACACAGATACATAATAAGCTGAAGGAATCAAATCTTGGAAACTCTACATGGGACTGCCAAATCGGCGGGACCCAACAATCCAAATAGACTCCTAATGGGGGGTGAAATTTTACCTGATATGTGAAGTTCACAAGCATGTCCCCTCCTCCGACCCCACTCCACTCCCCCACCACTTCCCCCCTCCACTCCGTCGGCACGCGGGGCCCGCCCAACCTCCTCAAAACCTCCCTCGCCGTCGATAACGACACCGGCGTCGACGGAATCCTCGGAAACCGCCTCCTCACCTCCTCATCTTCCACCCCTAACCTCTCGCCCCCGTCCACCGCGGCCCATCCGGGGGTCAGCGGGTCTCCGGGCCCACCGAGCACCACCGTCCCCCTCTCCACTCCCCCATCCGCCCTCTCCCCGAACATCAGCACCGCCTTCGCCCCTCTCTCCGCCGCCATCTCCACCACCGCCCCCCTGGGCCCCGCGCTCCGCCTCACAATCACCACACAATCCTCCACCTTCACCCCCAACTCCCCCAACCTCGAATAGTCCCGCTCCCGGCCGTAATTGACGTAGACCGCCGGAGCGAGGGCGGAGCCGGAGGGGGAGTAAGCGTGGTAAGGGGCGACAAGGTCCCCGGCGGGGTCCGCCGGCTCGGCGAGGGAGAGGGACACGATGAGGGTGAGATTAGGGTGGAGGAGGGAGAGAGAGGAGGTTTTAGGGAAAGAGAGAAGGGGAGTGTAGTTCGCCGTTAGGGTTTCGAGGCCGGAGGTGGAGAAGTGGGAGAGGACGTAGGCGGCGGAGGGGGCGGCGGCCGGGGTGCCGGCGAGGTGGGGCCCACGGGTGAGGGACCTGAGGTGGGCGGAGATGGAGGAGTTGGAGGTTGGGGAGAGGGAGAGGAAGAGGCTGGAGAAGGAGGGAGGGGTGTTTTGGGAATGGGAAGGGGTAGTTTGGGAAGAGTGGTGGGGGTGGAGAGAGAAGAGGAGGAGGAGGAGGAGAGAGAGGAGGAAGGGGAGGAGGAGGGTGGGGGAGTTGTAGAGCTTGGAGGGGAGATACAGGGGCATTTTGGGAAGGGGGAAGAGAGAGAAGGGTTTGGGGGGTAGATATTGGGGAGAGGGGAGCTTTGTTGCAGCAGAGGAAGAGGAGGTAGAGGGAGATGGAGAGGGGAGAGAGACAGGGTACGGGAGGGCGGCGGGTTTATAATTAAATATTCGCTTATTTGTCGTTGGGGGAATACGAACTTACATAAATGCCCTCGACAGATAATGATGGGCACAGGCACCTGAAAGTATTTGTTTCGGTTCTTTTTTGGGAGTGAGTCACGCTGAAGTGAGTTCACCTACGCCGTCTCTAATCTCTGTGAGTGTGTTCTTTTTTTTTTTCTTTTTTTTCTTTTTTTTTTTGCGTGTGTAGAAAAAGGAATATTTCAGAAATTTTTCGCACTGTGTAAACCATGCTTCTTCTTTTTTTCTCTCTCTCTCTCTCTATTTTTTTTTAAATTTTTTCTTCTTATATAAGTGAAGAGATGTAACTTGGTCACTTAGCAATTTGGCCTTTAAATTGAGTCTAAAACAGCCGGAAAATAAGTTTGGAATTATATTTGATATAGGATGTAAATAGAAGGAATAATGATATTATCATATCTATATTTAGAAAAAATTGACTACTCATATTTGACAAAATAAATTACATATTCATGTCGGGTCCACTCATATAAATATTAAACTGATATTATTATACTAATTTTCAACACGTGTTATTTAAGAAAGACTAATTCTTATAGTATACAGTCAAACATACTCATCTCCATCTATTTCTGTCAAATTACAAATTACTATTTGTATTTGTTTACATTCATAAATTCAAATAGGTGACAAAACAATCGGAAGCTCACGAATAAATTTTCAGTTTTTTGCCACAAACATGAATATATTTTTACCGGCAAAAATTTAAAAAAAAAATAAAAGAATAAAATTCCCAAGAATCAAGGTTCATGAATAGATGCAAGTGCGTTAGGCAACGTGAGCTCTCATCGGCTTTTTTTCTGGCTTCATTGGACATAAATGGGAATTTCTAGATCTGCACAGTTTGTTTTCCTAGTGAGCCCACTTTTCCTAGTGTGCACATCCTTTTTTTTAAAAAAACCCTGGTTTTTCCTAGTGAGCACACCTATATACCCGAATTACCCTCACCATCTCCTCTCTAAATCCCTTTCTCCCCTCCGCTCTAAATCTCTTTCTCCCTCTCTCCCCTCCGCCGTCCTCCTCCACCTCCTGCGCCACCCCTCCATCTTCCCCTCCACCAAACTCTCCCTCTTCTTCCATGCCACGTCAACATTATCTCCCTTAGCCCCTCCTCTCCTCAGCCCCCTCCGTCCTCCTCCAATCACTTGCCCGCCCTTTACCTCGCCATTCCCTCCCGCTCCCTTTACCCCACCACATACGCCGCCGTCCTCAACTCCCTCCTCCGCCACTCCCGCTTCGACGACGCCCTCGCTGCCCTCGACATTGCGTAGCAAAACTCCGGCGTCGTTCTCACTCTCCAAACCTACAGCTCCGTCATCCTTGCGCTCATTGACAAGTCCCAGCTCCCCCTCGCCCTCTCCATATTCATGAAAACTCTCCAGTCGTTGACGCATCACCACCCAGACGCTGCCACCTGCACCCGCATGCTCGTCGCACTCCGCAGAGCCGGCATGCAGGAGGACTTCCGCGACATGTTTGACGAATTGTCTAAGAGAAACTTTCGGTTTGATCGTCGCGGTTACAACATGCTGATACATGCGTTTGGGTGCTGGGAGATGCTGGGCGCTGCACTAGGACTGTTACGGACGCTGATCCAAGGGTGTGCCAAGCCGTACTTGGTGGAGGAAGCGAGCCGGGTGTTTCGGGAGATGGAGTATAATGGTGTTCGGGTTGATACCGTGATCTATAACAATTTGCAGGATGGGTTTCTGAAGGTTAGGAAGCCGAGTGAAGCTTACCAGCTCTTTGAAAAGATGGTTTCGGATGGTGTTTGAGCGTCTTGCAATTTTTTTTGTCTCATCTCGTTGTTGGTGGATCAAAATACTAGAAATATGAAGCTTGTAATGATGATAATAATTTTAGAATCTGTCATGTTTCGTAGAATTATTTGTAATTTGTAAATTAAAGATATATTTAAAGTGAATACACCATTAAAAAAGGACGAAGACATCCGTTAGCTTCTTTCCTTCTTTATTATTATTTTTTGGCTTTCTTTTTTTTTCTTCTCCATATTTGTATTGTTAGCAGTGCTTTGTGCGCGGGCATGTTTATACCATTACATCCAGAAATGAAAATTACATGTTTTTCGTTCCCTTCCATGCTTATTTGTCTTTCTTACTTTCATTTTGAAGAAACAAATACCTAAATTTGATTTCTTTTGGGAACTTGGATTACAGCTACTGTTTCTTCATTTTTGCTTTTCTATTAAAGGTAAATAAAATTTTGAGAAAAAATCTTCAAAGAATTTGCGCATCAGGGAATCGAACTTTGGTCAGTACCATGGGAGGGTACAATGATAACCACTACACCAGATGCGCATGTTATGACGGGGGAGTTTAATCTTTTTTACTTATTCTCGCTCACCCTCTGATCCGGGCATGTTATGACCTGTGCTCTCTGTTCGGGGCTGCTAGCCGGGATGGGAAGATTTAATCCGGGCTGGCTAGCCCAGATCAGGGTTCCAGATTTCTGGCTCTATGATATGGGCTAGCCAGCCCGGATCTTATTGGTTGATTCGGGCTATCAGTCCCGAATCAACCAAACTGATCCGGGGTGGTTAGTCCGGATCAGGAGACCAGAGATTCTATTTTCTAGGGTATTTTTGATAAAAAAAATAATGGCAAAGTGGTAAATAAATGATTTTTTAAGTGGGCTCACTAGGAAATATGCTGTGCCCATCTAGAAACTCCCGACATAAATGAGTGCTTCATGCCTGTCATCATCCATGATCCTTCATGTTTTAGTAAGTACACAAATAAAGTTGATGTATGCTTTAGAGGGAAAGAGCCAAGATATCATCTCTGATGTTGGTGAGTAGTAGTCATCAAATACCTTCCTCTTATCATTACGCCTCTCGCGACAATATTTGGTCCCAAAAATTATAAATCCAAGCATATTTCATAATTATAGATAGATCTTACTTTGGCTTATCTCGACCATCTCAATCTCATTTTTACATTAAATATTTTAAAAATGGAAAATGATTCCAATACTACAACAACAACAACTAAGCCTTTTATCCCAAGTATCAACAACTGAGCTTTTTATCCCAAGTATTTGAAATAAGCTACATGAACCAAAAAACAGAATCACGCCGGATCGATCACTTTGATATTCCTTCTCCATTCATTTCTATCAAGTAATATCTCCTTATTTAAACCTCTAGACTCCATATCTTTGCGTATTACCTCCATCCATGTTTTCTTCGGCCTTCCCTGAAAAATGATTCCAATAAAACAAATAAAATTTCTCGATGGGCATTGCTCCATAGGCCAAACAACAACGACGCAATAATAATTGGCTAAACGCATACTAATCGAAACAGCATAACAGAATTTGTCTTAGTCAGGTAACTTGGATGCTAATTATTGCCCAATGCCACATATATGAAATGGAAAATAAAAAATTAACAAAAAAATCTCAACGAAGAGCAGGAGAAATCAGATTCCCATAGCAGTCAGTTTCTGAGACTCCCAGTACTCTTTGGCTTGCTTCACCATCTGAGCACGAGAAATCAGATTCCCATAGCAGTCAGTTTCTGAGACTCCCAGTACTCTTTGGCTTGCTTCACCATCTGAGCACGCTCTTCGCGGAGCCTCTCTTTCCAATGGTCTTTGCATCTGCGAGGTCAAAGCAGAGGAATATTAGGTATACAGGATTTCTGTCGAATTTCCATAACAGGTGAATTGAATGGATACATGTTCTAAATAACAGCAGAATCTTACAGGCTCTAAGTACCTGTTCTTCAGTAGCAGATCCAGTTCTTGCATATGCACTGCATCGCCATATACACCAGGCTGCATCGAAAAAAGATGAACTGGTGAGAACTAACACATGTTTACTTCTAAGGGTTTTTTGTGCATGAATAATTGGAAATGTACGATCAAATAACAAAATGTTGCATTTTGCTGTACTTGTCTGGTGATGTTCCCTCTTCATAATAGGTAGATCGGAGATAAAAATAGAAGAAATATACATTTGGGAACTGAATAGTTTTATATGGTTAAGGAAACAACCATCAGAGATGCATTGATACCTAGTCAGTATGATTCGGGATGAAACTGAAGGTTGTGCTGATAAAGAAATGGTTTCTTTTGGTTCATTAGGAAAGGGAACTAACATTTATTAAATTTTTCTTTCTCATTATTTCTCAACCAAAGGAACACGAAGTACTGGAACACAACCCACGATAACCTAGCATTTCGTGTAGTTATGTGGATCCTAAATTAGTAATAAATAATAATGAAGAAGGTTTTATGAAGGTCTGATATAGAATAGTTAACAGTCAGCTACAGATAGACGACAAATATTGGTTCTGGAGACTTCAATATTACATCAATATTACATTGGTTCTGGAGACTTCAATATTCCCATAAAGTTAATCCTGTCTTGGTATCGAGCTTTGTAGAGATTTGATGACTCATCCTGATGTATCTCACTTTTAGAGAGAAGACGTTAAACGATTCTCACCATTAGGAGTCAATGTGTGTTATACTGGAGGAGGTCGGGTATGATTTTAGAAGGATATTTTTTGGATTAGCAGATCTTCTTCAATTAAGCATCATGCGTCCACACACACACACACACACATACACACACAGCCTAGAATCAGAATGCTACAGTATGAAATTTAAGATAGATAATAGGTGAGATGTGATACAAAGAATTTTCAAAAGAAAGCAGTTCGTCTATTTCAATTTATTCCAAGAACAAAGGCAAATGGAATGGAATAAACCATTAAAATTCTATGCAAGTTTTTTCTCTGAATCTTTTTATGATTTCTTGATTTTATTGACGTGCAATACCCTTTGCCAAAGGTTGTAGGAACTACCATTGCAACTTGGATCAGTCAGCCCGAATCCGACTCAAAACCCTATTTGAAGGACTAAATGGTTCTTGCATAGTTTCCTATGTCATTGGCTGGGCCAGGGTCAAGATTTCTGGGATTGGTTACTGGGGCTCAGGCAACGCAATGCAACCTGAGCTACCTTTATGTGGCTAGTGATTAACATTCATATGCAACTGATGCAGGAAGGTAAAATCATATACAAGTAAAAATAACTTTCTGCAATACTTTAGTCCATGTTTAACCTGACTCATAGACATTGATCCTTTAAAGTACCTCAAAAAATAAATAGACAAAATAATAAGTCCTGCGGTACATAAAAGCAGAACAAGGAATGTGAGCAGCCTGATGTAGGAAGTTCAAAAGCCAGCAGCTCAAACACTATGGCGGGCCATCCAAACGGATGAACCCCACCAATCATCATGATCTCCATCCCCAATGTGTTTCAAGATGAAAAATAAACGGGTTTGAAGACTTCTCTTTCATGCATCAAGCCATTACAGAATGAACAGTAATCCAAATTATCAATACTACAACAGATAAGAATAGCTAATTCATTGTAAATAAGAAAAGGTGTTCATAATTCCTGAACCAGGCTGCTCATGTATCTTATTATCTAAAAATTAGCTTAGTGTATCACACTGACTAACTATCAATTAATAAGTATAAGGGAAGAAACTAATTCAGTAACAATGAGATAAGCTATGCTCCCTGTATATGTACTATGGAGTTTGAAGTTGGAACCCCAAAATATTAGTTAATTGTTTCAGTCATCTAAAGGTATTTAAGTAAAAGGTCACCAACAATTGTTTTTATAAATATGATTGAGGACAGATGTATGTAATTATGACAAAAGTTGGAGGTGGTTTCCAATACTTTAGCCTCAAATGAACCAAGCTTCTAATTCATCTCTAAGCACGATCATATACATGCAGATTTGGTTGAACCAATTTTCCCATTCAAGCATTGTAATACTGATAACTCGAAGAATTGGTCCTTTACTAGAATATCATATCTAAGAGAAGCCACCTAAACAACCAAGCACCTTAGAAATTGATCAATTGCATGGCTTATGGCTCATCGGCTATCTATGTGCTTGACTGATAATTAGCAAGTTTTTTTTTCCAATAAGCCTGATGAACGAATCTAACTTAGGGAAATTGCTTTGAACAACATGCAATGAAGTTAAAATAAAAAATGGTCATACAATAGTTATAAAACCTTTAAGAACTAAATGAGGAAATCCTACCGTACAAGTATTACTAAACAATCTTAGTGTTAGCGCGAGCAGACTGGATAAGAGTGAACCAAGTTGCCTCCATAAAGTATAATGTGCAGGCAAAACCATCAAAATGACAACTACAAAGTATTACTAAACAATCTTAGTGTTAGCGCGAGCAGACTGGATAAGAGTGAACCAAGTTGCCTCCATAAAGTATAATGTGCAGGCAAAACCATCAAAATGACAACTACAAACCACATAAATGGGAAAATGATATTCTTTGATCAGTGTCTTATATATGCAAAGACAACGTAGATGCATAATACTAGGATCAATATTGCAACAATCGCAGAAAAGTAGGTACACAAAATTCTTCCGTTATGAGACAAGAAGCATAATAGAGTTAACGAATAAAAAAATGACTCATACCAATCTGCACACAGGACATTTTGCTTCTAGAGGTGCTGACTTAAGGCCTTGGAAAATCAACACAGAAGCAGCAGAACAAGCACAACCTTTGCAGAAAAGGTGCCCACAGCTCAAAGCATATGGATTGAATACAGTATCCTGTGGAAAATATAAATAGGAATAAGATATTCTAAGTTCCACCTAAATTTTCACCAAACATACAAGGGAGGAACTAGTTGAACAAAAACACAGGCAACTTGCCAGTAACAAAATGGCATAAAAATAATTTCAAACTACCTGAATCCGTGCTTTGATAAAGATATGCATACTCCACGAAAAAGGTGAAAGCATAAAACCATGGGAGCAAGTTGCATGAAATATTCTAGATTCAACAATTTACCAATCAGGACGAGATTGTTCTCGTTTTAAATGTCTATCAAGCATTAGAGTGCTCGGATGACCAAGGCGGAACACAGTGATCAAGTTGTCGGGTGTAGGACATGGAAGCGTCATGGGTTCTTAGAGGACCAAGTTGGAGTGCAGAGTGGTGGTCATGTTGTGCAGTTAGGACAAATGGAGGGATCATGGATGCTTGCTAATCCTGGTGCCTTGATGAAGGTGGAGTGTGGCAAAGTAATTACGTTATCCAGTGTCGGACATAACAGTGACCAAGGGACTTAAGTGACAAAGATGGAGTAGTAACCATGGTCCTCCGAAGTAGTATAGGTGAAATGATCATTGATACTCCAGTTGATCCTATTGTTTGACTTGTTGTTTGATTGAGGTGAAGCACAACATAGAGATTGTAAATGCTCAATTGGAGCGTCATGTCAAGATTGTGAATGCTCGAGAACATGATGTGAAAATCGTGAGTGCTCAGGTGGAATATCATGTCATAATAGTCGATGCTCAAATTTAGAGAAGATGATGATTATATGAATTGTTCTCACTTCTCAAGAGGTGGAGCTTATTGCTTGTGCAGTTTCGTCTAGGGAGTAATGCCAACAATGATTTCTGGTTGCATGGCTCATCATATATGCACGAAAATGAAAATTGCTAGGGTCTTGCATCCTATTGAACAACCAATAGGATTTGTGCCAAATAAAGATAGTTGGATTTATGTCTCGTATCACATTGAGTAACCAAGTGGCTTTGTGCGAAAGATATTTTATTCCGGGTCATGGTCGGTTAGATTGCAAGAGCTCTATTGGCTTGGGCCACATGAACCTAGCCGTTAGTTGGTTTAGGGTACCAAATGATGTAACTAGTGCGACCTTATTAGGATTTGGTTTTCAGCACTATAAAGAATAAACATTCTTATTATGGGATATGTGAAAGAGGGATTAGATCTCTTTTAGTTGGTCTAGGGAGAGATGTGAGCGAGTTTTGACGAGAGATTCAAGTGTTGCAATTTTATATTCTAACAATCACAAAAAGGAAATTTCACAACTTATGTATGATAGTGTAATGAAGTGCGATAGTGTAATGAAGTGCCAAAGGTCCTAAAGTTAGAAAAGACAGCATAATCAACAGCATAATCCTCTTTAAAATAGCTGCTGGGATCTTAAAACTAATTCATGGATGAGGAATAATAGCCTTTTGTCAATTTAAACAAATCACGAAATGCAGAAAATGTCTGATAATACAACGAATAAGTAAAAATCTTACCAGGCAAATAGCACATGTAAGATTGTACTCGTACTTGATGGAGTTGGAAAGGATCATGCTCATTACAGGTTGAGTATCCCTTAAATTACAAGAAAATTCTCTGCAAAATTTGCCAGGTTCTCCCATGTCTGACCCGGTGAAGTTTATGTAAAGTGCCCCTAGTTCTATTAGCCAAGGTGACTGCAAAAGCTCAATGCGCTTAGCTTGCATTTCAATCTTAAAATTTCTTCCATGGACAGAACCATGAACCTGCCATATATCAAAGAACAACATTAGAAATTAAACCAAAGGCTTATACTTAGAATTTGCTGAAAGTTAAATTGCTTACTTTGTCGTACTTCTTAAGTAACTTTCGAATAGCAATAGCATTCATGGTAACATAATCAAGTAGCATTCTTCCTTCTTGAGTCAAAATTTGCTGATCATCAATAAAACAATGGCGCATTCTCCATATACATCTATGCAATCCCCCTGAAGTAACATGGAGATGGAGGAGCTGCCGCACTCTTAAGCTGAAACATCCAGCTATCTCCGAAGCCTCCCTTGTCAATTCACCAAAGAATTTCGTATCACACACTAAAAATAAGAGCATCTCAACTTGTCAGCACTGGTATGAAATATTAGCTGCCAAGCAGACTTTAGAGCATAAGCAAATTACAAAAAAAAAAAAAAAAAAAAAAAATTATCCTTTATCAAATATTTTCACATGGACAGTTTTAGATACATATCGGTATTCACGAACACGCCAATGACAAACAGTGTTGATATCCAGCTTAGTATAGTGTTCATATCCGACATTGTCCAAGTGTTGTAAAGAAAATATCTTTGGAGAAGTTATTAAACCGCATAGTTGAGCCATATGCAGTTGAATTCGTAAGATTAATCCAGAAATTGGTTGGCCTACAAATTGTCATATTGAGAATAAAATTAATCATGTATTGAACTAATCCATTTGGGCCACAAAATCATTGACCACAGTTCTTTCCATCTTCAATCCTTGCACTGCTTGCATCATCCGTCCCTTTCATATCCATCTGGCCTATCTACCTTGTAGATCAATTAAGACAAGAAACTTCAAATCATTCCAACCAGAATTCAAATTTTCTAGGGAACTAGGCTTCTAAGCATTATTTGGCAAACAAAAAAAAAAGGTCTTGTTTTTTAAAGTTCTATCATTTACGAAAAGGGCAATAGCTCCAACCAATTTTTATTCTTTTCGGAAGGATTCAGCTCTAGATTTCCTTTTTTTTCCAAAAGAAAAGTAGTTTTTGTTATTATTACCTATATATCTCTTGTATATGAGAGATAATTATATAGATACAAAATATTATTAGAAAAGAGAGAAAGTATCTTCAGTTTCTAAACGAAAGTTCCATGCAATGTATAATTCATCTCCCAAATTTCTCCCAGGGAGTAACTTTTAGTAAATTTTTCACAAACAGTATTGATATGAGAAAAAAGAAAGGAGCTTACATTCACATTTATCTTTATCACAGCTGCAGAACTTTCTGTTCTCGGCGCTCGACCAGCGACCGATCTCCTCCTCCGCCTCCTCCTTCTCCTCCGCCGCGGAGACCTCTCCATTCTGATCACGATCCGCCGACGAGCGGCAATCGCGGCAGCTCTTGAGGACCTTCTTCAACAACTTGTACTCAACATGCGAGTAATTGTGAAGGAACGCCTCCTGCTCGCCATGGAGGTACTCCGTGAACGTCTCCCCAAACTTCATTCCTCTTCTAGATCTCAACCCCAAACCTTACAGATCACCCGATTATCTATTATTTCCTTAGATCGATGGGATTTGAGGGGGTAAGTGGGAAAGGAGAAAAAGGTCAGAACTTTAATGTTGCTTTGGGCCGAAGTGAGGGGGGGCGCGGGGCGGGGCGGGCGGGGCGGGCGATATGAAGAAAGCTATCTCCCCGAGGGGAACAGGTCGAGGGGAACTTCCAAATGCGCACCATACTTTACCTAGTGAGCACCATCTCCTATGGTAAAGTGATTACAACATGGGCAAAAATGGTGCTCACTAGTCAAATGTAGTGCGCTTGAGAAATTTACCGGGAACAGGTCGAGCCGCACAAGTTTTGTTCGTTCGTTGGTTTTTACATATCTCCCATGTGATCTTTAAAAATTAGAATTTAGTTTTCCAAACCTTTATATTTATAATTTAGCTTTCAAATTCGTTAACTTATTTCACTCTAGTCACAGCTATATTTTTTGTCCGAATTTTTCGTTATATTCCTAAGTTACTTCACTTTATTCATCCCTTTTCTCTTTCTCAACTCTTTCTCTTCTTATTGGGTTTTTCTCTCCATTCTTCTTCTCTCTCTTTCCTCCTAATTAATCTCTAAAGTAAAGAAAAATAGAGTAGAAGACTCGAGAGGAGAACCCAATAAGAAGAGAAAGAGAAGAGGAAGAAGAAAGTGAGAACTAAAGTGAAATAATTTAGGGGTATAACGAGAAATTCGGACAAAAAATATGACATGGACTAAAGTGAGATAACTTAAAGTATTTGAGTACTAAATTATAAATGTGAAGATTTGAAAGACTAGATTCTAATTTTTAAAATGTAAGGGACATATATGTAAAAACTCCTCGTTATGGGGATTTTATTTTTTTTACTTCATATGGTAAAATATCTACTTTTCTCCCAAATTAGATCGTACTACCATTGCTAGCATTTGAATCTAGATACTATCAAACAAAATCTAAAAAAATTTAAAAAAAAAATTAAATTTAATCATAAATCAATTGCAAAGAAAATAAACACATCAAAAATCGTAAAATTTATTAATTTTTACGTGCTTGGTTCAGGGACGGAACTACACTAGGACCATGGGGAGCCATGGCCCCTCCCTTGTCCCTCAAAACATTTGGTGATATAGTATTGTTCAAGTCTTTGTTGTTTATAATTCAGACTTATATTAATATTAATGTGTTTTTATGTACAGTTCACTTCTTTGCCCTGCTATTAGCTCAAAAGAGTTCAATAACGGTTGTCTTCTTTATTTTGTTCTTCTTTCTCATTCGAGCTCAGCATCATTTTCATGTCTTTCTTTTCACGGGACCACATGAACCCGATGGTCGATTTGGTCAAAACCATGTCCCGCCATCATGGCTTCAAGGCCACCATCACTGCCAGAGCCATTTTCTTGCTTCCGCCATAGCTGACAACAACATGCTCATTACCTTTAGCACTCTCCCATTCTCCTATTCTTCTCTCAAACTCCTAACCGCCTTCTGAGATTGAGTTCAATGAATATACATGATAGAAATATACTATTTGCTGCTATTCCATCCATTTGTGCATCAAGTCCGAAGAAAATCTCAATCTATAATGAAGAAATGATAATAGCTCACTGTTTTATAGGTTTTCTCATATTCAGTCGGAAGAGTTTAGATAAGACTTTCAAAGTCACTCTCGACGGGAGAATCGAGTCTATTTAGGAAGAATCACAGCAATTCTCCAATCCTAACAAAGTCATTCCTTCGAAATCCAATGAACAATGATTATTCATGATTATTCTTGATGCCCTCACTTGGTCGGGCTAGCACCTCACTTGTCTTCCTCCTCCAATCTCATCTATTCCCGACATACTTCACGTATTCATAGCTATCCAGTGGTTAAGAACCACAACATCCATCTCAACTATATTGTGACAATGTCTTATTATTGATCCCTCCCACGTTAGAAAGCTAGTTTCGTCCCTACTTGTTCCATCAATAAATCACATCAAATTCTAATAAAATTTTGTTTATAAAGAGTTTACAAATAATGAATCATATATTCATATCTACCGAAATATATTTTTAAATTTTAGATTATCCATCCTTAGATCTTGCATCCAAATACTATCGATAATAGTCTAGTAAATCTTTTTTTTTTTCACTCTTAAAATATTGTATTTTTTTTTCTATAAGAGAAAATTGCTAAAGCTTCCAAATGTCATTATGCCCTAAGAAATTTAGAAAGATTCCTTAGTTTTCCATTTAATCCTAGAATATAATACATTGTGCTTCCTTTGTTGGATTGAATTTTTATTTTTTTTTATATATTGTACTTCCCCTTTTTCTTTTATTTGACAACAGAAAGAAAAGTAGCACAATGAGAAAATCCGAGCTCGGCCTTCCCCGTTGCCAGTGGCCTAGCCTAGGCCATAAGCTCCTAATGGATCCTAAAAGTGGATCTGTAGCATCCCACCCGGATTCGATCCGTTGCAGGAAGGGAAAAAAAAGGACATATATGCGGCTCCGCGCGATTCTCCGCCAAACCCTAACCAAATCGGGGAGTTTCTAGATGGGCACAACTAATTTCCTAGTGAGCCCACTTTAAAAGTCTTCTTTTTTACCACTTTGTCATTTTATTTTTTGGTCAAAAATACCCTTCCATATCTCCTTCTTCATCTTCCCATCTTGTTGCCTTTTTTTTTCCGCGTGAAACCAGACAGAGGAGCTGTAGAGGAGAAAATGAGGGGAAAAAAAATTCTATTTCTCAAAATCTCGACTCCATATAGAAATTAAAGTCTAAATTTAGCTTAAATCTCCTCTCTCATTGTCTAACCCTAGAAAGTAGAAAACATAATTTTTTTGTGAGTTGACGGAGAAGAAAATGGAGTTGCGCAACTTGGCGATGGTTTCATTCGATGATCAAAAGTCATTGGAGGTATGAATCGATCATCTTTTTTTAATTTCTACAATTTTTAATTTTAAAGGAATAGATTTATTTAAAATAGAGATCGGCTAGGAAGAACGGTTTTGATTTCGCAGCCGTTCAGTGGGGTCAAATTCGCAGAGACTTGGTAACCGAGCTAGACGAAAATGAGCTACCCTACATTAGTCTATTTGGAAGTGTCGATCGGTTTGTTGAGCTCCGAAAGTTAATAAACTATTTTAGAGAATTACCAAGTTCCGACCACTGGATGACTTTGCCCGACATGGGTCATTGGATAGCGTCGAGATTTAATTTAGTGTTATTCTTCATTTCCAATGCCCAATGCCTAACTTTCCTACCGCTAAGATCACCGCCTCTGGCCTCAATTCTCCAGGTCAAGGAAGTGACCATGGCTTTCGTTGGAGGATGTCATTTTGTCCCGGTAAATTTCGTATCCTATATAGTTTACTATTCCTTCATCTCCAACATTTGAATACAAATACAGATCCGTAATGCAACTTTCAATCATGCAGGTTAAACTAAATGCAGGACATCTAGTTCCCAACATTGCGCTTAATTGGCACCGTCATCATGACCCAGTGGCAACTGGATGGCAAGATTTTTATATGGAGCGAATTGAACAATTCAAGCAACTTGTACCACCGACTATAGCAACACAAGATATCATTGAATTATAATCAATGATATGATGGATGACCTTATTATGTGCATATCTTTTGTTTGAACCAGTTAACAATTGTACTTATATTAAATGAAAAAAAGTTAAGTGTCATATATATCGCGGTGCCTTGTAAACCCTATTTATGTCTTGTATATCGCGGTGCTAAAGTTAGGTGTCACTTATTTGTAAACCTTATTTGTGTCTTGTATATCGCGGTGCCAAACTTTAATTTTGAAGTTATGAATGACTTGTGTATATGTTGGATCAATGATGCCAAGTTGTTGATATGTTTTGATACCAAGATGTTGATATGATGGACCGTTGTACACACGACATGCACGATATACTGAATTGATAACAAACTTACTTTCTACCGGGTTTTGCACACCGTATCACTTAAATTTCTAAAACCGTATCCGCGATCCGGGTTTACAGAACTGGATCAATTTTAGCTGATCCGGGACTGTAAATCCGGACAGAAACAACAAGTCCGGGCTGGCTAGCCCGGATGAGGAGTTTTCAAATTTCGCCCCCCACCCCCCCCCCCCCCCCCCGTCCGGGCTATCCAGCCTGGACAGATACTCTCTGTCCGGGCTAGCCCGGATCGGTCTTCTCTATCCGGACTGGATAGTCCGGACAGAGAGTATATGTCCGGACTGGTTAGCCCGGACGGGGGGCGAAATTTGAAAACTCTCATCCGGGCTAGCCAGCCCGGACATGTTGTTTCTGTCTGGATTTACAGTCCCGGATCGGCTAAAATTGATCCGGTTCTGTAAACCCGGATCGCGGATACGGTTTTAGAAATTTAAGTGATACGGTGTGTCGAGCAACAACTTGGCATCATTGATCAAACATATACGAAATTGATCCAACATATCAACAACTTGCCATCATTGATCCAACATATACACAAGTAATTCAAAACTTCAAAATAAAAGTTTGGCAAAATTAGTTAAAATTGATACGGTTTACAAAATTAGGGTTTACATATATTGAAGAACCGTATCAGGGCATGTCGAACAACAACGATCCAATATCTTCATGAACTTGGTATCAAAACATATCAACAGCAGAATAAATATCGTGCATGTCGAACAACAACGGTCCAATATATCAACAGTTCAAAAACGGTGTCTATATCAATACTTATCCATGCTTCAAACACACAGAACAATGACAACTTCATTTTGAGCTTGAGACTCATTTAAAAACAACGGCAACTACAACTTGATATATATAATATGTTCCTTGAGTACAACTTCATTTAAAAAGAACGACAAACTAAAAGGAATCTATGTTCCATGCTAACAACTGTTTTTTTGAATTTGAGACTCATATTAAAAAAGAACAACAAATTCTAGGTTCTTCGAGACTTCCGAGTGGGTTGCTTCCTTGTCGGTTGACGGCTTCTTGAAGAGGTAGGACGATTGGTGGGGGATTGCGCAACCGGCTGTAATACTGTGTCAATATCAGTTTGTGTGCACCCAGTTAGAACTGATTTTATCTTGACGAGGGCATTATAGAGCAAACTCGGACGCCTCTTGCTTGCGGTCTCGCCTTACTCTAAGAAGGGATTAATAATTGCTATAGATTCTTAAATTCTCTGCATATATTATGACAAAAACATATATAAGTTCGATTATACTTGATTAATTAACAAAGAATAAAAAAATCAAACATTACCTCGTCATTATTTGTCTGCGGGACATCTTCAATATTTGTCTGCGGGACATCTTGCGCCCCCTCTCGATTTGAGGCATGGGTGGACGGACCAATAAAGCGTCGAGATAGCTTTTCATACCACGCCATATAATCATGCGTGCACTCACCTGGGGTACTTGCCTCTACGCCTCGATGCTCCTATGCAAGTACATGATCTAACCAACTCAGTCACATTTCCTCAGCGTGTCCATATGCCACCGAGTAGTTTTTGCTCGTAAGTCCACTTTTTTCTCGAATAGGACTGAACGGTGGAGGTGGAATGTACTGACGACGCCCAAACTATCGTAACACCCGTACATGGTGATAAGTTTCAACAATTTCCTTCATTTTCAATATACCCATATAAAAAGATACTTCCTGAAATGGATAGGTATCTATAAAGGACCGATATGGGTCTCATGTCACCTGCAATGTCATGATATTAACAAAAATAATATCAAAATTTGATATTATGATCGTTTGGAAAAATACACCAAATAAATTTTTATTTTGCCTAACCTCGTTGACCGTCAGCGTGTCAAGTCTATCCCTAATAGCTCTGATATGCTCCAAAGACACTTTGTTGTCACGTTTGCTCAACCACCGGCATACTTGTGACTAGTCAGATCTGTATCCACCATTTAAGACCGACATTAAAGACGGAAAGTGAGTGAAGATCCACGCCTGCAGCAATGTTAAATACCCGGACATCTGTGCCGCATGGGCTCGAGAGGAAAGACCAAACTGTCTGTACAAATACGCTAGAGCTCCAGCACCCCAGGCATATGTATGCACGTTCTCGACATCATGTAGAAGTGCAAGATAGTCAACAGAGACTCTTGTGCCGCTCTTGTCCCCGAAAAGTGTGCACCTAAGAAGATAAAGTAAGAATGCTCGAACAACACATAATATTTTCCGATCTGAATCTGCATCGTCACACCGCTAAACCGTTCCCTGAGCCAGTCAAGGCGCACTGAAGCTCCACCTTTCGTGTTCAACTCCTGAAAAACTTCATTATAACCGACACCCAATGAGTCAGTTAGTTGCTCAACTGTAATGAGCCTATCTGTTCTGTCTGGAAGACTAACGGACTTTCTTGTTACTGGCAAACTAAAGAGACATGCTACATCATCAAGAGAGATCGTCATTTCTCCAAAAGGCAAGTGAAAGGTATTCGTTTCTGGATGCCAACGCTCGACAAATGCAGTTAGTTCAACGCTACTAATGTACTGATAAGAACATATTATGAGCGGTGCCAAAGAGGAATTATGGATGTGTTACACAAAACGGGTATTTGGCTGTCCAGATTCTAGAGACCATGTGTTTATTTTTCTCATGTGATTTATGCACCGTAATAGATCTCGTTCCTGAAATAATAACAAAGCAAAATATTTTAGAAAACCAACTACTAGGATAAAATTGAATTCAAAGTTATTATGTCTGACCTCATTCTTAGATATAAAGAAAGCAACGTGTGTTCTAAAACTCTTCAAAAGAGACAAATCAATCGATCCTCCATTTATTGGCCGCATTTCCTCTTCTTCTGAGTCTGACTCATCGATACCCCTACTTTCTTGCGATACACCTCGAGGAATGTGTAACGTAAGGGTCTCTGTGGCAGCATCAACCTGCGAATTTGGTTCGTCACGAATTTCATGAATGTTAGGATCGACGGCTGGACGGATCCCCGTTTTCTTCCTCATATTCGAGGCTGTTGGTCGAATCCGAGATGGTTGCGCCAGATCCATCTCTAAACCACCAACGATTTTATTTGCACAATGAAATTTTAAATTATCAAATATCACATATCACAATATGCTAATTATATTTGCGTATCTAAATCCATTAAATAACATAACATAAACACACAAGATCTATATTTCAATTTATTCCGGATTTGAAAATAAAAAATTAACCATCTAATCCAAGCACAAAAAAACAACTAATATTCACAATATAAATTTTGTACTTAACTATTATAATTTCCAACTAACATTAATCGATAACAACAATATAATCTAAACTATTTTAACTAATAAAAATTTTAATTTCACCATAACTAAATATAAAGAAATTATTTTTTCCCCAATCTCCTTGCCCCTCAACTAAATCTACCCTCATCAACACTCATTTCCAAATTTTTCTCTGAATCAAAATGCAAAAAATAACACAAAAAATTAGGGTTTCATTTTTACCGTAAAATCAAGAAAAACACTAACTCCTCTACTCCTTTAAATCCGCCTTTGTGGCGGAGTGCCGGTCGGGACACGGGCGGCCGGAGCGGGGGAAGCGGCCGGAAGAGGGAGGAGAAATGGATAGTCCGGCTAGAGCTCTTGGATAAGAGATTTCGGGTTATTGGGAGAGAGAGTGGAAAGAAGATGAGTTTAATGAAAGAGGAGAAGGGGAGAGAGATGGGTTTAGAGAAGGAGTTAATTTTGAGGGGAAAAAGTTGGGTTTGGGAAATCGGCTGGAGTGAAAGAGATGGAGAAGATGAGGGCAAAGGTGATATTTAGGTGTGCTCACTAGGAAAAAACAAAGGATTTTCAAAGAAGGGGTATGCGTACTAGGAAAAGTGGGCTCACTAGGATAAAATCTGTGCCCATCTAGAAATTTCCCCAAATCGCCGGTGATATCTCCCCCTCCGATATCCGTCACCTAGCCGAAATCTCGCCGGAAACGTCTCGAAATCGTAACAAGATTCAAGGTCAGCTTCCTTTTCTTTTTAATCTCTAGAGTTTGATTCTTTAGTGGTTATAGCAATTGTCAGATTCTTTTGAATCGTAACAAGATTCAAGGATATATGCCGGTGAAGCAACCCCTTTTACTGCCACTCAGGTGGCCCAATACAATTATTACACATGACGCCACTCAAAGAACGGTTAAAAGAGTTCTTTTATCTATTATTTTAAGTGGCATCACGAGTAATAATTGTATTGGACCATCTAAGTGACGGTGAAGGAACTCCCTTCATTGTCGGGGAATTTCCCGTTCTCTCTCTCTCTCTCTCTATATATATATATATATATATATATATATTCACAGGTGGTGAAGAGGATTCTTTCACCGCCACTTAGGTGACATAATAAAATTATTACACTTGGCATCACTTAAAATAACAAATAAAAAAATTCTTTAACCACCACTTAACTGGCGCCACGTGTAATAATTTTATTAGACCACCTGAGCGCCGGTGAAGGAATTCCCTTCACCGCCGATGAATTTCCCGCTCCCCTCTCTCTCTCTCTCTCTATATATATATATATATATATATATATATATATATATATATATATATATATATATGAGAAAACAGAAAATTCACCGCGGGTGAATTTCCCGTTTACTCTATATATATATATATAATATTTCTATAAACAATAAAGTATGAACACTGGTTCAGAAATAAAAGAAATCTTTGAAAGTTGATATTATAAAAATGTAAAAAAGTAATTCCGCAAAATAATAAAGAGTTGAGGGAAATTTCTATTTGCATACGATAAATTACTTTTGACCCCTGGATTACTTTTTACACCAACATCCTATTTTGTAATATCACGCCCAAATATTTTCTCAAATTTAACCCTCCATTCCTCTCTTTCTCTTCTACTTTCGTCTATTGCAATGTTGCAATTGAACCCTAAAGTTTTCAAATTTTCCTCTAAGCCATGCTTCGCTGTCTGCCCGCCTCCGTCACCACTCATAACTCCGTCGCTACTTATCGTTTTCAGCGTTACCCTCCGCCTCCAGCTCCAGCTCATTACTTTATGGTCAATCCCAAACATAATTAAATTTGGTCGAGTGTTAATATCCGACCAGTGACCAGCCATCATGGCAATAAAAAACATTATTAATAGTTAATTGTAAATAAAAATACAAAAAAAAGTAAGAATAATTTTAATATGCATTTGGGATTTATTCTCCGGCACCAATTAAACGTTCGATTTTTCTATTTGCTTCAAAAAAATTCAAACTCTAAACTTTAATTTCGTTTGTCACAGTGAGTTTGAAGAATTTAAAATTCTTTCTAACTTTTTAAGGAATGTAAATGTAAAAATGTGAGAGAGTTGGGAAATCGATGAATTTATAGGAGATATGTGTTTTTTTAAAATTTAAATAGCATAGAAAAAATATATTTTTTTTTTTTTGGGTTTTAGAAAGAGAACAAAGGAGGAAAACGATTACAGTATTTTATTTTTCTAAGAAATTTTAGAGATTTGGAATTGAAAAGGGTAATTTAGTAAAAAAAAAATATGGAAAACTTGTAATTATTTACAAGTTTCAAATATATGCATCAAGAGTAAATTGTCGTGTAAATAGAATTTCCAGAATTGGGAGGGCTTCACTAAAACAACTTAAGTAACTGTCCAAATTAAAAGAATAGCATCGCATTTATTTGAAGTCAAATTGCAAGCGAGAGAACTTATTTCTTAGGTTTACTGTTTTGTAATTACATGCGTTTATACCATAGATGAACATCATCGGCACATTGTATATCGCTAGAAATATTGTATAGCAGATAAGATACGAGAATAATATATATATATATATATATATATATATATATATATATATATATATATATATATATATATATATATATATATATATATATATATATATATGCTATTTTAATAAAAATGACCATTTTTAGATTCTCTTGCATTATAATTTTTTGGTTTCAGATCCTTTATATACACACACCAGCTCCCACTCGACAGGCCTGGAGTGGGAGTGTGCGAGAGAGAGAACTACGTATATAAATATATATATATAGAGAGAGAGGAGAGATACTCACTCTCACCCTTGGTCTGTTGAGTGGGAGTGGGTATAAAACAATAACATTGCATTTGGTGAAGGAAGCATGGAACTGATGGTATGTGGACAGTCGGTTTCGATTTAGATAAAAAATTGATTTGTGAGGGTGAAACTAGCTAACGTGCCGGTTGGACAAGCAAGGAGAGAGGGTGATTGCTGGATCGAGCGGGGGATGGGGCAAACGAAGGAGAACGAGGGGGAGAGCGATGGGTTTGAAAGATCGGATAAGGGATGAAGAACGTGAGAGGGTTAAAAATGAAAAAATATTAGTGCTCACTAAGAAATACTCTCTTTTTTAAAAGAGAGAAAGTGCTCACTAAGCAAATAGTGCTCATTAAGTTAAGTGGTGTGCTTGTTAAGGGCATCCATGGAAAAGCTTTAATGATATTACCAGTTTGCTCTTCTTGACAAGGGTACTCTTTTCTTCTCAATAAGCAAGGAGGAGTAGATGGGAGAGGAGCTGGAGGAGGGTAGCTTTACAAAGAAATACGGGTGCCCTTAGAAGCACTCTGTCCGATCCTTTAGCAACCTTGGGCTTTCCTGTTTGAAACTTCGCCCCTGAATGAAAGCCCAAAAACATCTCTGAGGCGAGGTATGCTCACCGGCCGGTGGGGGAAAGCCAACCCAACAAAAAAGAAACGAGCGCTTCCCCAAATCCCAGAGCTCTGCTCCTATCTACTCCTCCCATCCCAGCTATCCATGGCGGCCTTCCTCCCTTCCTCATATCTCTTCCCTCCTCACTTTCCATCCAGGGCGGTAACCAAACCGGAGGTGGTGCTACTTAGGCTCCATTCCTCCGCCAGGGCGGTGACCGTCCCTCAGAGGCTGCTGCCTAGCCGCGCTGCTCTGCTGGACCGCCCACTGGACACCCAGACCCTTATTGTCACCGCCAGTGTCCTCACCGCAGTCGCCCTCTCCCTCTTCCTCGGCCTAAAGGTGATCCATCGACTCCTCCATTCTCCAACTTTTTCTGGCCCCCTTTCGATTTTGCTAATTAATTTTTTTCTTTTGTGTTTTTGTTTTGCACAGGGCGATCCCGTGCCTTGCGAGAGATGCGCTGGCAACGGTAAGAAAAAAATATGGCGATTTTAAAATCAAAGCATTATTTGGGATAATTTTAATGGGAATGTGCTTAGTGTGCATAATGTAACGTTTACGAATTTAAAGAGCAAATTTATAAATATTTGAGTGGCTTGTTTGTATTATAACTTTGTTTTTTAAAAAAAAATTCAAGATAGTAATTCAAGTTATTGAGGTAACTACGAATAAATTGAACAGGTCACTGTTATTGAATAAGTGGACAATAATTTAGGTTTAACAAAATTTAATTTGGTTAAGATTCTAATATGGTATAATAGTTTATCGATATGTATTCTACAAACGATTGTGATAATTGTTGCGTGGAATGGAAATTGTATTGTGAACTAAACAAGGGAATGTGGTCTCCATATATCGAGTAGGATCCTATTTATTTAGAAAAAATTAGAACCTATAAAGTTCCTTGAACCAATATGGTTTCACAAATTTCTCGTGCAAAATTCTCCCCAAAAACTATAAAATTGGATTAATTTATAGCCCATCATGATCACAACGTCACACCCTGTTACTCATAATTTGTTCAAGAAAAAAAATTAACTGCATTTATTCTATATGCCATCAAAAAACCTTTTCTGATTTTGTAAGCTGCCTTCTAACTGTAACTGTTTCTTTGCTAGAATTTGATGGATACCACTTGTTTGCCCAGAAAAGTATAATTAAATTGCTTCCATGAACTACATTGTGTATTCTACTCAAAAGGGGTGCTAATTAAGATCTGTTTTATTTTCCATGATTAGGGGGAACAAAGTGTGTATTCTGCAGTGACGGTAAGATGAAACAAGAAACTGGCTTGGTTGATTGTCGAGTGTGCAAAGGTGCAGGTATGCTTTTGTCAATGTTTCAACTATTTCGAGATGTCATACATATAAGTTGAATGTCTACAATTGATTCTACTGTAACTTCTCCTAAATTGTACGTCTTTTTGTTGGGTGGCATGTAGTAAAATTTTCTTTTCCCTAAGAAACGGATTTTTGGGGGGGGGGGGGGGGGGGGGGGGGGGATTATGAACACTTAGGAAAGATTATGGCATTCCCCAGTACCCATTGTTTATGAGGTATATATACATTACAAAGGGTAGCCCCCAAACAAAACAACCATAACAAGTGCTGAATTGAACAAATTATTATTATTATTTTTCGAGAACAACGGTGGGTATATCCCCCCGCATTTCATTAATAAGTACTTAACGAAACATGCATAAGGTTACTATTATAAATAATGTGTTCCAGTGATGGACACTATAATAATTACTACATCATATAATTAAAAACATAAAAGTGAAGATGCATGGTTTTCATCCCCATATCTCTTCTTGTCCTCATTGCTTGGGACCCCTTAATTTTGCTATGACTCATCCTCTTCTTCCTCCGCAATCTCTCTCAATTCCAGTCTTCTTCTAAGGTCTCGGCGGGTAACTGCCTGAATAGATTATTATATAATGACAATTTCTGGGCGGAGTGTAGCAAAATTTTATTGCTAATTTATTTGCCAATAAACATTTAGATGTGCACATTTGAGAACGTTTCTAGCGACATACACTTTTTTTTTTGGAAGGTGCTAGTGTGTTTGCATGCAAAGAAACTCCTTTTTAGTTTTTTTTGCATGAAAATTTCTTTGGGGATGTAACAACTCAAGAATTTAGTCCTTGATTATGCTAAATTATCTCCTTTAATTATTGTTGATTAGAATTTTAAAAAAAAGCTCATTTAATTATGATGGCTAATGTTTTTCTAGCAGTCAAGGTATCATAATTATAAATTTTAAAACTAAAATGTAATAAATAAGATTTATTAAGAAGGTTATTGGTCTTGTAAAGTAATTTTCCAAGTTAATATTGAGGAGGGAGGATCAGTAATTATGAAAAGTATAGGATGGTGACATGTGTCACAATCCTAATGGTTGAGGCCAAAATTTAGAGAAAATTTTTGCTTGATTTCAAAGTTCTTTCAGCGGTCCCATGTCCTACTTAAGATATGTTGTTCAAGTCATGCCCATTCTTTGTAGCTCATATATGTGTTGCTTAGTGACATGTATTTGTAATTTTGTGTCGCCCAAATCATAAGTTCTATTTGGTTTTTTCCACTAGGAAGATGTGATATTGCCATTAGTGTGCTGACAATGCTTTCTTTTTTTCTCCTATGATTTGTAAACATTGCTGTGAACATGAATGCTGTCAATTTGACATGTACGATGGGTGTCTGATACAACAATCCTCCAGTATCTAGACATGATGACATAACTAGATATGTCCATTATTAAAAATATATTTATATTTAGGTCATGCAAATACATGTATTTCATTCACATAAGCAAAAGACAAAATATTTAAATGAATCATAAATATTTAGTTTTTACTAAGAAGATTGAATAACATCTTCCATCTTGTTTCTACTTTTGAGGTGAATAAAAATTTAAGCATTTGTAAGTATCAGACATTGACACGGGTGCCGTATGTCCGATATGGCCAGACACACTATTTGTTGGTTTGGTGAAAAGCATCATACATATTGCTGCTTTTTTGGATACCCACCTGCATGTATAGCATGCGTGTGCATATATCTGATTCAAAATATTTAAATAATTGGTAAACAAGTCATGACTTTCATTACCTTACTATGATGGTGGGGTTTGGTCTGCTATGTGCTATCCTAGAATTGTGGGACCACCTAATGCACCAACAGGCCCATGCCAATGTTGAAATGATCTTTTTTAAGCCAAGGGGTGGACACTAAGTCAACCAGAAGAAGAAAGATAAATTGTATTGGTAACTTAAGCTGATTACAACACGTCAACTTATTAAAGTCTGAAATTCATAACAACAATGAAAATGTTCTCAGCTCTAAAGATACTTGACACCTGAAGTTCAAAATAGCATAATAAAGAAGTCAACAATATCAGCAAGTCAAGATAGGATTAACTCCACCAATAACTATATAGCAATGTTCTTTTTACCATTAACGGAAGCTGCAAAATCGAACAGCAAGGTCAAACCAGCTTATCTGTTGTTCAGTTAAAAAATTAATATGAAAAAAAATCAATAACATGCGAGGTTCACGTTTAATGTTGATCCTGCTCATGCAAGAAAATCTATCATAATAGAGCAAGCAATATATATATGAGAGAGAGAGAGAGAGATGAGCTGACAGTTCACGCAAGTTACCTGAGTTGCAATTCATTTCCACTATC
Organism: Dracaena cambodiana; assembly: GCA_036321105.1. Classification (NCBI taxonomy): domain Eukaryota; kingdom Viridiplantae; phylum Streptophyta; class Magnoliopsida; order Asparagales; family Asparagaceae; genus Dracaena; species Dracaena cambodiana. The sequence continues at coordinate 41,009,766 of JAYEPQ010000005.1, forward strand.
TTCAATAATCTTTTTAATTTTTTTTTTGTGGATTATGATCTTGACCCCCTAGGATTCACTCATTACCAATTTCTTAGGTTTTAGTTTTGATTTGGTACTCCATCAAGTTGATACAAAATTAACGGTTTTTCAATGAATAAAATATTTTGTATGCACTTAATGAAAGGATAAATGAATTTCAAAATTTATGAAATTTAATCTGAAAGAAGTTAAGGAGGTAAAGATAGTAATTGTTAAAAAAATTGAAGAAAAGTTATTGGATCATTATAGTTTTGCCGCTAGCACACGTAACTCTTCCTGAGCTGGTGGCTCACCTACAGTAATCCCATATATATATATATATATATATATATATATATATATATATATATATATATATATATATATATATATTCTCATTTATGGATGTGGACATGCTCTACTAAATGGTTAGGCATTTAACCTCATTTTATGCAAAGAAGAAATAACCCGAACTTGAACCTTGTACTTCCCATAGCCTCATCCTTTGCAATATGCATGCTGTGTCTGATTGCATATAATGTAAATAAAGATAAAGATAACAGTCGAAGGAAAGAAAGAGGATATAGAGAAGTACATTGTTTTCTCTAGCCTGAGATGAAGTACATTGTTTTCTCCAGCTTGAGATGAACAAAGCCACTGAAATACGTGGAAGAGAAATCTTGTTCAAATCTTATTTCCTTTTCTTCTTTGTATTCTCTTTCTTCCCTGTCTTCATCTTCCTAATTCCTTGAAAACTGAAACAAGGCATTATAAAATCTCGAGATAATTTTCTTACATTTCCTGTCCTGGTTTTGATGATGTTATCCCTGTTTGGTTATTGGGCATTGATGTGATATCCTGTGTCAAGAATTTTGAATATTCTCTTTGTCTAGATTCTTTCAGTTCCAAATGAATCTGAAGAACCTTTTTCCTTTTAATGTCCATGCTTTGTGACCATAAATGGCAGGCAGATAGTACTTGTCCACTTGCCAATGTAAGGCAGATCCCAAGCTTGTTTGTAGTTTGTCAAAGACAAGGTTCCAGGCATCATCATCATATGTCAGGCCGATAACTAGTTGTAAAACAAAGTAAAAAGACTTCATCAATTCTTTTCATGAGCTTCTTTAGTTTCAAGATTTACCTCTAGCAGAACCCGTTGTCAATGGGTAAGGCCTTGGATGATGATGGTATTACTCGAAATCTAGACACATTTCTTTTCCAAAGTGTTGGTTAGATGAAAAATCAAGGGCGATCCATGGATTAGCTTGTAGAACACCATTCTTTGAAGTTTTGGCAATTGAGGTTGGCAATCGATATGCAGTAGCAGGTGATTCCTTAGCATATATACTTCTTGATGTTCCTTGAACATCAAGACTAAGCTTGTAGAACTTTTCATTTATTTGCCCTAATGGTCTAGGGTTTGGTTGCTGACGGAGAGCCTCTCCATCTTTTAGTGGTCCTGCATGGATGTATCTTCTCTATGATTGTGATTTTTTGTGCTTTTTCCCTTTTCTGGTGTCAGCCATATATCTTACGTACCTTCTCGCCTTATTTGCACTTACTTTATACAGTCCTTAAAAACCGTTTAATAAAACTGTTTAAAGCTTGGCGCATTTTGTGCAGGGTTGATACTGTGTAAGAAGTGTGGGGGTTCAGGTTACTCAAGACGATTGTGAGTTAATTCTAGCTAAACCGCCGGTTTTTATCATTCAAACCTCAGGAACAGCTTGCGACTGAAGGTGCAGCCAAGGGTAAAGCCAGGGAACTGAGGACTTCCAAGGGCACCTTTTTCTCAAATTTTCTTGGACCTGCACTGGATACTGGATGTTTGATCAAGATTAGGTTTGGAAAATAGAAGAATGCAATGTAAGATTAGGAGCTTCATCCTGTAAATGCATAATCAGAAAAACTACTGTTGTCTTTTTTTTTTCTTCCTTTCCTTTGTGTAAATCAATTGAGTTTGCTCAGAAGAGCATTAGTAATGTGCTTGCAGCTTATCCTGGTCTTCGAACAGGTCGCCTGATATTTTTTTAGTCAGTGTCATATATTATGACATAATCGTTGAGACATTTTCTACTTAGCAACAGGGAAGAATGAGACGGGAAATAGAAAAGGGGACTCAAATCAAGTGGAAGATATGCGTGCCATTTGCCACAACAGAAATTAGACAGGGAAGGGGTAAAAAAACGGGTAAATTGCGTTTGCCGGGAGTCGAACCCGGGTCTATTGCTTGGAAGGCAATTATCCTAACCGTTGGACTACAAACGCTTCTTACTACTTAAAACTACTGATCCTTATATTACTTATAAATCAACTGATAACCCCACCCCTTCATTTGGGAATTTCTGTTCGCGAATCCGACACTCCTCAGCTTCTCTCCTCCTTCAGAGTCAACCGAACCTCTCCCTTGCCGTCGCCGCGTCTGCCGGCTATCTCGCCCTGGACCTCCATCGCAACCCTTCTCTCTGCGACTCCGCCCTCATCAGCCACCGGTAAGGACTTCGGAATACTCTTTTTTTTTTTTTTTTTAATTTTGTTTGGACAAAGATGTATTCTTGATTTGTTAATGTTTGCAGCGTTGGAGGGGAAGGGAGTACGGATCGATTGGTTAAGGTTCTCGTAAAGAAATTCAAGTGGATTTTGTTGAGGAGCTCAGAGCTGTTCTACAAGTAATGGCCATTTATATTTCTCTCTTTTTATATGAGTTGAAATTAGGGATTCTTGCCTAGTTTAGGGGTTAGGATAACATGTCAATGGACTTGAATAGAGGTATTTCCATGGGAAGCCACAGATATAGCTTCCATAAAGCCGTCAATGTTCCCGGTGTGGTAGTCTGTTGGAAGTATTAATCCCTTTCCTTTGATCAGTAGCAGTACTAGTGTATTTTTCTATCATTTCTTTGTGAAAACCAAAAAAATTACCGAGTACAATGCAACTTCTTGCTAAGAGATGTTTATGTGCAAAGAGAGTACTTTATTTCTGCTCATTTGTGTGTGCTACACTAGTGAAATATGCCTGATGAATGCTCCATCCTTTGAAAGACTTTAGTCCCTTGATTTGATAACAACTTTTTAAATATCGGCAAATACCTTCGTATACTGCATATATCACATTCGGTATCCAATATGCGACGTAACATAGAATATCAGCCTGATATTGTCAATATGATATGCCCGATAATGTTGATTTTAAAACCATAAGTGATCAATTGATATTGATACCAAATCCCATATTTAAACCTTGTTTGGAACTAACTCTATTCTAACTTACTTTTAAAGTTACTTTATTATGTGATCACATATTCATAAGAAACCTTTTCTAATGATTCATCCAAAACCCATCACCTATTTAGGAGAATGAATAAACAGCGTGGAAGTTTTGATACATTGATCAGCTGCACAACAAAGTTGAGTGTCATTCAGATGGATTTTAATAATAGTCATCATTAATTTTAATGACTGAAAATTTGGGTTTGGGTGTTATATGTTAAATTTTCAAAATCAATAATCTCATCTCCTCTTAAATGACTAGTTTATGTCTAAACTACAACACATGGCAGCAATAGCTACCTTTTGCTCAACTTTTCCCACATTGAATTCATGCTCATAAATGAATGGTGCATTCCTACCCTAGTGGTAATATATTAATATTTACAGATTTTTTAATTTGTCCCGTGGGAACAATGCAACAAATTTGATATGGAATAGCAAGATGTTTACTTTCAAGAAGCTAACTATTCTTCTCCATCATTATTTTCTTTGGTCCAGATAAGGAAGGAGGCACTATGGGTGTGGTTTGCCATGATACTGACTGTGATGATTACAGTTTGTATCTTGTTAGATGCCATCCCTATTATTATTTATCTTTTTTCTTTTCCTTTAATTGGATGTTTTGTTTTGAATCATGGTTTAAAAATGTCATAATCAGCATCAGCCAATCATTTGTTGTGTCAAACTCAGCAATATCAGATCTATATTTTACAGTATATCGTGTATTATATTCCTCTAAATCCGATATACAATATATGTGAGATATAGGTGTTGGCTGATATTTAAAATCTTAGTTTGAGTAGAATTTGCGGAACTACAACTACAACTAAAGTGACAACAAAAACATCAAAGACTTTATCCTTTTTTTTTTTGGGTCGTATCATTTTAATTAGCTGGATGTGGAATGGAGATACATTTGCAATGTGAATCTTGATTGATTCATCTGACAATGGTTTCTAGAGGCACTAATCAATTAAGTTATCTTGTACTTGTAATTTGGTAAAAGTATTGACCTAAGAGTGGTAGATTCTTATAGATGCTCAAACTGTTGGGCATAAATTCTTTTTTTTTTTTTCTGAGGATGGAAAAGTGCATTATAAACTATTTTCTCAGAGAATTGGTCATTTTCTGAACTCTTTATTGGTCTAGAGATTTTTATGGTTATTCTTCAGTTGCATGTGTCGGTCACAGCGGAAAGGATGTGTAATCTATTTTATAAATTAAAAATTTATTCTAATTGAAAAAAGCAAGGTAAATAACTCACATGGTCTGACTCCATATTTTTCCTCTCTCATCTAAATATGATCTAGGTGTAGGCTTCAAGTGCTGCTTCCCTGCTGAGCCAATTAATGTGAAACATCCTCTTTATGTGAAGTAGGTTGAGTGACAGAAAATTTGAAAGAAAGGAAGAGATGTGAGAATGATGTGTCTTGTTTCATTTTCTCCTAATATATATGGAACAAATTTTGTTCTTATCAAACCATAAAAGATAGATCTCTCAAAATGAAAATATGATAGGATCATATCCTCCCACTAGAGAAATCAAAGAGGATAAATTTCTTTCCATCAAAGGTGTCTGAGAGAATAAAAACTCCCCAACAAAAGATCCAAGTGGATAAAATAACAGTAAAAAAATTTAAGCTATAATAATTCTCTATAACAAAACTCAGCAAATAAAATATTTACTGTTGTTTTATCAAGAAGATTATATTGGATTGTAAACCAAGATTTAAACTACTCGTTCGTCTAGGTTTGTCTGAAATGAGACTGAACTAATTTGCGGAGCTTAACTCATGATATGGTAAGCCTAATAATTAATTAATATTTTACTAATTTAATCATTGCCTTCTATTTATCCTTTTAATCTAACACCAATGTATTATGATAATTTGTGCTCCTGCAAATCTAGTTTGCATTAACACCTGGCTAGGAATTTAGACTAGCCTAAATTTGCTAATAACTTATTGTGTGTACATCCAAAAATATTGGTCAGGAGATTCTTGTAAGTTCCTAAATATATCTTTTTGCATCTAATTTATTGCTTTAGCAGTTTTATACTTCAATCACATTGCGTTGGTAAATCAAAGTGTACCCATTCAGTATAAGTCCTATTATGGGTTTAATAGGGACGATATTACATGTGAAGAACTTGTCTTCATAGTCAGCTTGTTAGCACATTTCAAATGCACCTAGTACATTATTGAAAGATCTCATCTTGTATGAAGGGAATCTTGATAGTCATTGAACCACTTAGATAAGCTAATGCTTAATTAGTGATAGTCATTAAGCCACTATTTATAGATGGCAACTAATACGATTAAGCCCTACCAAGCCTAATTGTAGTTTGGAGTCTTTGGACATTATTTATGGTCCGTGGAAATTAAATCTCTTGCAATTTCATCTTAATAATTGCCAAATCTATATGATCTTGATATCTCATATATATTAATTTTCATATATATTAATTTTCTCGTAATAACTCACTAAGTAAAACCTTAATTATGCAAATTAATTACAAATATATTTTATTTATAAACATCGTAAATAAAATGTATCACATGCAGTTTTGTTATGGCTATATTTGGACATAAAATGCACAACACGAGATTAAACTGCAGAAACAGTGAGATAATTTCCTTTCCTCCATGTCAAGGATTTAGCAACAGCACCCAAGCACCTATTTTGCCACTTTTCATGGATTGGAATTTGACACCATTGTAAGTGATAGACATCAATTTGACAACTAGTCATACAATGGTCAATCTTTCCATGGAGCCTAGTGCTTGATTACTAGCACTATTTTGGTGGAGAAGGCATTTATTCTGATGATGATTCTTGCATAGAAGAAGAAGAGTTTGAAAAACCCTGGTTAAAAACTACATGTAGCCTATGTGAGAATTGACAGTCCATGTCACATTATGTTAATTCATGGAAAATATCCATTCTTCATTACAGTACAAGTTAGCATATGTTGTATGTTCTTATGTTGTTAACAATTTTCTTTGGTTGGTATGCATGAAATGTTGGTTGATGTCGAAGTCCATTAATCTCTAATGTCTTTTAATCCTTCTGACTTATTTCCCTGAAGCCCCCAATAGCCCCAGTGTATTGTGTCAAATCTACCAAATGTAGTATGAATATTCTCATTTTTTGTTACGTGTTCTTAGCCAGAGAGCAGTCTAAAACTAGGTTTTTTTTCTGATCTCTTCCTTTTTTGCTGCTATATAGTCTAACGATCAAGATGTAATTAATATAACAAATGCCCACGTTTTGCATTGTTTTAATCATAGAACGATGAATTTCATGTAGATGAATCTTTTAGATCATCTGATTCCTCTCTATGTGTTGTTTTCACAAATTTCATTTAATGGAAGGATGTGTGTCCTATATCAAGAGTTGCAAAATGTATATGTATGTAGCAAGATCCAAACAAGAGCTTGATGTATCATCATTATTGTGGTATTTCTTTTTAAGACTTTTTAACTGCGATAGTATACAATCTACTTTTTCGCTACAGTTCCCATCACTTAAGTGCTGAATATCATTAAACTTTAGGGGTATTTACAGATCTGTGCCTTAAATCTTTATAAATTATAATTTAGTCCCCCAAATCTTCATATTTAGGATTTAGTCCCCCAAATCCTTTAAGTTATTACAATTTAGTCCCCCAGTTTATATTTTGGTCCGATTTTTTCGTTCTACCCCTGATTTCCTCCACTTAATTTCTCCTTTCCTCTTTCCCCTCTCTTCTTGGTTCTTATTGGGTTCCCCCTTCTTCTTCTCTTCTCTCTCTATTCATTTATTGGGTTCTCCCTCTCTGTATTGAGACCAAATGTATTATTCTCTACTAAATGTATTAAACTTATAAATGAATTTATTCAATATAGAGAGAGAGAACCCAATAAATGAATTTATATTAAGACTTAAATGTTTAATATATTTAGTGGAGAATAATACATTTGTTCTCAATACAGAGAAGGAGAAAACAATAAATAAATAGAGAGAGAGAAGAGAAGAATAAGGGGGGAATTCAATAGGAACTAAGAAGAGAAGGGAAAGAGGGAAGGAGAATTAAGTGAAGGAAATTGGGGGTAAAACGGAAAAATCGGGCCAAAATATAAACAGTGGACTAAATTGTAGTAACTTAAAGTATTTGGGGGACTAAATCCTAAATATGAAGATGTGGGGGACTAAATTATAATTTATAAAGATGTCAGGGACAGATCTGTAAATACCCCTAAACTTTATTGTATAACGATTACACTGTTTATTTTGTGTCCCCAGCATGGTTCAGAAACAAATTAGAAATAACTCTATATTTAATTAGTCGCAAAATTAATCTTTAAATATCTTTTCCTGCAGCTTGTTAATTAGGCTGAATATCGTTGTACTTGCTGTTTCAAGTTTTTTGATTATTTAATTTGAGTTTTATCTGGTTGTCCAGTAACATGTTTTGGTGAACATGGGGTTGGTACTGGGAAAATGAAAGTAGTTAATTCTTATCCATGTTTATAATCTTTTTTTTCATTCATCAGTCAGTAACCATTGCTTACATGGAACAGCCAAAAGTATTGCATGTGATGCATAAATGTGTTCTTCATAGAAAAAGTAAGTTATAATGGTAAAAAAGGAAAAAAAAATAGCGAATAGCTTCTGTAGTAAGAATAAAGGAAAAAGAACCACCCCTCCCCTGTCCTGAGATGCATTTCCCTTAGCAGTATCCAATGAAACTCATATTCTCAAAGTAAAGAATTATTTTACATCTGTGATAATGCTGGTCTTTAGGTGAAGGAAGAATTATGGTTTCAGATACTTGCATCTGCAGAAATTCTAAATGCACACCACTTTCCTCTTAGTGAGCACCATATTACTTTTTAAACTATGTGGTTTTTGTTAGAATTCATGCTTTGAATCTGTTAATTTTTTAGAGCTAAAAATTAAGGAGAATCTATTTGTCAATTATATTATATTCACTTGTTCAAATTTGTGAATAGAGTAAATGTAAATTGGCTTAAAAAACATAATATGAACGGGTGTGAATGGCCGAATGGGTGCTATTATTTGAATGAGTGTGATTGTTCGAATGAATGCGGCTGATTGAAGGATGTGACTGTTAGAACGGGTGCCAATGGTTGAATTGTGTAACAATTCAAACATAAGCGTGTGTAATCATTTGAAATGTTACAATAGTTCATACACTACTTGGCCAATGGATATATGGATATATGCTTGGAAGATAAATATGAAGGAGTGACCATTTGAACAGTTGTAATGGTTCATACACCATTTGAATTTCAAACAATGCGATTCACACCATTTTGCCATAAAGAGTTGCATCCCTTAAATAATCTATAAATAGACTATATCTTTGCATTTCATAAAAGTAGAAGAAAAGAAGAAATTCGTTTTTTTTATAATAGAATTTCATTATGCATTCATTTCATTCATATACAACAGAGAGTATAGTTTTATTTTGATTCATTGAGCCAATTAGATTGCTATTTCCTTCCGATTGTAGTGTGATCGTTGTATATTGGGAGACTGATGTTCATTAAGTTCCAGAAGCCTTTATAGTGGATGGCGAATCGGTTTTAAGAACATAGCGTTCAACGATAGACTCGATCTTCTGTTCTAATGGTTTTCAGTAATGTCTTTCTAACTCTTATTTTTATATAGTTTATTTAGTTATTTGCTTTCTTGTAAGTCTACAATCTATTTAATTTTATTTTACATGTTCGGATTTCCAATATCTAGTTTTTGTTTAGTTCAAGTCAATATAACAATATCTAATCTGTCTAATAAATTCCAACAGTTTTTTCTTAGTGAGCACCAACCAATTTTCCACCTCACCCTAATCTTTTTTAACTCTTTGCCCCGTTTTTTCCCTAGCAAGCACCATCTTTTATTTCCTCCGATTCCACCCATCTTTGGAAACCCTTACTCTTTTCGCTGCTCTCTTCACTGTCCCCCCTTGCTATCGTTCGTCCGCTGCCGTCACTGTCGCTTTGTTGAATGGGTTAGAGAAGGGGAGGAGTGGGGATGACGCTCACTAAGAAAAGGGCAGGCCCCTTTTTGTCAAAAAAATAGCAAAGTTGTAATTATTCTCAATTTAACCCATGATGCTTACTAAGACGGAAGTGGTGTGCATTTAGAATTTCCTTTGCATCTGGTTAAATGGTATCCTACAAGCAATCCCCCAATACCTCAGGATATACTTATGAACACAGTAAATCTCATACTGAATAACTTAACATGGTATGAAAGCTCAATTACAGATAAAATCCCAAACTCGGCCACACCTAAATGGTGGAATGACTCTGGAACCTTGGGATATTCTGTCAAACCTAATCTCCAAGCACGATAACTTCAATTGAATATCACAATTTGACATATCCCCCAACCAAAATTATCTGTTACTGTTTTATGTAAAGTAGTAATGGGAAAGGTAATAAAAGTATGTAATTGTCAATTTGGTAAGTAATTATGATGAGGTGGAAAGTGTGTCATCTTTGTACTCATGAAGTGGCAGATGCAGACCATGTGGCAGTGGCTAGAGAAGGACAACACAGTACCTCTTTGCAGTCTACCCAACGAACCTGATATAGTTAACATAAGAACTTGTTAGTATGTAAAGTGTTTGAAAGATTGTTAATTCCTATAAACCTCATGATTGTATGCATTTGTTTCTTCTTATTCTTTCCTCTCTTTTTTCCCTTTTGGCTATGCATATAAATTTCAAGTTCATTTCCTCAGTGTACTTTTTCTCTCGCTTAGTATCTCGAGGAAGAGCTTGGCATTGAGCATGGGGGTATGAAAAGAATAAAGACTGTCCTTGATTCAAACAATATCTTGAACCCAGGAAAGTTAATTCCTTCTCTTGTTTGTTTATAAATGCGATTGATCTTTTCTTGGACTGTTTGTTGTCAAAGTCTTGAGTTTGTCTTAAGCTGCATATTTGTGTGAGAGATATTTCATCAATGAAAGGAAGGCTGCATATTTGTGTTTGAAGCTGCATATTTGAAGATGGGTTACGGCCGCTCACACATGGTGTCGGATACTTCCTTCATTGCAAAAGTTACAAGTCGATTAGGGAAATTTTCCAGCCAAATTATTTTAGTTTCCTACATGGTACCTTCATTAGCCACATAATCTATACACTTATTGTCCTCTCTCCAAATATATTAAACACGAACTCGTACAAGGCAATAACTCAACAAACAAGCATCATAGAGCAAGGAGTAGCAGCTACTCCTTATATTATTCTTAACAGAATTGATGATATCGGGGACATCTCCTTCAAACATAATCTTCTGTCCTAGAATTATATCTGAAACCTAACGAAGTAACTCCCACAATTCTTGGATCTCTATTTTTGGCACTGACACATTGGCCGTCGAAACACTGCCACCTCCTACTAGGATCCCAATATCATTCTGCATGACAAACCAGCATTCACCTTGTTTTCACGAATAGATCTGTCAAACCTAAGCTTAAACCAATTACGAGGAGGGAGCTCCCAAAATACTCGTATAGGCATATGAGGTTTAGGCACTAAGTCCTTGAGGCTCCAAAAGTTTTAAAGCTGTACTAGAGAATGAAGAATGGTTAGTTCAACCTTAGAGTCACATCTCTTTAATTGCCCCAATTGTAGTCCTTGTTACTTGTGCCGGACTAAATTTTTTGTATTAACAAAAATTAAAGCATCCTTCCCCTTCCAAATCTCCCAGTTCATATACATGAGGATATGGACTGATTTGATGAACTTCTTAAGAAGAGATGTGCAAGTGCCAACACTAGAGAGTATGGATAACCAATGACCCCACTCCTGCCAAGTAGGCTCAGGGCCGACTTGTGCCTAATTTGATCCTAAATAGCCATCAAACTCTGGCATGATATGCTCAGAAGTTCCAAGGATTCGTCAACTATGCCACATCGAGAACATATAGTATCAAACTGCATGTTGCAGCGGCTGAGAAACACATGAGTAGCCACATAACCCTGAACAATTTTCCACACTGAGACCTTAACACGTGGTACTGCTATTGATCTCCATATCCACTGCAGATTAATATGAGACTCATTTTGGCTAAGCTGCTTATTAACAGTGGAAGAGCTAAGTCCTCTTAGTGGAGTACCACACTAAGGAATCATAACCTCGCTATATCCTCACTATAGCACTGCGGGTTCGAATTGAACAAACGACCTCCACAAGAGAGCAGTGACATGTCATCTGAAATTTCTTTCGATCCCACATCCGGTCGGGTATAATAAAACTGCAACTACGTCAATCCATCACCAAAGATATCTCCTATACCAAACGAGTATATGATCATAATCTGTCTACTTTCCTCTCTTTCAAATTGTTGAAATGCGACATTATATGCTTGTATACAAGTAATTCTCTCATTATAGGTTTTAGGTGCTTTAATTGAAAAGCTTCTACTTATTCTAGTCAGGCGTAATGAGAATTATGATGTTATGTGAGACAGCCAACACATTTATAACTTTTAACCTCCACCATCTAACATTCTGACGATTACTATGATCTCCTTCTCATCATGAACCTCAACTTTCCATCAAGCATGTAAAAAGATACCTGAGCTTTTTCTGATTTGCTTATAAATCTTTCAACTTTTTAGTCATTATCTTTAATAGTGGAATGCTGATTCAGCACACTTATATACTCTCCTTTTAGATTTTACTATGTCAATTATGGGAAATTCTAAATGCGCACCACTTTTTTCCTAATTTTTTTTTTTCCTAGTGAGCACCACCAATCTTTCAATTTTAACCTCATTTTCTATCATAACTCATTAGTTTCCTTTCTAACTTTTCTTTTCTCCTAGTGAGCATCAACTACAACTCTCGTTCTCCCCTTACCTTTGCCCGGTCGCCCCCTTTCCCTCGCCTTTTGCCATTCTTCCCATCACCATGCGAAGAATTTCGCAGGTCGCCTCCTTCCGGTCTCACAGTTACATGATGGGTCTCACAGTTACATGATGGTTAAGGAAGGAAGGAGAAGCCTCATGGTGCTAACTTAGAAAAGGGTGAAGTCCATTTTTATTTTAAAAATAAATGATAAATTTATAATTATTTAAAGTTAAAAAAGTGGTGTGCATTTAGAATTTTCCGTCAATTATTCTCTAATTTTGTTTCTGTTCGTGTTCCATCGTCGAAAGAGTCCAAAGTCTATGATTTAGAAGTATAAGAGACGCAATTCAGCAACACAGTTTCACACTCGCAGCAAATTGTCCCAAGACAGAGAGGACAAAGAGCCTGACTCTATATTCCACCTACTTTAGTTGCAAAACATTGAACCTACTTTCACCATCGCTTTGGTCTCTTTCATAGCTCCAACTTATATAATTGTGATACCCTGGTCCCTATGCTTCACCTCATCCCAAGTTGCCCAGCATCCACAACTACCATGTCCACAACTACAGCCACTCCTGTTGAGATTGAAGAGTGTCGAGGTGTTCTGCGAGTCTACAGCGACGGCTCCATCATCCGATCGCCTGGCCCGAGCTTTCCTGTTCCGATACGTGATGATGGGACCGTCGAGTGGAAAGACGTAGAATTTGATCCCGAGCACAAACTTTCCCTCCGTCTGTACAAGCCCCGAGACTACCTTCCTTCTGATGGCCCCAAGCTTCCGATCATCTTCTACTTCCATGGCGGTGGGTTCTGTATTGGGTCTCGCACTTGGCCAAACTGTCAGAACTACTGCCTTCGTCTTGCTTCTGAGCTCCGTGCTGTCATCATCTCCCCAGACTATCGCCTCGCCCCTGAGAACCGTCTTCCTGCTGCAATCGATGATAGTGTATCGGCCATCAAGTGGCTTTGTGCCCAGGCCACATCAGCTGAACCTGATACTTGGCTGACTGATGTTGCTGATTTTAGCAGGGTGTTTATCTCTGGCGATTCTGCGGGTGGGTCCATTGCACATCATTTGGCAATCCGGTTTGACGCGGTATCTGGCCGTGCTGAGCTGGCACCAGTCAGAATCAGGGGGTACATTCTGCTGGGCCCCTTTTTTGGGGGGACGAAACGGACAAAATCCGAGGCAGAGTGCCCCAAGGATGCATTCCTGAACCTGGAGCTGAATGACAGGTTCTGGAGGCTATCAGTGCCGCTGGGGGCGAACGCTGACCACCCGTTGGTTAATCCGTTTGGACCTGAAAGTGTGAACTTGGAGGTTGTTGACATCGAGCCGATGCTTGTTGTGGTTGGTGGATGTGATCTGTTGAGGGACCGGGCAGTTGAGTATGCAGAGATGTTGAAGGAGTGGGGAAAGCCCGTGGAGGTGGCTGAGTTTGAAGGTCAGCAGCATGGATTCTTTACTATCAACCCTTGGTCTGAACCTGCAAACGAGTTGATGCAGGTTGTCAAGAGCTTTACTGACAAGAATGGTGGTAGCTCTAGTTGAATCTGGTTGTGCTTTCGGTGTTGATGTGTGCTCCTTGTGTTGATGGTGGGATGCTCCTCGTTGCGTTCAATTAAACTTTTGTGTTGACGTGTGTTTGTTGTGTTGATAGGGATCCTCCCCGTGCGTTAGATTAAATGTTGGTATCTTAAGAGTCATTGTTGACACCTTTGTATGTCTTTCTTGTATTAAAACTTGATTTGGTAGTTGGTGTTACGATTCCTCTGTTAATTATGCGTCTGAAAGCTGTTTGGACAAGGAAATTTCCCCCATGCGCTCACTGAGTACTTCCAAGAAGGTGACCGTCTTGTTTGATATCCAAGCAGTCTCCAATCTTAATGCTGTTTCCTTCGATTTCTTCGCCTTGCAATTATAATTACAAGAAACAACAAGATTGCACGAGAAGAGGGATTCGATTTCTTCGCCTTGCAATTATAATTGCAAGAAACAACAAGATTGCACGAGAAGAGGGATTCGATTTCTTCGCCTTGGTGTTTGATTGTTGACAGATAAATTTTCCTTTACATCATCTGGAAATGGGAGTAGGACATGGGGAACCTGAAGGTCAAGGAAACAGGAAATGAAGTTATAAACGGAGTTTTGGAGGAAGGATGAGAATGGTTCTGAAGATTGAGTATTCAATCTGAAAGAAAAATTTAAATAAAAAAATATTTATGAATTGACATTCTTGATTAGGAATTGTATGTTTCTTTTTTTTTTAAAGCAAAATGGTGGACTGAAAACATTCCCTGTGTTCTATTAGCAATTGTTTCAGTTGACATTCTTGATTAGGAACTGGATGTTTTTGGCGGTTCACTCGAGTGCTAACAACAAATCAATTAGGAGTGTCATTTTGTGGTAAAAGAAATAAAGTGATTCGTCATTTTAAAGTCTTGGAAGGCGGCCAGGTCTTTAGTAATATATGTAACATTTGGCATTCTAAACTATAGGTAGCATTTGGCGACGAATTTTAAATAAATACGCTAAGTCTCAAGTGCAAGAGAATAACATATATTTACTATGGTAGAGTTACAAACATATTTTTTGAAGTATTAATAATAGGAATGCAAAGGAGTTCATCAATTCAAAATAAGTAGTATCCAAGAACTGTAGGTGAGGAGTTCCACGAGAAATCAAAATACTTAGCGTAAATAAAAATAAGTAGTATCCAAGAATTGTAGGTGAGAAGATCTAAAAGAAATCAAAATACTTATTACAACTCAGTGCATAAGGTTTGAGAAAACATGAATAAATAAGGACACATTTGTCGCCTTTATTTAAAATAAATAGAATAATAAAATAAAATAAAAAAATCAAATCCTTGTATAAAGTTATCACAACAGAAGCATCTATTGTTTATCTGCTACCTCATCGAAGTATGTATGGCCTCAATCTTTTTGTGAATCCCATGCAATTAAAAATAAACACTTACAGTAACAATATACAGGGACAATTACAGTAAACAATAACAATATTAATGACCATTCTTTCAATTAGGTCACTGTTTCCATTTCAATTCAATATCATTAGATATTTCAGTGATTAATTGTGTCCATTATGGTATTCTTTTGCCTAAAAGTGAAATCGAGAGAATTTATAATAAATCATGTTTAAACATTTAATAGTTCTATCTCCTTAATGATTACAGGTGTTCAGTACTGTTAAAATTGAATTCCAACACTTAAAAACTTAAAAAACTTGAAGAAGAGAACTAGAAACTCAATACAATTCTTGATCTATCGTAAGTCAACGAGCAAATCAACATATTACAAGTTATTGAAAAGTCAACCAGTAGTTTACTCTTTGATCTACTAGTCGATATTGAAAATTCAGCATAAGATTTTCCAAGCTATTTTCCAACTTAATTCAGTCAACATATGCACGTTCATTCATTCATTTCAATTTTCATGGTTTAGATATCTTTATAAAACAAGTATAATCAGGGAAAATTATCTAACTGTCTTCCAATTCATTCAAATACCAAGATATTATTTTCATTCAATTTAACGGAACAAATAAAGTTTGAAAACACTTTAATCATTCATAAAATTATCAAATAAATAAATAACATGATTAAGAGTGAGTTGTATGATTCACCTCAATTGTGATAAAGAAGATTACGAATCAAGCACCTAAAAGAGAGATTTCTAAGAATGAACAAGATAGGAGAGATAAGGGAGAAGTCTTTTTTCTTAAATTAAGTTTTCTTTTTTAAAGGGATGGAGAAAATCCAACTGGAATATAAAGTGTTAAGAAAAGTTCATGTTGGTTAGGAATTTTAATTCAAGTTAAGCTAAAACAAGATAATAAGTCAAGTTTTAAGTGATCAAATTTTTGTTCCAATTACAACCTAAAAAGATCAGCCTAGCTAGTGATACGGATTTAGGATAAATGCTAAAAAATCAAGGGTTAAAGTCATGATGAAAGCTAATTTAATTAAAACTCAAAAAAAAAAAAAATTCTAAATATCTTTTCAACTAAAATTTCATATTCATTGTATCGTTGTAAAATTCAAAATGTAGTGATGATTGCATCAACTAACTTATCCTTTTGTGGTGTGCAAGAGCCTGGCGCTCTAGTGTAAACCTAATCTCCAGCGTACCCCATCTGTAACTTTGCTATCAGTAGGATTAATTAGAGACCTATCTCTTTCAATGCTGAGATATATATATCCCCAGTCGCCTTACTTTATTGTTCCAACGTGTCATGCTCCTGATCAGTTCTATCGTTTTAGCTTAATTAAAATGGAAAAAAAAAAAAAAAAATCTTAAATGTCTCTTCAATTAAAGTTTTAAAATGGTTTGGACTTACTTCTACTAATTGGTAGTGGAATTAAAAAGAAAATTAGAGCTAACTTCCAAAAATAATAAGATGAAAGTATCATATTTCATATACTTTTAGTGTTTGTTTTTTACTTTTTTGGAAGAAAGAAGAGATGGAAGAAAAATAAAATATTTATTTTTTTGGAAGAAAGAAAAAAATAAGAAGACACAAGATAATAAAATATTATTACTTTTTTACATCCAACTCTTCTTCCACCCAAAATCAATATGAAGTAAAGTGGAGAAGTAAATATGCCAAGTAGAATCCACCTCACCATTATAGAAATAACTTTCATTTTAGTTCTCTTACAAACAAACACATGAAATATTAGAAGTGACTTTACTTCTGCTACTTCCTTTCTACTTCCATACAAATAAACACACCCTAAATACACACATTAAACTTGTCCTTTTTTGGTGTCCATGGGCCACCAGTTTGAGCGGTGGGATATAATATCCCGGCCCATCACCATTTATTTTCCCAACCACTCAACTGTGTCGTTGCCCCCCTCTCCCCCCCCCCCACCCCCCCCCACGCCCCGCCCCCCGCACCCAACCCTGTCGTGGATAATTCATGTCCCTTAATCTCAGAACTCTTCTCGTATAAATAGAGCTCTGAAGAGTCTTTTAACACATACACCTCACAACTCACATCATAAAGTCCACTGTCAGAAGTAACTAAAGATGAAGTGGGCTTTGTTATTGAGCTTGCATGAAGGGTGCCTCTTGTTCTCAAGGCACCCAGAGTATCTTATCACATGCGTAGTCATCTTGTTCATATTTTTCCTCCTCCGTCGCCGAGCCACACGCCGATGTGGCAGTAGTTTTCCAGTGAACTGGCCATTCATCGGCATGCTTCCAGCCGTCATTGCCAACCACCACCGTCTCCTCGACTTTGGGACGTCCCTCCTCCAACAGTCCAAACACACGTTCATGTTCAAAGGCGTGTGGTTTACTGGAATGAACTTCTTGATGACATGCGATCCCTGAAACGCCAGCCACATGTTCAACGTCGAGTTCTCCAACTACCCAAAGGGCAAGAAGTTCACGCAGATATACGACGTGTTAGGGGATGGAATCATCTGCGTAGACGGTGACTTATGGATGTTGCAACGACGAAGCCCATGCTCACATGAGCGATCCAAAGTTTCGACCTTTCGTAGCAGCATGCACCACAAGCAAGGTTGCTAGAGCTCTCCTTCCTCTTCTAACCCACATGGCGGGCATCGGTGAGGCAGTTGATCTCAGCGACATCTTCACGAGGTTCACATTCGATACCACCTGCACCCTGGTCTATGGCGTAGATCCTGGCAGCCTTGCACTTGATTTCCCCACCATCCCCTTTGCCGAAGCAGTCACTCTCCTGGAGCAGCGGATGTTCCTCCGACACATAACGCCCATGTTCTGGTGGAAACTCTTAAGATATCTACGAGCGGGGAAAGAGGGCGAAGCAGCAAAGGCTGTGAAAGTGGTCGACCATTACGTATACCAAATAATCCGCGAGAGAAGAGAAGGTGTAGCCAACTGTAACGGAGATAGATGCAGCAAAGAAGAAGAAGCTCCATTCGACATGCTGACAACATTTATGAGCTCCGCA
Source organism: Dracaena cambodiana (assembly GCA_036321105.1). Lineage (NCBI taxonomy): Eukaryota > Viridiplantae > Streptophyta > Magnoliopsida > Asparagales > Asparagaceae > Dracaena > Dracaena cambodiana. Next base: position 41,027,877 of record JAYEPQ010000005.1, read on the forward strand.
GAATCTTCAGAATATTGCAACGACGACAAGTTCCTTCGGGACATACTGTTCTCCTTCCTAGCTGCAGGAAAAGACACTACTGGATCAGCAATGGCTTGGCTTCTCTGTTTAGTTTCGAGAAACCTGCATGCCGAGAAGAATATTTTAGAAGAACTAAGGGAGTTACTCTCTTGCGCCAAATGTTCAAGTTTGGATGCTGAAATGGTAATCTTCGATGCTGAAAAGATTGATACACTGGTTTACTTGCACGCAGCAGTGTGTGAATCCCTACGGATTTACCCAGTGCTTCCTTTCAATTTCAAAGAAGCTTTGAAGGCAGATGTGCTGCCCAGCGGCCACAAAGTTCATCCGGGGACGAAGATAATATTTTCCAATTATTCAGTGGGGAGGATGGAAGAGATCTGGGGACCAGACTGCTTGGAGTTCAGGCCTGAGAGGTGGATTACGGAGCAGGGGACGTTGAGACATTTCCCGTCGAATAAGTTCATTTCCTTCCATTCGGGGCCGAAGGCATGCCTAGGTAAGAATATGGCACTCACTCAGATTAAAATTGTGGCTTCTGCAATCATCTACAACTTTAGCATACATCTGGTCGAAGGTTACACTACTGAACCCAAGGTTTCCATGGTGCTGCAACCCAAGAACGGCTTGCACGTTAAGCTGACAAAACGGAGCATCAGTGGCTACTGAAAACTGCCATGTGGGAAGAAACATAAGGCGGGCTCCCTCCTGAATAAAGTGGTAATAAATGTATCGTTGATAATGTGAAAAAAGAAATAATTAAATGACATATGAATGTGATTGATGCGTGCTTGTTGTGTTGATAGGGATCCTCCCCGTGCTTTAGATTAAATGTTGGTATTTGAAGAGTCATTGTTGGCACCTTTGTATGTCTTTCTTGTGTTAAAACTTGATTTGGTAGTTGGTGTTACGATTCCTCTGTTAATTGTGCGTCTTAAAGCTGTTTGGACAAGGAAATTTCCCCCATGTGCTCACTGAGTACTTCCAAGAAGGTTGACTGTCTTGTTTGATAACCAAGCAGTCTCCAATCTTAATAATGCTGTTTCCTATAGTGTTGAGTAATATTGAATCCTTATTTTAACAATCAATTTCTTCACCTTGCACTTATAATTGCAAGAAACAACAAGATTGCACGAGAAGAGGGGTTCGATCGTTTCCTTGGTGTTTGATTGTTGACAGATAAATTTTCCTTTACATCATCTGGAAATGGGAGTAGGACATGGGGAACATGAAGGTCAAGGAAACAGGAAATGAAGTTATAAACAGAGTTTTGGAGGAAGGATGAGAATGGTTCTGAGGATTGAGTATTCAATTTGAAATAAAAATTTAAATAAAAAAATATTTATGAATTGACATTCTTGATTAGGAATTGTATGTTTGCTTTTTTTTTTTTTTTTTTTTGGAAAGCAAAACGGTAGACTGAAAGCGTACTCTATGTTCCATTAGCAATTGTCAATAGAACCCAGTATGTTTGCTTTGGTTGTTGAATGTATGTTTGCTTTGGTTTTTGAATGTGCATTCAACATCAAGTTTCCGTTGACATTATTGATTAGAAACTGGATGTTTGCCTTTGGTTGTTCACTCAAGTGCTAACAACAAATCAATTAGCAGTGTCATTTTGTGGTAAAAGAAATAAAGTGATTTGCCATATTTCTTTTTTCGGCACATAGATAGGGAGGGTGAGAGGAAGAAAAGAAGAAGGCTAAGTCTTTAGTATTATAGGTGTAACGTTTGTAATTCTAAGTTACAGATAATATTTGGTGACGAATATAAATAAATACGCTAAACCTAAAGCGCAAGAGAATAACATATATTTACTGTCGTATAGTTCCAAACATAATTTTGAAGTATTAATAATACGAATGCAAAGAAGTTCATCAATTCAAAATAGGGGTATTTACTGGTTTGTCCCTCAAATCTTTATATATTACGATTTAGTCCCCAAAATCTTCATATTTAGGATTTAGTCCCCAAAATCTCGTAAGTTACCAGAATTTCGTCCCCCTCCCTAACTTTCTTTAATTTTTGACCTAATATTACCATTTTACCTCTCCTTATTCATTTTTTATCTTCTCCTCTCCTCTCCTCCTCTCTTCCTCCTCTCTTCTCTTTCTCTTCATTATTCCTTCTCTCTTCTCCTTCTCTCTTCCTTCTCTCTTTCTCCTCTTTTCTTTATTGGAAAAAGAAAGGAGGAAGAGAGAAGGAGAAGAGAGAATGAATAATGAAGAAAAGGAGAAGAGAAGAGGAAGAGAGGAGGAGAAGAGATGAGGAAGAGAAAGAATGAATAAGGCGGGGTAAAATGGTAATATCAGGTCAAAAATTAAAGGAAGTTAGGGAAGGGGACTAAATTGTAGTAACTTAGGAGATTTGGGGGACTAAATCCTAAATATGAAGATTTAGGGGACTAAATTATAATATATAAAGATTTGAGGGACAAACCAGTAAATACCCCTTCAAAATAAGTAATATCCAAGAACAGTAGGTGAGAAGATCTAAGAGAAATCAAAATACTTATTACAACTCGATGCATAAGGTTTGAGATAACATGAATAAATAAGGACACATTTGTCGCCTTTATTTAAAATAAATAGAATAATAAAAGAAAAAAAAATCAAATCCTCGTATAAATAGAATAATAAAAAAAAATAATAATCAAATCCTCGTATAAAGTTATAACAACAAAAGCATCTATTGTTTATCTGCTACCTCATCGAAGTATGGCCTCAATCTTTTTGTGAATCCCATGCAATTAAAAATAAACACTTACAATAACAATATATATACAGGGACAATTACAGTAAACAATAACAATATTAATGGCCATTCTTTCAATTAGGTCACTATTTCCATGTCAATTCAATATCATTAGATATTTCAGTGATTAATCGTGTCCATTATAGCATTCTTTTGCCTAAAAGAGAAATCGAGAGAATTTATAATAAATCATGTTTAAACATTTAATAGTTCAAATCTCCTTAATGATTACAGGTGTTTAATACTGTTAAAATTGAATTCCAAGACTTAAAGACTTAAAAGACTTGAAGAAAAGAACTAGGAACTCAGTACAATTCCTGATCTATCTGTAGGTCAACGAGCAAATCAACGTATCACAAGTTACTGGAAAGCCAATCAGTAGTTTGCTCCTTGATCTACTGGTAGATATTGAAAATCCAGCATAAGATTTTCCAAGCTATTTTCCAACTTAGTTCAACACGTTCATTCATTCATTTCATGGTTTAGATATCTTGGTAAAACAAGTATAATTAGGAAAAATTCATCTAACTGTCTTCCAATTCATTCAGATCCAAAGATATTATTTTCATTTAATTTTAACAGAACAAGTAAAGTTGGCAAACACTTTAATCATTCACAACAGAATTATCAATTAAATAAATAATATATTCCATCCATTAGTCACCGTCTACGCAGATGATTCCATCCCCTAACACGTCGTATATCTGCGTGAACTTCTGGCGCTTCGGGGATCGCATGTCATCAAGAAGTCCATTCCAGTAAACCATACGCCTCTGAACATGAAGGTCATGTGTTTGGACTGTTGGAGGAGGGACGTACCAAGGTCGAGGAGATGGTGGCGGTTGGCAACGACGGCTGGAAGCATGCCGACGAATGGCCAGTTCAGTGGAAAACTACTGCCACAGCGGCTTGTGATTAGGGATGCTAATGGGTTCGGCCTGTCCAAAGTCCAATCGGATCAGTTTGAAAAAACAGGATTTAAATCGGTCCGTTTTGCGAGTGGATCTAATTGGGTGCTAGATATTTCAGTTTTTCCTTTATCAGGCTGGATTTAGACATGTCCAAACCTGCCTAAAAAATAAATGAACCAAATCTTTTCCCAAAATTTCTGCGTTCGTTTGCCCTAATTCTTTCGCCTCATCCGAAGACGACGTGGAAGAAAAGGATCCTCTCTCTCTCTCTCGATCGACTGAAAGCCCTCCTCTCTCTCCTCTCCATCCCCTTCTCCTTCACTCTTATCGTCAAACGCCGAAGGATTCTCTCTTCTCATTTGTTCGCCCTAGTTTGTTCGCCCTAATTCGTTCGCTACAGTCTCCTCGATCTTCGGCAAACACCGAAGATCAGAAGAAAGAAGGATGAAGATGGGTCTGGAGATTGTCGAGAATGAGGTGCTGGATTCTGTAAGCGTCAAGCGATTTGATTCATTGAATAAAATCTCCCTTGTTCTCTCTAATTTGATTCATTGAATAAAATAGCATCCACTTTAGTTCAATTAGCAAGTTATATCTATTTTGCATCTATGTATTGTATATTATCTTATTGTACAGTTTTAAAATTGATGTGCACAATTCATTGTATTACAGTCTGCTGCATTTCTTTTTCCCAGCCAAAAGTTATGATTGGTTTCTTGATGATAACCTAAGCTAACATCCCAGCCCATGTTTCATGTGTATCAAAATAATACATTTTTTCTATCTATAGAGAAGTGCAGTTAGTTGGTTTCTTTTTGTTGGAGAACTTTGAACATGGTTATAAAAACTAAGTTGTTATTTTGTTTTCTTACTCTGGCTAAAGAGACGATGAAAATATTGTTAGTCTTTTTGCAACAGATTATGTATTTGGAGGATTTTCCAAACTCAAGTAATTTTGCTGTATTTCTTACTTGATATTAGATTATAAATGATGTTTGCAGTGGTAATGAAGATTTTTATGTGATAGTTTTTTTTTTTTATGGTCATAGCATTATTATTTTTATTTTATTTTTTTGAATTTTGATAAGGACATATCCAAAAATCCCATGGACTGTATGAAATTCATTAGGACGAGTTGGACTTTTTTTTTTTTAGAAAAGGTCCATTTTGGTTTTGGATCAGTCCAAAATCCAAAATTTTATTTTGAACATTGAATGGATCTGGTCTAGTCCGATTCGGCCTTGTCTATTCTCATCTCTACTTGTGATTTGGCGACGATAGAGGATGAAAAATGTGAACAAGATGACTACGTATGCGGTAAGAAACTCCGGGTGTCTTGTCAACAAAAGGCACCCTTCACGCGAGCTCAATAACAAAGTCCACTTCAGCTTTAGTTACTTCGAAAGTGAACGTTATGATGTGAGTTGTGAGGTGTATGTGTTAAAAGTCTCTTCCGAGCTCTATTTATACAAGGAGAGTTCTGAGCTTGAGGACATGAATTATCCATGACGGGGGGCCAAAGATAGAGTTGAGTAGTTGGAAAAATAAATGGTGATGGTCCGGGATATTATATCTCAGCGCCCATGCACACCAAAAAAACAGATACTTTAATGTGTATATTTAGTTGGGGTTTTTACATATCTGTCCCTTACATCTTTAAAAATTAGTATTTAGTCTTCCAAATCTTTTAAATTAACACAATTTAGTTCTCAGTCATATTTTTTATTCGAATTTTCCATTATACCTCTGAGTTACTTCAATTAGTCCTCTCTCTTATCGGTTTTCCCTTTCCATTCTTTTTCTCTCTCTCTTCCTTCTTATTATTGAGTTTTTCTAAGTTACTTCACATTAGAGATTAATTGGAAGGGAAGAGAGAGAGGAGAAGAATAGAGAGGGAAACTCAAAATGAAAAGGAAGAGAGGAGGAAGAGAGAAGAGAGGACTAAAGTGATGTAAATCAGGGGTATAATGGGAAATTCGGGCCAAAAATATGACTGGGACTAAATTGTGATAACTTAGAGGATTTAGAAAACTAAATTATAAATATAAGGAGTTTGTAGACTAAATTCTAATTTTTAAAGATGTAAGGGACATATATGTAAAAGCCCCTTTTAATTGATGTAACGTTCAACCCATTTTAAAACTTTAATTCAAGAGATTTATTATTATTATTATTATTATTATTTGCATTTTAATTAAGCTGAAACGATAGAACTGAGGAGCATGACGAATTGGATATTATATCTCAGCATTCGAAGAGGTAGGTCTTTAATTAATCGTGCTGATAGCAAAGTTACTGATGGACTTTGGGGCACCTTAGAGATTAGGTTTTTACTAGCTAGAGTGCCAAGCTCTTGCACACCATAAATGGAACAATAAAGTAAGGAGATGAGTTGATCGATGCAATGCTCACTATATTTTGAATTTTATAGTAATACATTGACTGTAAAATTTTAATTGAAAAGATATTTAGAATTTTTTTTTGATATTTTATTTAGATTAACTTAATTTAGCATTTATCCGAAATCCATATCACTAGGCTGATCTTTTTAGGTTGCTGTAATAGGAATAAAAATTTGATCTGTTAAACTTGATTTATTATCTTGTTTTAGCTTAAGTTGAATTCAAATTTCTAACCAACATGATCTTTCCTCAACACTTTGTACTCTTTGGATTTTTGCCGTCCCCTCAAAAAGGAAAATTCATCAGTTCCTTATCTACCCATATTGAAGAAGAAAAAAACAAAAAAAAAAAACTCTACAGAGAACTTATCACCTTTATCTCTCCTATCTTGTTCATTCTTGGGAATCTCCCTTTTAGGTGAATCTTCTTATCGCAATCGAGGAGATTCCTGCAGCTCACTCTTAATCATATACATGGTTTTCATGTTGTAGGGATTGCTTGGTATGAGCCTGTAGATGAGTTGGTTCAGATTATTCAGAGGTTCATGAGCGAGCAGAAATTAAGTTTATGAGACGTTGCTGTTTAACCCTACTTAGTAACCTCTTTCTCTTGGAGCCCTCGTGGAAATATGTTCATGGTCAGAGGAGAAGGAAGAGAGGAGATAAGAGGATAGCGATATGGGAGAAGATGGTCAAGAGAAAGGGTAGCGGAGGAGGTGGTGGGGTTCGCCAGAAGGGAGAGGGAGGAATCCGATGAAGGGGGGATGTTTTTGTTGGAGGCCAGGGGAAGGCGGCAACGTATCATGGATAGACGACCGAGATTAGGTGTAAAATAATAAATAAAAAATTGAAGTCTCATGGTTATTGTATGTTGATAATTTTTTAAAAGTAATTAAAAATTAAAAATAAATTTTGTGACAATATAATCCCTCACAAAAAATTGTATGTGACAAATAAAAATAGTTGTAATTGATTTCCATGTTTTAGTGACAATTTTTTTTCGTTGTAACTGAAAATTTAGTGTTTTAGTTACAATATTTAATTTTCGTCACTGAAAACTCAATTTTAGTGACAAGATTATTATTTGCTACTAAAATATTTTTTGTTTTAATGACAATATTTAGTTTTCATCACTGAACAATTAGTTTTAGTGACAAGTTTTTAAGTTGTCACAAAAAAAATTTATATTTTAGTGATGGTATTTAGTTTTCTTCACTAAACACTTAGTTTAAGTGACAATTATTTTACTTGTCACAGAAAAAATTTATGTTTTAGTGACGAAGTATAGTTTTCTTCACTGAATATTCAGTTTTAGTGATTCGTTTTATCGTTGTCACAGAAGAAATTTATGTTTTAGTGATGACATGTAGTTTTAGTGAAGATATTCAGTTTTATGCATTTTATCGTTGTCACAAAATTAGTTTTTGTGACAATTTGTTTAGATGTCACATAAATAATTTTTTTTAGTGACGAGTTGTAACCTTCGTTACTGAAAATTATGTTTAGTAATAATTTTTCTTTGTTGTCACTGAAATATTTATGTTTTAGCAGTAAGATTTAGTTAGCGTCATTGAAAACTATTTTTTAGTGACAAGTTTTAGTCGTCGTTACTAAAAAATTTATATTTTAGGAGCGATATTTCGTTCTCATCACTGAAAACTATGTTTTTGTGACAAGTTTTTATCGGTTGTCATAAAAAATTATATTCTTGTGACAATTATTTTTCTCCGTCACAAAAAACACCATATTTGTGACAAGATTTATTGTTTGTCACAAATACTCAATTTCAGTGACAATTTTAATACTTGTCTTTAAGATATCGTCACTAAAAACTCATTTTCTTGTAGTGACGGATGGAGCATGGCCAGAGATGAGAATGGAGAGGGGTTTTGTCTTTGGAAATGTATTCTTTTTTTTTTAAAAAAAAGTGTCTTCATAAAATTTTCAAATTTTTAAAAACAAAAAGGTTTGTGCCCTTGGATATGTGGGGTGTGACTTTATAATTATCCAATATATGTATATCTGAGTTTGGGTAAAAATTTAGTCTATGCTGCAGTGCCAGTTTATTATTATCGCAATATTTTATCGGGCCCTTATCAGAACAACCCGAAGTGCAAGTGTTCGAGATTTCGTCACTGCTGCGGGCAAAAACAAATCTTCTTTGGGAGTTGCTAGATGCCCCCCATAATACTTGTCCTAGTGAACCCCAATTTCTCAATGAGCCGAAAGATACTTTTAAACTAGTTTTTTTTTTAGTGAGCCCTATAATTTTTTCAGTTTTACCTCCGAAACCATTTAAGAGGAAAAAATGGGGCTCACTAGGAAATTATCCTTAGATTTTTTTTAGTGAGCCCCATACTTTTCCTTCTTCTTCCTCCCCATTCTGTTCTTTTTCCTCCCCACTCTCTTCTTCGTTCTATTCGCTCTTTCCACTCTGTTCTTCTTCCTTTCTCTCTCTTTAGCGACGTTCGGCCCTGTCACTGTTAGCGCCCAGTGCCGTAAAGAAGAAAGCGCGTCGACGCGCCGTTGAACTCTGCCGCGAAGGTATTTTCCCTATTTCTTTCCTCTCATTCCAATTTTGAACTTCTATGTTATTCAATAGTGATAGGATTTAGGGTTTAGACTTTGATTTAGGATTTGATAATCCAATTTTCAGTAGGATCCGCCTATGTTAGTTTAATCCAATTTTCAATTATCCCTAGTCGGGATGGGAAAACCAATCAATTAAATAAATTGGCCAGGGTTATAGTTCCGGCCAGTGGATTTCTATACTGGTGTTGTAATCCCGACTACTGAGATAAAAAAAAAATTTGGAATGCCATGCAAACGATGAGATTTCAATTTTGATAAAAATTTAGAATTTTGGAGTCGCTTCTTTGTCTCCTTTTGTTTTTCCTTTTTTTTTTTTTTTTTTTGAGCGCTCGCGGAAAGATGAGATGGAGTTTAAGAGATTAGAGCTCACTAGAAGAAACGAAAAGAGGGAAAAGAAGTAACTGGACTCACTAAGAAAAATCTAAAACTAATTTTATCTAAATTTATAAATAATAAATTTATAAATAAAGTGAGTCATATTGGGCAAGTATGGGGCGCATGTAGCAACTCCTATCTCCTTTGTTTGCCGCCGACGTCCCGACCCTTAAAAGAGAGGGAGAGAAAGAGAGAGGCAAAAAAAAAAAAAAAAAAATCCGCACCCGGCAACCCAAAACATACCATGTCATCCTCATTCGCCCGCTCCCACCCACCCCCTCCTCACGTGATCGAAGACTGCCGCGGCCTCCTCCAGCTCCTCAGCGACGGCACCGTCCGCCGCTCCCCTGACCCCATCTCCCCCGCCCCGACCGCCCTCTCCTACCCGTCCATCGTCTTTAAAGACACCCAATTCAACTCCGCCCACAATCTCAGCCTCCGCCTCTACAAACCCCTTGGGCCCCACAGAACCAAGCTCCCCGTCCTCTTCTACTTCCACGGCGGCGGGTTCTGCATCGGCTCCTTCGCCTGGCCCCACTTACACAACGCCTGCCTCCGCCTCGCCTCCGACCTCAACGCCGTCGTAGTCGCACCCGATTACCGCCTCGCGCCGGAAGCCCGCTTGCCCGCCGCCATCGACGACGCGGTATCCGCCGTCGAATGGGTGCGATCCGAATCCGACCCGTTTCTCACAGACGCCGACTTTGACAATATCTTCATCTCCGGCGAGTCCGCCGGCGGCAATTTGACCCACCACTTGGCCCTGAAGTTCGGCACGAGGCTCAAAGGCTACATCTTGCTGCTGCCGTTCTTCGGTGGGGTCCAGCGGACGGAATCGGAAGCGAGTTGTGATAAAAATGCGTTCTTGAATTTGGAACTGAGTGATCGGTACTGGAGGCTGGCGCTGCCGGCTGGGTCGACGAGGGATGACCCGCTGGCGAACCCGTTCGGGCCCGGTGGGCCGGAATGGGAGGAGGTGGAGGTGGGGCCCATGGTGGTGGCGGTGGGAGGGGAAGATTTGTTGAGGGATCGTGGGAAGGTATATGGGAGGAGGTTGAGGGAGATGGGGAAGAATGTGGAGGTTGTGGAGATCGGAGGGCAGCAGCACGGGTTCTTTCCGATGCGCCCGCTGTCGGAGGCCGCTGACGAGTTGGTGAGGGTGATCAAGAAGTTCATGATCCAGAACCAGAGTTGAGGAATGTGCAGGTTCCGATATTTCTCAGTGTTTTCGTTTTGTAGTTTGATTAGTTCTACATGTGTATTGCCTCATTGTAATGCTTGCTGTGACTGAGATGTTGCGAAATAAAAATATTTTGATTGAAATATTGAGTAAATAAAATTTTTCTTTAAGTTTAGCTTTGCTTCATTTTTTGTTGTGAATTGCTCATAGGTGATTTGGTTCTATGTGTGTTCTGGTAATCTATCTGATTTATTTTGTTGTTTAATCAAAATTAAAGCATCTTTTTTGGCTTCATAATAGCTAGTTTGATCCCAATGTCATATGGTCCAATTTTTTATGATGATTCAGATAATTCAAGGATTCTAATCCATTTTTCATGAAGTATTCTAATTCAAATAAAATATTTATACGTTCTTCTTTTTACAAAAATATTAAACAGACATTTTTGTGATGTTTTAGATTTGTCTTGCTGCGGAGGATTTTAAATGAACGATTGTTACAAATGCTTTGGTCCATTGAAGTGTTTGGAAAGGTGCAGGGTGGTTCTGAACATTGACGTTGTGCACCTGTCTTCTGTTTGCCGCTGAAGGGTAGCAGTGTTCATAGGTAATTACTTAGAAATTTTGCCGATTGTAAGTAAGGTGTGTTGTTTATAATTGCAATCCTACTGGAGGGCGAATGAAGAGCTCATCCAAATTCGCAGCAGATAGTATGCAGGTTATAGGTTTAGATACATAACATCCATTGCTTTCCTAGATGCGCCCATATTCCAACAATATGAAGTTTAGCACAGGAGCTGTTATTGTTTTTCCAAAACAGTGTCATCTCTGAAACTAACAGATAAATAATCTTGTGAAATAATAAGATGGTTTAACAAGCTCCATTTGAAATTAGCAGTTGGGCTACGATTTTTCTTCAAATTTCAATTGAATGTTCTTTAAGGCATCTCCTCTCTTCCCTGTTACTATTTAGTTTGATAAAGAGATTGTAGCTTTTGAGAAAATCCAGAATTAGATAGTTGATTTAGCACAGAGTCAGTACCCATCAAATCAATAGGCTAATTTCAATTCTGTTTGTTTAGTTTTAGGTTTTACCATGTTTCATTACCACTGATTCTTCTTTGGATCTGTTGATGCATAAATTAAGTGACCCATTTTGGCGAAGATCCACCACGAAGGGCCCAGTAAGGTTGACATGTCCAACTCAAAAAAAGTGCAGTTCGACAATTGCTAGACCATAGAGTCCCTCGTATGGGAAGTTGGAATAAAATAAATAAATAAAATTGATACACAGAATAGGAAACTTTGGAAAGAAAAGAACAATAGAATTTTCAATGATAAAATCTCACATTGTTGACGGTTGTGTATTCATGGTATATCTTGACATTTCATTTTGGACATGTCAGCTCTATGAGGGGAGCGGATGTGCCTGACATGTCAGCTCTATGAGGGGAGCGGATGTGCCTATTAGACGATGAGAATGATTACTTTCAGGAGAGCAGTCCAGCCATGGAGGACAGGGAGGACGGTGCCGCATCGGAGGAGTGATAATCACATAGCTTTTCTACTGTGTCATCTTTTATTACATTGCTTTATGGATTTTATTGTAATGGCATGAGCCATATTTACTTTGTTTTGGACTTTGTTTTGGACTATGATACTTTGTAGGAGATTATTTGTATGGACTTAATGCCTTGTAATAGTTCTATTAACTATTGCTAATGAAATGTAGAGGACTTTTTTGTCACTCGTCTTTTAACTGAAAAAGTATAGATGCACAGAATAGGATAATAGATACAAAAAAGTTATAATTGAGTCCAGCCATTATCAGGCATGAAAGATAAGGAAATCAAGTCTTTTATGAAAAAATGATTCTATCTATTATAAGGAAACTACTAAATTCAAGTTCAACTACAGCTCCACATACAAATAACTACAAGTACACCCCTTCTTCGTAGGGAGGGGGACATCTTTTGTTTTTTCACAAAATAAAAAGAAGAGAGTCATTGAGAGATTATGTTCCTTCTTTCCCAATGAAGCTCACATTGAACGGTCAACTTTTCACTTTTTTAGTGGGGATTGGGTTTGCGATCCATAGCAACCTAGATTTGTGTGGTAGAATATTTACCTTAAATGTAGGAAAAATAAGCATCTGAAATGCCAACTTATATGTAGAATTTATTGAAGATTCTTCTTATGATTTAGAATTTTTTTTCCTATGAATTGAATTCCAAATTCTTATACCAGAAAAGAAACAAATTGGGACACCAAATCCAACGTATCTTTACCAATTAACCAATTTCTCAACGCTGGAGTTGATCTTAAAGAGATCCCACTTCCTCATGAATTTATCTTGAATCAGGATCTTTTGGCTCAACTTTATCCCAGTTTTGCCGAGGGAGCAACCCCTTTTTTCACCTTGAATTGGTCAAAATACTCGGATTTTTTGAGTTTTCGTGGAGGATTAGATCCAATAACAGGAGGTATATGGTTGAGCGATATTGCTCATCATCATTTAGCTATTGCAATTCTTTTCTTGATTGTCGGTCATATGTATAGGACTAACTGGGGTATTGGTCATGGCCTTAAAGACATTTTAGAGGCGCATAAAGGCCCATTTACAGGCTAGGGTCATAAGGACATATAATTGGGGGACATGTATGGTTAGGTTCTATTTGTATACTTGGTGGAATTTGGCATATCTTAACCAAACCCTTTGCATGGGCTCGCCGGGCATTTGTATGGTCTAGAGAAACTTACTTGTCTTATAGTTTAGCTGCTTTATCTATCTTTGGTTTCATTGCTTATTGTTTCGTTTGGTTCAATAATACCGCTTATCCTAGTAAGTTTTACGGACCCACCGGACCAGAAGCTTCTCAAGCTCCAAGCATAATACCAAGAAAAAAAGAGTTACGGAAACAAAGGCTGGTTAGCATAATTATCTATCAGAATTGGTTAGAGTTAGATTGAAAAAATTCAAGATAAACATGTTATGGAAACGAAAGTTTTATATATTATAATGGGTTAATCACAATCATGCCCCTTATAGTATACAGAGTGTATAACTTTAACACCTCTAAAATTTGTAACTCTCAAAAAATCATAAACTGTTACCCTTATTAGTGAGCAGTTAATTATTATCACATCTTTTAGACCAAATTGTACTCATTTTCTCTAATTCATATTTTACCCTCACCCCTCTCCTTAAGTCAGCACTTCTTCTCTTTCACTAAGTGAGCACTCTTCACTTCCTCACTCCCTCTCTCTTTCCCGTCGCTTTCTCTCTCTTTCAATCACTCACGCCCTCACTCCCTCTCTTCATCCCATCCCTCCTCTCTCTCTATCTCTCTCTCGCTCTTTCTCTCTCCTTTTAGCCTCATAACATTAAGTAAGAAATAAGATTGTATTGTAGTGTTACTCATGATTTTTGTGCTTGATTTTCCTTACTAATGCTACTCTTTGATTGTACAATAATTTTTCCTTTAGTTTCAGTTTTGATCGAGAATGGCGTCGAGTTTCTCCTCTTCTTCATCATCACAGAAAACTCGATTTATAGATTGAAAGGTTGTTGCAATGACATCAGGCTGGGTAAAACAAGCAGTTACAGCAATTGAGTACCATGCATTCTATACCAGTAATATCCGCAGCTGACACCATTTCAACCACCATGGAAAAAGATCAACTATCGCAACAATTGATTGCAAGCACTGCATTCATTTCTATAAAAACAATGGCCATATCTTCATTCAAATGCTTGTTCTCTAGTATAAAATCTCGTGAAATTGATTTTAAATAACCAACAGTTTACAGAGAGATAACGAGCATTCATTTATCTTTGATCTCAAATTAAACAAATTTACACTGTTTACAGTTAAAAACGGTCGCGAGGTCAGCAACACAAGGGTTCTACAACAAAATCCGAGAATCACTAGGCATTTCGATCACTATGTGAAATCAACAGCCTCAGGAGGATTCTGGGCTCATATGAAACCATTCCCTCAATTTACTCAGTTTCTACTTGAATTTTGCAGTTAGATACTTTTATCTTCTGTGAATCTTGTTAAAAAAAATGGATGTCTGAGATCCTTGTGAGCTTCCAACCGGTCTGCAGAATTATGTTTAAGAAGGCTTGCAAGAGATCAATAAGATCACCTGCCGAGTGATCTACATACTGCATTACTAGGTTCTGCAGTTGAAAAAAAAATTAATTGAGAGCACAAATCTAGAAAAATAAACAGCAACACAACTCTGCCAGCAAAGTAATATAGAAACATTTTTTTCAAAGAGGTAAATGAATAAGCATGCAATATTGGCGAGTAAGTTTCTCTGCCTTACAGTTGCATCTAGTTAAGAAAATTTCACCTCTAAAGATATTAGACTGCAGTTTTCAATTATCAAATTTTAACTATGAAGTTAATTTTCTACATAGTTTTGCCAGCATGAATCTCTTTCGAATAAGGAATCAACATTAAGTAATCAACAAACCCCAAATCAATTTCCCATCTAATCTCTAAATTTCTGTAACTGGTCAATCATTCAGCTGAAGTTAAATGACCATATGGGACTTAATTACAGTCATATCTATAAAACATTATCACGCATTTATCAACAGAAACATACCCGCAGACGGGTAGTTTTTATACAGCTTTCATACTTTCTCTTTGACGTTAAACTTTCGGACCAATTCAGTCGACCTCTCCTCAAATATTTCTCAGCATGACGGCTGATATGATAAAAAGGAATGTCATAATGAAAAGGCATGTTTCTCAGCTCTCTTGAACAAACAGAGAACTGCCACTCTATAAACCCCCACCAAAAGTATAGAAACCCCCACCAAAAGTATAGAAAGGAGAATTTTTTCATACCAAATATTCAAGTTTCTAAAACAAATTTCACATTAACGCATTATGAAGAATAAGCCTTAGAAAAGAAGGAAAAAAAGAAAAGAAAAAAAGAAATCACCTGCTCTATTATTTTCTCTGCAAATAAATCACTCAAGAACCCAAGCAAATCAATCAAGAACCCAACTAAAAACACTTGAAATGGTGAACTTTTGTAGCAAGCGAGGGTTATGGGGGAAGAGAGAGGAGTACCAAATTGAAAGAGATGACAGGGAAAGAGAAGAGGCCACAAGAGGGGAGGTTGGCAAGGAGGCTCAAGACCCTGCCGACATTCTCGACGTGGCGGATGGGGAGACGTCGCCTGCCCTGCTCTATGCTAGAGAACAAGGGGAGTTTCTAGATGGGCACGGCATATTTCCTAGTGAGCCCACTTAAAAGATCGTTTTATTTACCAATTTGCCATTATTTTTTTTGTCAAAAAATGCCCTTCCCTCACCTTCCCCGCTCGCCGCCGTCGCCGTCGCCGCTAGCCGTCGCCATCGCCCTCGCCCTCCCCGCTCACCGCCGCCGCCCTCACCCTCGCCGCTAGCCGCCGCGCTCGCCCTCGCTCTCCCCGCTTGTCGCCGCCGCCCTCACCCTCGCTGCTAGCCGCCGCCCTCGCCCTCGCTCTCCCCGCTCGCCGCCGCCGCCGCCCTCACCCTTGCCGCTAGCCGCCGCCCTCGCTCTTACCCTCACCACTCGCCGCCGCCGCCCTCACCTTCTCCGCTCGCCTTCGCCCCAACCCCCACCCCCCGTCCGGGGTATCCAGCCCGGACAGGGAGCCTCTGTCCGGGGTATCCAGCCCGGACAGAGAGTCTCTGTCCGGACTGGATACCCCGGACAGAGAAAGAGAGGAAGATGTGAGGGTAATTTGGTAAAATAGGTGTGCTCACTAGGAAAAATAAGGTTTTTGAAAAAGTTAAGACGTGCGCACTAGGAAAAGTGGGCTCACTAGGAAAAATCTAGTGCCCATCTAGAAATTCCCGAGAACAAGTCGTCCGCTCCAATTCTTCGCTAATGAGAGAGAGAGAGATCGCCCGCTCTGTGCCCTAGTTTTGCAGACGCTTTATTGTGCCCTAGAGTTGCCTGCTCCAATTCGATTTCACTTAGGTTGGGGGCATTTAGTCTTTTTTCACGACACGTACAAATCACGTGATCCACTCACTAATGTCCAGTTCACTCCATTAGGATGTCTGATACCTTAAAATAGGATAGGATACTTGCAAAGTTGCAATGTAGATATTGAAAAATCTTGCATAAAACATCTATAGTAGTTTTAGTTGAATACTTAAAATGCTATCAGTTAGAAGCTTGACAGAGAAGGCGTGCATCTGAGCCGGTTAAGCATCAAAGCCTAGCCTATTAAGAATTTAAAGACAGTCCATATTAAGAGCTATAGAGTCCAAAATCCCACCTAAACTTGGAAAGCAACAATTGACTCGCATGTTCCGTGTCAAATTTGGCACTTCCGCTGGCTTCCTGTCGAATTGGTGATCATGGCAAATTTTCTCTTCACAGGGAATTAGATATGTTGGCCACTTGAGATGAGCTGACAGTGTCATCTTCAGGCCAAAATTGTTCATCCTAGATTCCTTGATGCCGGTATCAGAATTCATTTCTGATGTAGTTAGTTTCATCAATTTCTGGCATATTAATCTTATCCCGTGTCCAAGTTATCTGAACTATCACTTGATAAGGCTAGCGCGCATAATGGACAATAATTCATATGTTTCAGGTTACTCATAAAAAATATGATCCTTAGTATAGAAAGAACTGGGCATAGATTTTCGGAAATCAGAAAAAACATCGCCAACAACCAGTCAGCTTTTCTTATGGAAGAGGGTGATGTCAAATGGAGTCTTTAGCAGAAAGCAAAGAGATGGTTTCAATCATTTAGTAGTTGGCCCTGAATAGAAATGAGAATAACGGGCCAATATTGTCCCTCGGACTCGCCCATTATCATCCCTACAGTGGCCCATGCTATTTTCATTTTTTTCAAGTGCGCAATTGCAATTTACTGTAATGAGGGTTACCTATCGATGAACCATATCCAGATAGGTTTGGTTTGCGGGCTCATGGTTGTGTTTTTGCGAACCTCCTGTTTTATTCAGCACGCTAGAAAGTGTAATCGTTGCAATATATGAAGCTTTTAATTTTAAGATTGCTGAATTTAGTGAAGTTGGGACTTTTTGAAAGGAAGTAACTCGTTGAATTTTGAGGAGTGCATCATAAAGTTAAAGTTGATTTACAAAATGTGAAGCTGAATATGTTTCAGCTTTATTTAGAATCTCTGCTTGGGTTTACGTCTGATATCTCAGACTCCATGAAAACGGGCAGGCAGCCGTCAGGAATATCTGAATAGGCTTAGCTGAAGCCAATGTGCTCCCATGCTAAGAAAGAGGATAGTATATTCAAAGTAGAAACACGATATGCATTGGTCATTTTCAGTAACACAGGCTATCTATAGAGAATTTTCTGATCTCCTATGAATCAGAAGCCCATTGCACCAAGTAATCTGCTTGGCTGATATAGCTGGGTTTGATATTCTGGCAAAGTAGAACTAGAATCTACTTAAGATCACCAAAAACGTCCCAGCAATTACCGTTCAATTTCTTGCCAAACAAAGCGAGTGATAAACGTAGGAGTGTGATTTACCTCAGCCAAGGAGATTTCATCATATTAATATATTTTAAACGGAAGGAGAGGGGTTTTTTAAAGGACAGTATCCGCCTTTAATGAATAATGTGGCCATACTCTCCTTTTGCTTTGGATAAAAAGAAAGAAAAGCACGAACAAAGGGAATGCAAGAGGGACCAACGTCACCATCTGGCAGTTGGCCCATGTTCCTCAAGTGGACTGACAATCAAGAATGAGCACTTGAGTGTAAGTGATTATGTGAAGACTTCATTCTTAGACATGTTGGCTTAGTTCGAGAACCAATTATTGGTCTTATTTTTAATTCAAAATTTTGAATAGGACAGATCAAATACTAACTCTTAAATCTACTCATTTTCATCCTTGTTTAGTTCATACGCAATCAAGTGTTTGACAACTAATTATTAGTTCACCAATATCTATAAGCTCATAATTGTGAAAAATTATCTTTTTCTACTACCATACTTTATTTTTTGTTTTATAGTTCTCTTTATATTTTTTTGTAGTTTTATTGAAGTTGTTTGGCTTGATAGCCAGATTGCAGACAGTGATATTATGGGAGTACAAGCGTAGCCCTTTTGCAATAGAGTTATAACTGGGAAAAGTACCAGTATTTGTATTGTTTTGTTCCATTTAAACAATGAAAACTGCTCGCCTAGATTTGAAAAATGAATTTATGATAGTGATGTACACTCATCAAACCTTTGTTATTATATTCTTTCTCTTTTATATATATTTTATTTCATGTAAAAGAGATAAGATTTGTATAAATTGAATTTTTTTTTTTTTTTTTTTAACTTATAGTGTTTTGTTTCATGGAAATTGATTATAGATTATGGTCAAATATTGTTATAAAAGCAAAAGACTCTCTCTTCCTTTCACCTATTAATAAAAAAAAAACTGAGAGCATAATACCAATATCTCACAAGAAGTGTGGAACCCGTGCAGAGCCAATGAATGACCACATTAACCCGGTTCCATAAAACAAATCTTTATCAAAATATTGATAATAAGGATTATGAATAGTGCCAATAGCAAAAAAAATTTCATGTCACTGGATTCATGAACCAAACAGGGGGTAATTCTATTTTAGCACACCATCTTGTTGAGTGAGTCCCATTTCTAAAGTTGTACATTCTATTTGAGCACACCACCTTGTTCAGTGATCCGTTACTAAACAGTGTTTCTGAATTTGCCGAGCGAGAACTGAAACTGTAACAAGTGCTATTTCTGCAAATTACGTTACAGGAGTGGACAACCACGTAACCTAGCTGGGATTCGCTATTTAGTGCCTAGCTTTTCAGGGGAGTTTCTAGATGGGCACAGCATATTTCCTAGTGAGCCCACTTAAAAGATCGTTTTATATACCACTTTGCCATTATTTTTTGGTCAAAAAATGCCCTTCCCTCACTCTCCCCGCTCGCCGCCGCCGCCCTCACCCTCGCCCTCCCCACTCGCCGCCGCCACCCTCACCCTCGCCGCTAGCCGCCGCCCTCGCCCTCGCCCTCCCCGCTCTCCGCCGCCACCCTCACCCTCGCTGCTAGCCGCCACCCTCGCCCTCGCCCTCCCCGCTCGCCGTCGCCGCCCTCACCCTCGCCGCTAGTTGCCGCCCTCGCCCTCGCCCTCCCCGCTCGCCGCCGCCGCCCTCACCCTCCCCGCTAGCCGCCGCCCTCGCCCTCGCCCTCCCGGCTCGCCGCCGCCGCCCTCACCCTCGCCGCTAGTCGCCGCCCTCGCCCTCGCCCTCCCCGCTCGCCGCCGCCGCCCTCACCCTCTCCGCACGCCCTCGCCCCCACCCCAACCCCGTCTGGGATATCCAGTCCGGACAGAGAGCCTCTATCCAGGATATCCAATCCGGACAGAGAGTCTCTGTTCGAGCTGGATATCCCGGACAGAGAAAGAGAGAGAGATGTGAGGGTAACTTAGGGAAATAGGTATGCTCATTAGGAAAAAATAAGGTTTTTGAAAAGTGAATATGTGCACACTAAAAAAAGTGGCTCATTAGGAAAAATTTAGTGCCCATCTAGAATTTTCCTTTTCAGTAGAGTTTCCAAAGGAGCACACGATTTTTCCTAGTGAGCCCACTTAATAACAGTCGAACCCGAACAATGGGCTCAGTAGGAAAATTGGTGTGCTACTTTAGAAGCTCCCCTTTTTAGCCTCGAAGAATATCCGAATTTGCAAGATTTAAACCCAAAATATCTAAATCCCTTCGCCAACTGAAATCTCTCTCAAAACAAAATTTTTCCTATCTAATTCGCGCAAAAAATAATTACAGACAAAGAGAAATCGTTTCAAATCAAAGCTGGGGTTCGAAAAGTCCCCCAACTGTCATCGTCCTCCTCCTCTTCAGTTGGATGCTCTTGCCCAATGGAATCTGCGTGGCAGCGGTCGGTTAAGCGGAAGATCGACGAGATCGAGGGCGGGGCCGGCCGCAGTTGGCCCCAGCTCCCGGCCACCAAAGCCGGCGAGGATGACGTGTCCGCCCGCGTGGAGGTGGAGAACGAGGTCTCCGCCCTTCGCGAAGCCCTAGTCTCCCAGCAGCTGACCATCCAAGATCTCACCTTGGAGCTCGAGGAGGAGCGCAACGCCGCCTCGACGGCGGCGAGCGAGGCGATGTCGATGATCCTTCGCCTCCAGCGGGAGAAGGCCGAGGTCCAGATGGAGTTTAGGCAGTTCAAGCGGCTCGCCGAGGAGAGAATGGCCCACGATCAGCAGGAGCTCGTTGCCCTCGACGATATGTTGTTCAAGCGGGAGCAGGCCTTTCAATCCCTGGCTTGCGAGATAAAAGCGTACAAGCATCGGCTGGTGAGCTATGGGATTGATTCGAGTGATCCTAAGCCCCATACTCCTCAGAATTCCAACTTGCTCGATTACGATTACCCTCCGTTGAGATGCACAATCCCCGGGGAGAATTTCGGCGATGATTACGGGAACTCCATGCTCGAAAAGTATACACCGACGACTCTGCAGCATTTGCAGAACTTGGATAGTAGAATTTATGAAATAGAGGCAGAGACGGGGGCGGTGGTGGGGCCTGATTCAGAATCGGTTGGGGATTTGGAAGAGGAATTTGAGGAGGAGGAGGAGGAGTTTCCAGGTGGCGATGAACAACCTTCGGAGGATGAGGAGAATGCTAGGATTTACACCATTGATGCTGTTCATGCGGTGCCGATGATCGAGGCAAGCAATGAAGAGGAGGAAGAGGGAGAAAAGAGGGTTGAGGATAAAAGGGAGAATGCTGCAGAGGGTGGGGATATAAAAATGTTGTACATGAGGTTGCAGGCACTTGAGGCTGATAGAGAGTCGATGAGGCAGGCCATTATATCTGTGAGGACAGAGAAGGCGCAGCTGGTGCTTTTGAAGGAGATTGCTCAGCAGTTGTGTGCGGAGGCGGTGCCGGAGAGGAGGATAGTGAGGAAGCCATGTTTTGTCACGAGGTTCTCATTTGTGGCCATGATTAAGGTAAAATTTTTTGTTGTTTTTTCTGTTCTATGGCATATTTTGGATAATTGGTTGGCTGGTATTTAGCTGTTTAGAATTTTTTTTATTCTGGGCATATTTTTGGATAATTGGTTGATTGGTATTTTAGCAGTTTAGGAGTAAAAGAATTATGCTCTGAACCAAGTAGTTCATGTGCTGGTTTTACTTATTTTTCTTTTAGAAATGTAGGTTTAAGTTTAAATTGGGAACTGAAATTATAAGCAACTAGCAGGCAAAAAAAAGAAGTGAAACTATGCAGATAAAAAAATCAGTTTTTTTTTTTTTTTTGAAACAAGCATAGGATAGTTAATATAGATTGTGTTCTGATAATGGACATTACATCATTGATAATACATCATAAATAAACAAGCATAAGAAAAGTGTAGCTACAATCAATGATGTAAGAAGAAGAAAAGGAGGCTCCCTCCCCACTTCTCCTCCACTTATCAACGGTTGTATTCCTTTGGCCTTGATATGCCTCTTCCTCCCCTATTTCCTGCAACTCTAGCCTCCTTCTCGGGTCAAGCTGGAGGTACTCGTTGCCGAAGGCAGTTCCTGATGCAGCTATGCAAGTCATATGCTTAGTACCAAATGCTTAGTACCAAATGAAATAGATATAGATGTAGCAAATTTATTATTGAAAATTCTATTATTTCTCTTTAACCATATTTCCCAAAATGTAGCCCTTAAAAGTGACCCTTTATATGTATTTTTTTAATTCTTGTTTTTATTATTTTTTTACAATGTTTCCATATGTCTGATATGCTACTGAGAGTCTCCTCTCCATGTAGTCCTCCGTTCATCCTCCATATTTGCTTAGTATATTCGCATTCGAGGAAAATATAGCATATACCCTCTTCCACTCTTGAGCACAATGCACATATACCTGGGCATATCCATCCCCTTCTCTGAAAATTATCCCATGTTAAAATGGCCTCGCTGGTATCCAGCCAAATGAATGTGTTTAGTTTGTGTGGAGCAACAATACCCCTGATTATTCTTGCTTCGTCATCTTTCTTCCTCCCAACTGTTAGAGTTTTATAACACGATCTAACCGAGGAGAAATATCAGTTTTATCTGTGTTCAAGAATGCCAGCAGAAGCTAATGTCAATTTCTCATTTGCATTCATGTTTTGCTTTAAGTTTCTTTTGGCATAATGTTAAACTTCACCAATGCAACTGACAATTTTGTGACTTGTGTAATATAGATTTTTTTTTTTTTTTTTTTTCCTTAAAGGAGTTAGCTATGGGCCTCATGAATATCTATGAAATAAAATGTCTATGTACTGTAGGACCCTACAGTTTCTTGCATTATGGGGCTCATGAGTATCTATCAAATAAAATGTTTTATGTACCTTGAGACCATACAGTTTCTTGCATTACAATTTGCCTCTTACTTGCCAGTCTTCATGGTTATATTGGAACCAGCAAACATGTTAAGGTCAGGTTTGTTATCTGGATACAGGATATTGAATTGAATGCTTAGGACGACAGTTTTCCAGAATTCAGCCTTGAAAGCATGGGTTTACGTGGCACATCAACGGGAGATTTAAAACCATGATTTGTGTTTCTCTTAATATAGATTGAACCTTAAAGAGTATAATAATATACCAAGAAATTAATATATAATAATTTCAAAACTAAAGAAGTGTATTTACCCAAAAAAAAAAGGGGTATTTACTGGTTTGTCCCTCAAATCTTTATATATTATGATTTAGTCCCCCAAATCTTCATATTTAGGATTTAGTCCCCCAAATCTCCTAAGTTACTATAATTTAGTTCCCTTCCTTAATTTTCTTTAATTTTTGACCTGATATTACTATTTTATCCCTCCTTATTCATTCTTTCTCTTCTCCTCTCTTCCTCCTTTCTTCTCCTTTTCTTCAATATTCCTCCTTTCTCTTCCTTCTCTCTTCCTCCTCTTTTCTTCATTGGGAAAAGAGAGGAGGAAGAGAGAAAGAGAAGAGAGGAGGAATAATGAAGAAAAGGAGAAGAGAGGAGAAAGAGAGGAGGAGAAGAGATGAGGAAGAGAAAAAATGAATAAAGAGGGGTAAAATGGTAATATTAGATCAAAAATTAAAGGAAGTTAGGGAGGGGGACTAAATTGTAGTAACATAGGAGATTTGGGGGACTAAATCCTAAATATGAAGATTTGGGGGACTAAATTATAACATATAAAGATTTGAGGGACAAACCAGTAAATTCCCCAAAAAAAAAAGTGTCACAAACTTCAACTTGATGCATGGTAAACAAGAAATACATGTGAATGAATTTGTAAGTGTCCAAAGACTGATGGCATCAACGTGACAATAGCCTGGGGCACCTTTGGACAGGCCAGTTGTAGCAGGGAAAGGCACGATGCATCCTGGTACCCTCTTGATCTCTTGCCATCATCCTGATTGGTTTAGAGGAGAAGTTGCATCAACTGCTCTTTATCTTTTTAATCTTTTTTCTTGAGCTTGGTTTCTTGTCTGCTCTTGCCCTATTTGTGTATGGCCTTGTATTCTTAGCTCTAATTTTATATTCCTTCTTGGAATGTAATAGAAGTTTATCAAACACATTGTTACCGGCAGGGTTGGTGTCTCTCGGGGTGGGGGCAGGTGCTACCTTTTCTTTTTTTTCTTATGCATGGTTCATATCAAGGTTTTAAATATCAGTAGTTCAGTGTACTTACACCTAATTGATAAGATATATGTGTCCTTATCCAATTCTCGTTTTTGACTGAAATGAGCTGATATATCGGCTCAAAGGCGAGATATCAAGCGATATTCCGGTCTAAAAATATTGTCCGGTAAGTAGTAATATAGGATCTTTCAATTATACAAAAAACACCTAATTCGACCTAATAGCTCATAAAGATTGACGATTGCAAGATACGACAACAGGATTGGTACTACGGCAACGACCAATAACGATACCATGTATCGATTTTATTTTATAGTTTGAAGGTTGGACATTTAGTTGTTATATGTTGATGCATTTGTGAAGATTCTACTAATGGCAAGTTATTTATAATCTCAACACGAATTGATAAGGGAGGCATATCTTAAGGCCTAACTTGTTTTAAATAGATTTATATGATTTACTTAGATGTTACATGTATAATTATCATTAGAAAAGATATCCTATATGACATCCGATATTTAGTTTATAATATAATGTATATGCAAAGTTGTTATGTACTTTTTAGTTGCAAATACGAGACGTCCTATATGCAAATTTATGTATCTCCTTTTTTCTTCATCCAGTGGAAACTGTCCTTCATTTTCTGGAGAAAGAAAGCATCTCGAAGCAAGTATGCATCTTTTTATTTGCAATCATTTTTTACCTTTTGCTGTGCATAAAGCCTTACAACAGTTACTCTTTCGATTTTTGGTTTATCAGGTATTCGTTTGGGATGTCAAACAACAACTTTGGTTTACTGCTTCTCTTAAACAGAACGTCTCATGTGAATCGGTGGCGAAGTCTTCATGTCTTGCAGCATGTATAAGCTGAATGTATGCTTGATGCTGTAAATAATGAAATGGAAATTGATTGCACAATGTATTTGGAGGCATTCTTATACAAATTTTCACATGAATTTGTATTTTCCTTTATTCTTTCTTGTCGTACTTGATCGGCCTTGATGCCGTGGTTATTGAGAAGGCGGTTATTGAGAAGGCCATGGCTCTGTATAGAGAGTGATACTTCGTTTGTCAACATTTTGCTGAGGGCATGCATCTTTGTCTTCTTTTAATGTATGGTGAACTTACGTAAAGTTACTCGGTACATGTGGTATCGATATGTTTCTATCATCCTTTTGCAGTGGTGATTGTAGTATTATGATGATAAGGGGACTTTTTCTTTCAAACTAGTTTCTGATATTAACCATTCTTCTAGTTTAGGATATATATATATATATATATATATATATATATATATATATATATATATATATATATATATTATATTTCTACAAATTCTCATCAGTATATACTGCCATCTTACCCGTAATTGATCTTGAATGGTGCTGTAGTTGTTTTTTTAATTTTTCTATTTAATTTTGTATGTTTTTTACATTCATTTGATAATCTTATTTGTTTTCTAAGATTTGGATGAGAATGTGCGGGCCAATGGTATCCTTCATATTCAAAATTTAAATTAAAAAAATAAAAATTTTATTTTTCAAAACTTTGAATAAAACAATTCAAAAATTAATTTTTGAATCCGCTCATCTTATCCCTACCCAAGATAAATGTGATTCCTGAAGGCTCCTGTGAAATGGAGTTCGAACGAGATTGTCTCAGTTTCCTACCTCATCAATAATATTAATGAGGTAGGAGGCAGGAACAACCTAATTTGCTAAGTGTGAGTCTGAGAAATTGCAAGGAGAGTTATTCAATATTATTTAAAGGATGTTTCATATCTAGAGCGCAAATGGACAAGATAGACAGCAAAGGAGTACGCAACTGGGTTGACTAAGATTAGGCCTTGTCATCTTAATTTATATTTGTTTGCTCAAAATTTGGATTTCTCCTTCCATTGTAAAAATTGTTTGATTACAACGAAATTGAGATTATAAAATATCTGAGGAATTAAAAGAACGGAAATATTGATTTAATCCCTTTTTTATGTGGGTTCGGGTAGCGATAAAGCCTAACTGGTGCACTCCGTTGACCGTCTGAACGGGAAGGGGAAGGCTCTGCTTCGCTCCTTGATCTCACGAGCTCGCCCGAGATCGTCCCAAAAATCCAAAAGTCCAAAAGTCCTTTCTCCGACTAAATCTCTGTATTTTATAGACCGAAGAATCTCGAAATCCGGCTCCAATTATTCCTGAAAAATCGGATCACGGAATATCAGCCAAACAAAATAGGAAATAAATAATCGGAAAACAACGAAAACAAACCCGCGGGTTGGCACCTGCGGGATCGCTCCCGCGGGTGTCAACCCGCGGGAGCTCTCCCGCGGGTTGCACCCCTCGGGAGTCCACTCGCGGGAGTCTCCCGCGGGTGTGCCTGCTGAGCAATTTCTTCTTCTTCTTTTTTTTTTTTTTTAAATTCTGTTTTATTATTTTTATTTTTCTGGTATCTACATAACCCCCTCCAAAGTTTTCGAAGTTCTGTATTGAACCGTACTGAATTTCGAAATACTTTGAATTCTTTAATTTTGGCTATAGACCTTTTAAAGGATTTGGTCGATATAGATAACTGTTAACATATTCATTAATTCAATAACAAACAGAGGTGTGATTTTAACGTACTCATTAGATGACAAGCAGAGGTATGATATTAACATGCTTATTTTAAGTCAAGCAGAGGTATAATGTTAACGTGCTCATTAGAATCATAATCGTTCAGTAACATCTAGTATGACGGATCAGAGAAAAGACAGAGGTGACATTAAACGTGTCTTGAAGCTTAACCTATTCAGAGGATCTGGTCGTGATAGGGACAAGCTGACTAAACAGATGTGACAGTTAACGTACTTAGTCTTGAAATCGGACTATCAGAGATAACTGTTAACTTGATAGGGAGATGATTTTCGTCAGAGGTGACTTTTAATTTAACGATATCAAAATAAAGTTCATCAGAGGTTGTAATGTTGGACTTGATGAAGTGTGAGTTTTCTTTTCTATAAGAGGTGAAATCTTAACGTGACAGGAGATTTAATCAGATTTTATCTCATTTGATTTTGATTTTTAATGTCAAAGGTATGATTTTAACTTGACAAATATTTTGGAGCGTCACTTGCTCTGTTGGAGAAAAATGACAAGAAAAATTTTGTTGTCAGAGATAAAATCTTAACATGACAAGAGATTTATCTGATTAGGATTTTTAGTAAACCCCCAGGTATCAACGGATTTGATTAGTTTTTATCAACTACCGTTTGAGTTGGGCTAGCTATACTATTCCCATCAGCATGGTGAGTTATCGAGAATTTTGTTTGGTCTTAAATATCAAACTTTTCCTCTTCTCTTTGCCTTAGCGGCTTAGGACAGTGATGTATCCTTATATTCGGATAAAGATGCTATTATGACAGATTTATCGTGGGATTTTTAGCAAACCCCCAGCTATCAACGGGTTTGATTTGCCTTTACCAACTACCGTTTGAGTTGGGCTAGCCATACTATTACCCTCAGCATGGTGAGTTGTCGAGCGTTTCGTTTGGGCTTAAATGCCAAACTTTTCCTCTCCCCTTAACCTTGTCGGCGTTGGGTAATTTATACTTTTTACCCTCAGCATGATGGGGTTGGCGAGAAATTAATTATCTCTCCGTAGCCTTGTCGGCGTTGGGTAATTCATGCTTTTTTACCCCCAGCATGGTGGGGTTGGCGAGAAATTTATTCTCTTCCCGTAGTCTTGTCGGCGTTGGGTAATTCATACTTTTTACCCCCAGTATGTTGGGGTTGGCGAGAAATTTATTCTCTTCCCATAGCCTTATTGGCATTGGGTAATTCATGCTTTTTACCCCCAGCATGATGGGGTTGGCGAGAAATTTATTCTCTTCCCGTAGCCTTGATGGCGTTGGATAATTCATACTTCTTACCCCCAGTATGATGGGGTTGGCGAGAAATTTATTCTCTTCCCGTTGCCTTGACGACGTTGGGTAATTTCATACTTTTTACCCCCAGTATGGTGGGATTGGCGAGAAATTTATTCTCTTCCCGTTGCCCTGACGGCGTTGGGTGATTCATGCTTTTTACCCCCAGCATGTTGGGGTTGGCGAGAAATTTATTCTCTTCCCGTTGCCCTGACGGCTGTACGCCCGAAAATTGCATTTTTGATTCCATTGCAAAATTGATTGATTACAAGGAAATTGAGATTACAAAAATTCTGAAGAACAAGAACGGGAATATTAATTTATTCCCTTTTTTTTATGTGTGGGTTCGGGTGGCGATGGAGTCTCGTTGATGCCTCCGTTGACCGTCCGACTGGGAGAAGATGGCTCTACTCCGCTTCTCAACCGAAATCCTCCCAAAGTCCAAGAATTCCCAAAAGTCCTCTCTCCGGTTAAATTCCTGTGTTTTATAGACAGAAGAAGCTCCAAATCCGGCTCAATTATTTCTGAAAAATCGGATCACGGAATATTAGCGAAATAAAATAGGAAATAAATAATCGGAAAAGAACGGAAAACAACCCGCGGGTTGGCACCTGCGGGATCGCTCCCGCGAGTGGCAACCCGCGGGATCGTTACCGCGGGTGGCAACCGCGGGAATCCTCCTGCGGGTGGCAACCCGCGGGTGGGTTGCAACCCGTGGGTGTGCCCACTTAGCAGTTTTCAATTTTTTTTTTTTTTGTATCTACATAACTCCCTCCAAAGTTTTCGAAGTTCTGTATTGAACCGTACTGAATTTCGAAATACTTTGGATTCTTTAATTTTGGTTATAGACCTTTTAAAAGATTTGGTCGATAGAGATAACCGTTAACATATTCATTTATTCAATAACAAGCAGAGGTATGATGTTAACATGTTTATTTTAGGTCAAGCAGAGGTATAATATTAACGTGCTTATTTTAATCATAACCGTTCAGTGACATCTAGTATGACGAATCAGGAAAAGACAGAGGTGACATTAAACGTGTCTTGGAGCTTAACCTATTCAGAGGATCTGGTCGTGATAGGGACAAGCTGACTAAACAGAGGTGACGGTTGACGTATTTAGTTTTGGAATCGGACTATCAGAGATAACTGTTAACTTGATAGGGAGATGATTTTCGTCAGAGGTGATTTTTAACTTAACGATATCAAAAGCACGTTCATCAGAGATTGTAATGTTGGACTTGATGAAGTGTAAATTTTCTTTTCTGTCAGAGGTGATTTTTTTTTTTAACGTGACAAGGGATTTAATCGGATCTTATCTCATTTGATTTTGAATTATGATGTCAGAGGTATGATTTTGACTTAACAAATATTTTGGAGTGTCGCTTGCTCTGTTGGAGCAAAATGACAAGAAAAGTTTTGCTGTCAGAGGTGAAATCTTAACGTGACAGGAGATTTATCTGATTAGGATTTTTAGCAAACCCCCAGCTATCAACGGGTTTGATTTGCCTTTACCAACTACCGTTTGAGTCGGGCTAGCCAGCTATTCCTCTCAGCATGGTGAGTTGTCAAGAATTTCGTTTGGGCTTAAATGCCAAACTTTTCCTCTTCCCTTTGCCTTAGCAGCTTAGGGCAGTGATGTATTCTTATATTCGGATAAGAATACTGTTGTGACAGATTTGTCGTGGGATTTTTAGCAAACCCCCAGCTATCAACGGGTTTGATTTTGCCTTTACCAACTAC
Organism: Dracaena cambodiana; assembly: GCA_036321105.1. Classification (NCBI taxonomy): domain Eukaryota; kingdom Viridiplantae; phylum Streptophyta; class Magnoliopsida; order Asparagales; family Asparagaceae; genus Dracaena; species Dracaena cambodiana. The sequence continues at coordinate 41,057,387 of JAYEPQ010000005.1, forward strand.
CGTTTGAGTTGGGCTAGCCATACTATTATCCTCAGCATAGTGAGTTGTCGAGAGTTTCGTTTGGGTTTAAATACCAAACTTTTCCTCTTCCCTTTGCCTTAGCGGCGTTGGGCAATTCACACTTTTACCCCCAGTATGAATGGGTTGGCGAGAAATATATTCTCTTCCCGTAGCTTAACGGCATTGGGTGATTCATACTTTTTACCCCCAGTATGGTGGGGTTGGCGAGAATTTTATTCTCTTCCCGTAGCCTTGTCGGCGTTGGGTAATTCATACTTATTACCCCCAATATGGTGGGGTTGGCGAGAAATTTATTCTCTTCCCGTAGCCTTAACGGCGTTGGGTAATTTATACTTTTTACCCCCAGTATGGTGGGGTTGGCGAGAAATTTATTCTCTTTCCGTAGCCTTGTCGGCGTTGGGCAGTTCATACTTATTACCCCCAGTATGATAGGGTTGGCGAGAAATTTATTCTCTTCCCGTAGCATTGTCGGCGTTGGGTAATTCATGCTTTTTACCCCCAGCATGGTGGGGTTGGCGAGAAATTTATTCTCTTCCCGTAGCCTTGTTGGCGTTGGGTAATTCATACTTATTACCCCCAGTATGATGGGGTTGGCGAGAAATTTATTCTCTTCCCGTAGCCTTATCGGCGTTGGGTAATTTATGCTTTTTACCCCCAGCATGGTGGGGTTGGCGAGAAATTTATTCTCTTCCCGTAGTCTTGTTGGCGTTGGGTAATTCATTTTTTTTTTTTACCCCCAGTATGATGGGGTTGGCGCGAATTTTATTCTCTTCCCGTAGCCTTGTCGGCGTTGGGTAATTCATACTTTTTACCCCCAACATGGTGGGGTTGGCGAGAAATTTATTCTCTTCCCGTAGCCTTGTCGGCGTTGGGTAATTCTTTTTTTTTTTTATATATATGGGGGTTTAAATTAACCGCCCTGAGCCCATTTTTTTGGAATTGTTGTGAGCCCAAGTGGTACCTTTAGACCTCACACATTAAATGTGTCGGAGTTAGCTCTAACTCCTTTTTTGTTCAGCTTTGAGCTGAACTGCTCCAGCGTCAATCAACACTTGAATTTTATCTTTTAAGATAAAACAATTTTTTGTGGGGTGACCTACAATCCGATGGTACAGGCAGTAATTTGGATCGTTAGTCTTCCCTACTTCTTCAGGCCTCTTGCTCTCCGGCAACTTGAGCATCTTGCGCTTGCAGAGCAGATTGAACATAGTAGCAGTATGTTCATCCTTGAACGAATACTGCTTTTGAAGCCTGGGTGACTTTGCTGTGTTGCTTGTAGTCGGCCATGGTTTCTGCTTCGGTGTACTTTCTACCGCCATTGCCGTTATGTCTTTCCCTTTTGAACGGAAAAAATGGAATGAAGATTCGTTTGTACAGTCTCCGGTTGCAGACTGTTGCATTTCGAGACGTCGAAGTATTTCTTCGGTCTGTTCACCCTGCTTAAGCAGATCCTTCCATGACTTGGATTCGACCGAACCCATCTTGTCTAGGATATCGGTCAACAAGTTATGTCTGCAGGTTTCCACAAGCGTATCCTGCGTCATGCCATGTGGGCATCGAACAAAAAGTTCTTGGAACCGCTCGACATAAGTTTTGACCGTTTCGCCTTCTTCTTGCTTCACTGCTAGCAAAGATAATATGGAGACTTCTGTATCATCTTCAAAGAATCGGGCTAGGAACTCACGTTCTACATCAGCCCAAGATTTAATTGTTCCCTGGGGTAGCTGCATGAACTAAGTAAATGTGGGCCCCAGTAAAGTGCTCACAAATATTTTAGTCATAGTTGGATCATTCCCTATGAGATGTCCTGTCTGTGAGAGGAAGTAGAAGATGTGCTGTTGTGGTGAACCTTTACCGTCGAATGACTGAAGGTTCAATGGTTTGTATTTTGTAGGGTAAGGCACGGTCTCCCATTCTATGGGATAAGAACGGACTACCCCCACCTCTTGCAGTTTCTTTCGATGAAGAAGAGCTTGTAGTTGATTCTCCATCTTCTCTATTTTCTCCACGTGAGGGTTAATGATAACCTTCACTTCCTCTTCTTCTCTTGAATGAGGAGGCACTTCTTCATCCTCGTCCTTACTGTCTTCATTTATTTGGAAGGGTCGTTTTCCTTTCTGCCGACCAGAAATGGACGACGAGGATTGGTTCCTCCTAGTTTGAGCCAGCAACTCAATTAAAAGTTGTTTCATTTCTTCTATGGTCTCCTCTTGCTGTTCGAGACGTTTTTCTTGTCTCTCAAGCTTTTCAGAGACTTCTTCTAGAAGCGCGCCCTCTGGTTCGATAGAAACTCCTTTTGATCCTGGAGTGATTTCCTTATCCGAAGGGTTGTTTCCGACCACCTTTTTACCTTTATTAACCATATGTGATGAGGCGGCAGGTAGATCGGTTTCAGAGCACACCCTCTTTACTGTCCGTATTCTTTTGGATTCGGTGATCCGCTCAAAAACGAACCGTCTCGGATGGCACTCGCAGTTTGATAGAACAGTTGAGATTAACTGTTCGCATTGGCATTGAGGAGTATTCTGTGCAGAGTTCTTCTTCCAATTGAGGTATTCTCTCAAGTCTTGAGATACTTCTTTATCTCTATTTGCAACCTAACGCCGCTTGCGTCGCAAACTTGGTTCATAATACTGGAGAGTTTGCAATATTTTAGGGCTGAGAGCTTTTCCCATATCAACACGGTCTCTTTTATGGAGTCTTCTAGAGTGTGTGCTGGCTTGCGCAATTGCACGGGCCCCGCACGCATCTGACTTATCCTTCGGAATATGTTCATCAGAAGAGAAACTTGAAGACATATCCTCAGGTGAGTGCATGAGCACATCCTTATATTCGTTTGTAGAGGAACGGGATGGGACACCTGAGAGAGTAACCAAAAAGTTAGATGTGCGCTGTGTGCTCACTGCGCGTGTGCCCGAATAGACACCAAAACCAACCCTTGATTTTTCCTGCGGAGTGCAACCCACGGGTTGCAACCTGCGGTGTGCAACCCGCGGTTGGAACCGCGGGTTTGCACCCGCAGTTGCAACCGCGGGGTTGCACCCGCGGTTGCAACCGCGGAACCGCGGGTTTTCATTTTTGGAATTTTTTCTTCCCGATGTTGCATGTGTCACAATTGTTTCTTGGGATGGATTTTCTGACTGTAAATTTCCAGAAGTACTGTTGAGGCGGGCTTAGGTTTCTCTTTTGGGAGCGGGTCAGGGACTGGTTTGACTTTTGGCTTGACTTTGGAACGGGCGATAACGTCGTGTTCTTGACAGACGATGACGTCTTGTCAGTTCGAACGGGCGATGACGCCTCATAAATTTTCATAGGCGATGACGCCTTTTGATTTCCGGTGAGCGATGACGCCTCACCTTTTTTCATCGTCACCCGGCGATGACGCCTAGGCTCCGAATCAGAGGAAGAAAGAAATTCCTCATATTTTTGCTGGTCAACTTCTATGACCAGCGTCTCAACCATTGAGCCAATTGGCACTCGGTCGGACTGCGCCACCAGATTCTCTGTCGTAAACAGAGGGGCTCCCACTGTAGTCGCCAGTTCTTGTACGCCCGAAAATTGCATCTTTGATTCCATTACAAAATTGATTGATTACAAGGAAATTGAGATTACAAAAATTCTGAGGAATAAGAACGGGAATATTAATTTATTCCCTTTTTTTATGTGTGGGTTCGGGTGGCGATGGAGTCTCGTTGATGCCTCCGTTGACCGTCCGACTGGGGGAAGATGGCTCTACTCCGCTTCTCAACCGAAATCCTCCCAAAGTCCAAGAATTCCCAAAAGTCCTCTCTCCGATTAAATTCCTATGTTTTATAGACCGAATAAGCTCCAAATCCGGCTCAATTATTCCTAAAAATCAGATCACGGAATATTAGCGAAATAAATAGGAAATAAATAATCGTAAAAGAACGGAAAACAACCCGCGGGTTGGCACCTGCGGGATCACTCCCCACCCGCGGGAATCCTCCTGCGGGTGCCCCCGCGGGTTGCAACCCGTGGGTTTGCCCACTTAGCAGTTTTCATTTTTTTTTTTTTTTTTTTTTTTGGTATCTACAACGGCGTTGGGTGATTCATGCTTTTTACCCCCAGCATGTTAGGGTTGGCTAGAAATTTATTCTCTTCCCGTTGTCCTGACGGCGTTGGGTAGTTCATCTTTTTTTTATTTTATTATTTTTTTTTTTTTTTAATTTTTTATATATATATTTTTTTTGTTTTTTTTTGTTTGTTTTTTTTTTTTTGCTTCGTTTTTTTTTTTTTTTTTTACAGGTTATGGGGTTTAAATTAACCGCCCTGAGCTCGTCTTTGGAATTGTTGTGAGCTCAAGTGGTACCTTTAGACCACCCACCTTAAATATATCCGAGTTAGCTCTAACTCCTTTTTTGTTCAGTTTTGAGCTGAACTGCTCCAGCATCAATCAACGCTTGAATTTTATCTTTTAAAATAAAATAATTCTTTGTAGGGTGACCTACAATCCGATGGTACAGGCAGTAATTCGGATCGTTAGTCTTCCCTACCTCTTCCGGCCTCTTGCTCTCCGGCAACTTAAACATTTTGCGTTTGCTGAGCAGATTGAACATAGTAGTAGTATGTTCATCCTTGAACGAATACTGCTTTTGAAGCCTGGGCGATTTTGCTTGAAGCCTGGGTGACTTTGTTGTGTTGCTTTCTACCGCCATTGCCATTATGTCTTTCCCTTTAGAACCGGAAAAAAGGAATGGAGATTCATTTGTACTGCCTCTGGTTGCAGACTGCTGCATTTCGAGGCGTCGAAGTATTTCTTCGGTCTGTTCACCCTGCTTAAGCAGATCTTTCCATGATTTGGATTCTACCGAGCCCATCTTGTCTAGGATATAGGTTAACAAATTATGTCTGCAGGTTTCCACAAGCGTGTCCTGCGTCATGCCATGTGGGCATCGAACAGAAAGCTCTCGGAACCGCTCAACATAAGTTTTGACCGTTTCGCCTTCTTCTTGCTTCGCTGCTAGCAAAGATAGTATAGAAACTTCTGTATCATCTTCAAAGAATCGGGCTATGAACTCACGTTCTACATCAGCCCATGATTTAATTGTTCCCTGGGGTAGCTGCATGAACCAGGTAAATGCGGGCCCCCGTAAAGTGCTCGCAAATATCTTAGTCATAGTCGGATCATTCCCCATGAGATGTCCTGTCTGCGACAGGAAGTAGAAGATGTGCTGTTGCGGCGAACCTTTACCGTCGAATGACTGAAGATTCAACGGTTTATATTTTGCAGGGTAAGGTACGGTCTCCCATTCTATAGGATAGGGACGGACTACCCCCACCTCTTGCAATTTCTTTCGATTAAGAAGAGTTTATAGTTGATTCTCCATCTTCTCTATTTTCTCTGCGTGAGGGTTGATGATAACCTTCACTTTCTCTTCCTCTCTTAAATGAGGAGGAATTTCTTCATTCTCGTCCTCGCTGTCCTCATTTATTTGGACAGGCCGTTTTCTTTCTTGTCGACCAGAAATGGACGACGAGAATTGGTTCTTCCTAGTTTGAGCCAATAACTCAATTAAAAGTTGTTTCATTTCTTCTATGGTCTCCTCTTGCTTTTCGAGACGTTTTTCTTGTCTCTCAAACCTTTCTGAGACTTCTTCTGGAAGCGCGCCCTCTGGTTCAATAGAAACTCCTTTTGACCCTGAAGTGATTTCCTTATCCGAAAGGTTGTTTCCAACCACATTTTTGCCTTTATTAACCATATGTGATGAGGCAGCAGGTAGATCGGTTCCAGAGTACACCTTTTTCACCGTCCGTATTCTTTTGGGCTAGGTGATCCGCTAAAAAACGGAGCGTTTTGAGTTGCATTGGCAGTTTGATAGAACAGTTAAAATCAGCTATTCGCATTGGCAGTGAGGAACATTTTGTGAGGAGTTCTTCTTCCAATTGAGATATTCTCTCAAATCTTGAGGTATCTTCTCCTCTCTATTTGCATCTTGACGCCGCAAATTTGGTTCATAATAGTGGAGAGTCTGCAATATCTCAGGACTGAGCTCTTTTCCAGCATCAGATTGTTCCCCTACCCTCCTGCGGATTCTTCTGGAGTGCACGTTGTCCTGAGTAGTTGTGTGGGCCCCAGATGCCTCTGATAGATATATTAAAATTTTTGGTGCATATTGCGTGCTCACCATAAGCATGCTCAAAGAGACATGAGGGTTGTGTTCATTGAACGTAACCCGTCGGTGGCATCTGCGGGACGAAACCCGCACTTGTAACTGCAGATTGGCACCCGCGACTAGCACCCGCGGGTTGCCACCCGTGGTTGGCACTCGCGGGATGCCACCCGCGGTTGGCAACCGCGGGTTGCCACCCGCGGTTGGCAACCGCGGGTTTGCGCCCGTGGGGTTATTTTCGAGGTTTTTTACCATTCCGGAGGAGTTTTCTGCAATTTTTTCTATATGATTGAGGCGTGCTCGTTGAGTTTTACGCCTTAAATTTCTCTTTTAGGAGCGGGTCAGGGACTGGTTTGACTTTTGGCTTGACTTTGGAACGGGTGATAGCGCCGTATACTTGACAGACGATGACGTCTTGTCAGTTTCAATGGGCGATGACGCCTCATAAGTTTTCATAGGCGATGACGCCTTTTGATTTCCGGTGGGCGATGACGCCTCACCTTTTTTCATTGTCGCCCGACGATGACGCCTAGGCTCGAAATCAGAGGAAGAAAGAAATTCTTCATATTTTTGCTGGTCAACTTCTATGACCAGCGTCTCAACCATTGAGCCAATCGGCACCCGGTTGGACTGCGCCACCAGATTCTCTGTGGTAAACAGAGGGGCTCCCACTGTGGTCGTCAGTTCTTGTTTACTCAAAAATTGGATTTCTCCTTCAATTGCAAAAATTGTTTGATTACAATAAAATTGAGATTACAAAATATCTGAGGAATTACAATAACGGGAATATTGATTTATTCCCTTTTTTATGTGGGTTCGGGTGGCGATGTAGCCTCGCTGGTGCACACCGTTGACCGTCTGAACGGGAAGGGGAAGGCTCTGCTTCGCTTCTTGATCTCACGAGCTCGCTCGAGATCGTCCCAAAAATCCAAAAGTCCAAAAGTCCTTTCTCCGACTAAATCTCTGTATTTTATAGACCGAAGAATCTCGAAATCCGGCTCCAATTATTCCTGAAAAATCGGATCACGGAATATCAGCGAAACAAAATAAGAAATAAATAATCGGAAAACAACGGAAACAAACCCGCTCCCGCGGGTGCAACCCGCAGGAGTCTCCCGCGGGTGTGCCCGCTGAGCAATTTCTTTTTTTTTTCTTTTTTTCTTTTTTTTAAATTTTGTTTTATTATTTTTATTTTTTTGGTATCTACAATATTATACTAATTTGGAGCCCACTTTATTTTATTTTTTTTTTCTTTAGAATGATGGATAACTCTCGTATCCTTGAATGGTAATAGATGCCTCTATGGATTAATTTTTAACCGTGTTATACAATTTTTTGAATTAATTTAATAATAAAAATTTTATTTTTTTATTCAAAATTTTGTATAGAATATTTAAATATTGACTCGTGAATACTTTTATTATCATCTCTGTATAGCCTCCTCTGTATCTAAATTTATGTATAATAATGTTGGTCCCACCATTATTTATAGTTTTTTTTCCATCTTTTTGTGAATACTCAAGATGGATAACTCTCGCCCTCTCCTCTAAATTGGTGAATTGATTTCTCTTGACAAGTCAATATGCTGGACCACCCCGCTGTATGACTCGCCAATCATTGTCACCGTCAAGTGCGTTTATCAACTCTTTTCAAGTTCCTTTTCATGATCTTTGACCGTGTATGATGCATACAACTACAATAAATTGAAAATATTCGAGAGAATATGTATATTATACACAAAAGTTTACTACTTTGGGTTATTATTCAATCAACATTGACATATTTCCATGAGATATTCATACCATCAATGTCACGTAGGAATGATTAATTCTTGAAGCTAATATATACTGTTCATGTTTATTTTTAACAAGTAATGATTTATCAGTTTGAAATTTAAAATTGTAGATGGTAATTTTTTGTTTTCTTGGACAATATGTCATTTTCAATCGTTTTATTCATTTTCAATTTTGCAAATTTATCGCAATGATGCAGGGACAAAATATGCTAGTAACAAGACATGCAACGTTGCAACTACAGAGTGTCTGAGGTACTACACTTTTCTGATATCAGGATTGTGATTTTTTTTTTTTTTTTTGAGGTAATTCAATGGGTATATCCCCGTATTTCATTAAATAACTTTTAACGAAACGAAGGGTGTGATATTGGAGAGTGTCTGCATGTATCGATGCTGGATCCAAACTACATGTGCAATTCTTACCATTAGGATTCAATATCATTTGTGTGTTTGGATTGGATCTATTAGACATTAGTTCTATATTATGAGTTATATTATACAAAATATCCAAGATTCTTCTCTTTTTATGGTAATAAATTTTACTACACTATAATAATTAGGGATGATAATCGACGTGTTCACGGATCAAATTTTGGCCTACTCTATTCAAACTTTTGAATTAAAAATAAAAATTTCATTTTTCTAATTCAAAATTTTATATTGTGATAGCCAAAATTTGACCCATGGATGCGTCAATTACAATTCTTAATAATAATATTCAATAGTACCATATGAGTCTAAACTAATAGGAATATCCTAAAAAGCCTGAGGAGAGGGGAAAGAGTCATAGCGATCACCCTAAACATAAATTCCACAATGGTTCCTAGTTGGGTATAAGAAAACTGAAATAAAATACATTGCTCTCTCTAAATATTTTAAGATTATTACCGCAGACGGTAATGTGATGCAAGCTCTTCAAGAATATGTAATGTGCACATGTACATATAGACTTTTGAAGACCATCACCTGATTCGTTTACTTGGACTTGTATTCTCTCTTCCAAACATGTCAAGTTGCTGCTAAAACATGTTCTACTAGGACTGGAGAAATTTATTATTATTATTATTATTATTATTATTATTATTAGAGTTAAATTTGAGTTTCGAAGCTTTCGCTTCGTGGACTAAGGATTCAATTGCATGACCATAGGAAAACCAAGATTCAGCTTGCAAAGAGACAACTTTGTATACCAGCAATAAAAATATGAATATCTATATAATAGATTTACAAAAGACATATTTGACATCTTGAATGATTCCATATCGCAACAACTTGTCCCCAGTCAGCAATTTATTCAATAGATCCCTTACTATAGGTGCACCAAACTCAAGCACAAGGCTCCGGACATCCCCAACAAAGAAAAAAACAATGAAGGAGGTTCGATTTGCTAGCTATCACGGTAGCTGTCGGCAGAGGGGAGACGGTTCATGGACAAGAAGAGGCGAAAATGCATCTACAAGTGGAGGAGATCACGAGGGTGGCATCCAACCAAGGAAGTAGGCTTGAGTAGAAAAGAAGGAAGAAATGACACAACTTTATTTGATTACGAGACGTAATATTATGTTTAAACTTGATGTAGTTTATGTAATAAGACAATAGCCTCCTAATAGAGGCAAATAATATTATGTATTAGTATGTTTCGTTAAAATCTATTTAATAGAACACGGTGAATTTAAAAAAAGTTCCTTAGTAAATACAAACTATGATTCTATCTCTTTGTACACTAATTACACATTAACTAACGGTTGGTGGTAGAACTATTCATTAAAACTACTCTAACTGCAAAAAATCAATTGGTTGGTAATAGAACTATTCATTTTAGTAGGATTAAACAACCTAATTCAAAGTTCTTATTTCTCATTACATCCTCATATTATATAATTCTTATCATGTAGGTACTCGACAAAATAATTCGATAAAAAAAATTAAAATATTATTGGGGAGTAGGATACCGATAATAGATCACATCTGTTCATTGTTTCTTTATTCAATTTGCATTTGTTAAGAAATCGTGTAGATTCAAATTGACAATAGAGAAATGCACATAGGTCCGGTGAAGAAAGAAAGAGAAGAATATTCCAACAAATTCCCTTTGCAATGCTGCTTCATTGTTTTATTATTGTTATGTGGCATGTAATGGATTGATAGTTGCCTGTCCAAGTATTCTTCTTGCTATAAACAAAATACAAGTGGCTACAAAGCTAGAAAGAGTAACATGTTGTCAATCTTGTTCAAACCCTTGTTATAGTTAATTCAACCAAAAAAATGGATTAGGTGGGAGAAATTAAGAGTAGATTAAGTGAGTATGATTAGATGAAACATAATTAGGTGGCATGTTAAATAGTTGGTAAAATAATAAAACATATGAAAGTTGAAAAATAATTATATTTTCACACAATAATTTAAGTTTATGAATATACGATCATTAATTGATTTCATTCATCATCTAAATCCAAATCCATTTAAAAAGGAGAAGAGTGAAGGGAAAATAGAGAAAGAAAAAGAGGAGGGAAGAAACTTAGTATGCTCTGCAGGATATTTTTTTTAAGTGTTATCCATCACGGTATTAGTCTGGTGTTTTTACTATAGACTTCAGTTCTATAACCAAATTAGAAATTTCTTTCGTGTTGGAGATACTATTGTATTACTTTTTATTTTCTGTATATTCTCAAATTCTTTGGGCAAGACTCAGAAGGTTATTTAGAATAGTGGAATTCGCTTTTTGACTATCCCGAAGTTTTTTCCTTGAGAGTTTTCCACGTAAATACTGTGTGTTATTTGTAGCTTATTAATTTATTTATATCTACCATGTTGTTTACATACAAATTAGGATATTATTATTTTTCGCAATAGTGATATCAGAGTTAAGACTATTAGCTATTGTATGTAAACAATAGAGAGCATAACAAACCGCATGATTACTCTTAGGATGTATTTGTTTGCATGAAAATAGAACAGAAATAGTGAAGTAAAGTCAATTCTACTACTTCATACTTCATGTATTTATTTGGATAAGAAGTAAATTGAAAGTTACTTTTATAATAGTGAGGTGGATCTTATATGGTATCTTCACTTCTCAAAATTACTTTGCATTGATTTTGGATAAAGTAAATTTAGAAGTAAAAAAATAATAATAATTTATTATATTGTTTCTTCTTTTTTTTTTCCTTTTAAAAAAATAAATATTTTATTTCTCTTCCATCTATTTCCTTTTTCAAAAAATAAAAAACAAACACTGAAAATATATACTTCCACATTATTATTTTTTAAAGTTACTTCTAATCTCTTTTCTTATTTCAATTACTTTTAAATACCTAAATACAGTATTAATGAATCTTATTGAATGATCTGGAAGCCAAAAAAATAGAAATACTGAGAATGTTTTAAATTTGCACGGGCCTATTAATAAATTGGGACTGAAAAGAATAGGGCGCATTTAGAAATACCCCTCCCTTAAATCTGTTTATCATCAATTTGAAGGGACAAATCAATGTCGATCTTGCTAAGCTTTGTGTTTCCTCCCCCTCCCTCTCTCTTCATCTCGGCCATGTCGGTCATCGGCTTCGCCTCTCTCGCCTACGTGGGCCTCTCTGAGTTCAGAGGCAAACACCTCGGCTACTCCAAATTCTGGAATGTCAATAAAAGTAACAAGAAGAGATTTAGTGAGATCACGATCTCCAGCAGAGCAGGGATGATCTTTCTCTACTTGCCCGCCGCAGCGGCGGCTGCCGCCTCGTTCTTCGTCCCCGGCGTCGTGGTGGGTCTCAGGGCGAAGTTGCTCAGCTGGGCTCTCACGATTCACTTCGTCAAGAGGGTGCTTGAGGTAAAAGGCCTGGATTTTTTTTTTTTTTTCCGATTTATATCATTTCATTTTTTTTTTTTTTTTGTAGGTTTGATTTGAATGTTTAATTGTTCGTTTTTTCATTATTATTTGAAATTTATAATTTGCTATAGGTTTATGCGGTGATTGAAAGAATTTATGTAGCTAAAAAAATTCTGTCTTGGCTATTAGGCATGAGGGAAATCTTACACATGCGCCGCTTAATAGTTCATAAATTTTGAGAATTAGATGCATGGGCACTTATATTATGGAGCCATATTGTGTTGAAAATTATTAAGGGATTGGATACCTTTACTCCCCTATGCATCCACTTGTTAATGATTCTTGTTTCTTCTTTCCTAGTGGATCCATTTTAAATATTCCTTCTAGAATTCCCTTCTTTTAGTATTGTAAAGGGAAAAAAAAATTTGAAGAGCCCAAGAAGAGTCAAAGCAAAGCTCTGTATAGGAGATTGGTCTGGTGTTAAACCGTAACCCCGCGTGCATGTAGGCCTGAGGCTGCAGAAAGCCCCGTGCAGCTATATAAAAGCAGAGTTTAGCTCTACATTTAACCGTTCAAGTCACTAATTATAAAACGATTACACCCCTTACTTTCCTTTTAATGGGGATCCCATAAGGGAGAAAATAATGAGAGGGTATTTACACATCCCTTATGCTATAAATAGTCCTTAAGAGAGCTAAAAAAAGGGACTCCTTGGACCTCAAGAAAGAGCTCTAGGAGAATACAGAGAAATTCTATTTAAAATCCTTGAAGTCTAGAGGACTTAGCTTGAAGCTTGAGAAGAAGGAAAGCCAAAGAGCTCATTCGGCTACTCAGCAGTAACTCCACCAAACGAGTCAATTTGGTGTTCAAAACATCAATGAAAAACAGGATCGAACTTCCATCGTCACCTCAAAACACCCCACCATAACGAAGGAGAGAACTTAATTCTCTCTTCTCCCTATTAGTTCGAGAAATCTGTAATCTTTTTCCTTTTCTGTAATTTAGTTGATGTGTAACTGACAATAGCTATGGAAAGCAAGGCTACATTTCCTAGCGTACAAGTGCAATGATCTATTGTTTCTTTTCTATTTCTTTTTTTCTTTTTCTTTTTTTTTTTTGCATGAGTATTATCCAAGTAATAGAATGTGGGTGTTCGAGTGTCATGTCTTGCCCGAGTCAGCAATGGAGTGCCCTGGTGTGATTGCATGCTAGTGCTTAGCTAAATGCATGTCATTGTCGGTATCACTGCCTCCGACTTGATTGTGATTAGAGCTCCATACACCATGTTAGAAACTCAAGGAACTACAGAATACGAAGGGTCTCTAAATTTTTGTTGATGCAGTAATTTTAAAAATCAAGATTTTGTAGAGTGGAATGATATATTTGGGATACTGAAAGCTCTTTCACAATTCACATAAGTTGATGACAGTTTTTTATAATCTCAAAAAAACCATTATGCTATTTTGGAGATGCCATTATTAATGATCATCTCTTTTCACTTTCTTCCTGGGAAGAAATTAGCTTGGGTCTTTTTTCTATATATTTGTCCATATGTAACATATAGATTCGATGCTCTATGATATTTATGTTTCCTCCCTATTCTTATCCTTCATATTCTTTCATCAACCAAAGAAGAGTACCAAAAAAATAGATTCTTAACTTGTTTCCTCTTTTTCGCCTCATTTTTCTTGAAACCAACTTAAGAAAACAAAGACATAAATGGAAGAAAGTAAATTTTTAGTATCTTTTTCCATATTTAGTGGTTTCTTCTTATTTACCCCCTGAAATGTTTTGTTTCTCTACTAGAATAATGTCACCTTCAGCCTTGAGCCATCAATTTGTAGAGAATGGTAAAATCAAAAGAGAGAATACAGCTGCTTTCTGTGTGGTTGGTTTTGTTAGACATGCACGCAGATGCGCTAGTAAATGGGGTTATGGTAGGCTTGCTGCAAGTTGCTTGTTTGGTTAGGTGTAAGTAATATTATTCCAAGTGAAAATATATACTCAAAATTTCTTTTCCAGTAGCTCTATTTGGTGGCAAGTAGTGATGCATGAAGATCATTTTGCTGAAGTTGCCAGTGGAAAGGCTACGATTGTAATGTGGAATCTTCGCCTACTTGTCTCGTGAAGCCTAAATTTGCTACAACCAGTTAGGTCATAGCACCAAACAAAGTTTTGACTACACTCTGTAACATCACTTCCTGTCTGTAGGTCAATTTAAAATGAACAAAACACCGCAAAGGAAAACACAACTTACAGTAAATGTTAACAAGTGGTGTTCTTGTAGCGTTAAGCATGTCTAACCAAAACGTTGAAGAACTTAATCAGATTAAAAGGATAGTAGTATTGAAGTTTTATGTCTTCCCTCTTTGTATTCTAATGACCAGAAAACTATGGGGAATCTCTGCCCTTAGTTTATTAATTCTTTCAATCACTTTCTTTGTCACCAAACAAAAGCTAAAGGTGTTCCTCCATGATAGGTTGTTTACAAATATTGATTTAGAGAGCAATGAAAGCTGACGGATTACTGAGCTTCCTGACAAACTGTTTCTGCTGGTAGATTTGTTTTATCTTACTGGATTTTTGATCAGTTATTAATCTTCTCCAATAACTTTTCTTATTTATTTATATATGCATTTATATTCAATGTCCATTCTTTTATAAAGAAATATTCGGGTTACTGTGTTAAACAATTGCAGCTGTGCAATTCTTTTGCGGATCCTGATTAACACATGCTGATGAGAGCACGCACACAATTTCCGCATCCATAATGTGTCCGCTTCTTGATTATTTCAGTTTGTTGTTTAAGCATTCATATGCCTTATCCGTCAATCATACTTTAGAATGCATAGAAAATTCTTGTCAATAGCTTTTCATGTTCACTGCATTTATTTTCTTTCTTTTTCTTATGACTTGAAGTATATGAATAGGACCTCAGAAATTGTTTAGACTTTCAGTATTTGGCAATACTAATGCATTTGTTCCTCTCCAAATTTATTGACTATGATGTTAAAGCTCTGGTACTAGCAGAAACTAAATCTAACCAAGGATAGCCTATGCGATAATTTATCTAAGAGAAGCTTCATTTGGTTGGAAAGGATGATAGGTATAAAGAGATCACATGCTCAAGGCTTGAGGGATACAAAAAGAGGAATTCCTCCATACAAGGGGAACTAAACAGAATTTCCATCCGTAGCCTAAAAAGAGAAAAACCATGATGAGAATTTGAACTGAGCAGTGACTGTATTTGATTTTGTCCGAACCATGCTTGAGTTTTTTTAATGACACCAAACTTTTCTTGCTGAAATAATGTGGTATTTTGTTCTGATAACTGAATCCTGTTGGTAACTGAATCCTGTTGGAAAATATTAGTGCTCACTTGAACCCACCTGATAACTACACCCATATGCTTCAATAATTGGTTTTCAACTACTACAATTTTATGAACCTGGCTACTCAAGATTGATGCATTGAGTCAGAGTTACAGTTGAATGATCAGTCCTCTTGTCATTGTTGAATTCATTAGGAAAATAGTTGTGTAGGCCATTTACATCTCACAGATTTCAAATTCACAAGCCTTTCTATGTTTATTTTCAAACAACTTGGTGAAATATTGGAATTCATATTCAATATTGTAAGAATAACTGCAGTATCAATTTTGGTTATAGTAGAAACTTTGATTTAAGCTTCAATTATTAAATGCATGCTTTGGTTTACAAAAGGTTCCGAATATACAAAAAAACACTATTGGAATGCTAATTTATTCCCTCTATTTCGGTTTCCAGGTTCTGTTCGTTCACCAATACAGTGGACGGATGCGCCTCGAGTCGGCCATTCCTATATCCTTTAGTTACTTTACGGCCACCGTGAGCATGATCTATGCACAATATCTTTCTCAAGATATGGTGGAACCAGCAATCGACTTGAAATACCCAGGACTCGCTCTATTTCTTATAGGCATTGCCGGTAACTTCTACCACCACCTTCTCCTCTCGAAGCTTAGGCAGAAGGGTGACAAAGGCTACAAGATCCCAACTGGAGGTCTCTTTGGATTGGTGATCTGTCCACACTATCTCTTCGAGATCATAGGTTTCTATGGAATCTCCCTCATTGCGCAAACTGTGTATTCGCTTTCGTTCTCCTTAGGAACCACTCTGTACCTGAGCGGTCGGAGTTTGGCCACGAGGAAGTGGTACCTCTCTAAGTTTGAGAACTTCCCTAAAGAGGTCAAGACCTTGATACCTTATATTTTCTAACTGAGACCTGGCTCTGACCGTAAGTATTCATGGATATTTTGTTGCATCTGTTGGTGTTGTGATTTAGATATTTCAGCAGTGATCATAGGAGCCCAGTTGGGGTCATATCTCCTTTATTTCAAATAATGTGTACATGGAGAATTCATCAGTTGAAATATGTTGAAATAGAATGGAGTTTGGAGATGAGTAATGGGTAAACTTTATTGTATCCTGTTCATATTTAAAAAATAATAATAACAATAATAAAGTCTTCTGTTAACAATGTTGGCAATGTTCATGCAGTCATCAGACTGGATTAGTTTTCAAGGAATTATCTTTTAACTCAATAAAATTTCAGTATTCATTCATTCACTCCTTGAGGTCACCAAATTATAGCTAAATCATCCATTAACAATAGTTTCTACAAAACTATTTTGGCAAAAAGCTGCATTGTTCTTGAAATTAAATTTTAGTGTGCGCTATATTTGTAGTATATTTGATCCAAAATGAAAATTCATTCCAGTATATTCGATCCGTCATTTATAAACTATCTACAAGCAAAATTTATTAAAAATTGGATGCGATCTACTAAGGTTAAAGCATCCAAAAAATATAGAATTTTATGATAATTTTAATGCATTCATAAGGTTAAAGCATCCAAAAAATATAGAATTTTATGATAATTTTAATGCATTCATTTTGTTTGCATTTGATCCATGATTAAATTTATAATTTATGAATTGATAATCAAATATACTAGAACGGATTTTCTTTTTGAGTTATCCATTCTTATATTTTGGTTAATAGTATCAATAACCAAATGAATTAAGTAAACTAGCAACAGAAAGTTAATAGCTCCATTTTTTTCCAAAAAATTATTGGATATGACATATTCAATTTTTTCAAACATTGATAGTTAATATCCAAGTAATATCCGTTATTTTTTTATAGAAGAAAACAAATACAAATATAATAACACCAATATCTGCTCATCCCAAAAAATAGTTTTTTTTTTTTTTTTTTTTTTTTTTTTTTTTTGGCTTAGAAATTGGAGGGAAGTTGCGTTCCAAACCCACTTAAAAACAACATTACTCACATGGGTATCAAGGAGAATGGAACTCGACACGTCGCTCAAGAGACCAAGTATTTCACTAAAAATTAAAAAAAGAGATAGACTTCACATGTTATAAGCTTATTGAGAACCATATCGTAATGTTTAATTACCTTTGCACAGAAATTTTCTATTATTTTAAAATACACTTAACCATGCCCCTTTTTTCTAAAAAGTAATTTTTATTGCCCTCTAACTTTCCCTTAACTATACCAGAAAAAAAACTCCAGAATAATGAACAAGTACAACAAAAAGGTACCAAATGAAGTTACGACGAGCCAATTGGCTGAGATTAAACTGCTAAATATTTTCAACAATATTAATTTCCATCAAATTGAACAAGTCACAATAACACACGTAAAATACAACAGGCTGACCTTCCATCGAAGTGGAGAAAATTTTCCAGGTAAGCCCCAACTTCAGCAGGGCATGTGTGCAGGGAAATAAGAAAAACTATTAAAGACAATAAATCTCTTTCACAGCTACATGTTCATACTTAGAATACATCAGATTGGAGTGACAGAAGCCACATACGAACCATTGAAATACTTGAGGCGTTTCAATGCGGCAGAAAGCAGGCAAGGACTTGGAATGGCTTCAGGAATGCCCAAAGCATCGGCAATTCCTGGCAAGGAGCTACTTGAATCTGTGGACTGATCAATTTTGTCGCAGATGGTGTTGAGGGCAGCATTCAAGGCAACGGATGACGAATCAGTTGTGAAGCTGCAGTTAAGTCATGTAACAATGATCTTTGAAGTGTAAGGCTTGAAAATGTTCTACTCTGAACATGTTTTTATTGATTATTTTAAGAAATTACCGCTGCAAAGTTGATAAGTTAAAACTCATTCCCACATACCTCGACTCAAAATTCCTCCCATCTGAGCTCATTGCTGCACAGATTCCAGAGACAGTCCATGGAGGAAGAATCGCATCTTTTATTTCAATACTATAGCAGGTGGCGGTGCCAGCTGAGCCCTCTGCATCAGACCCACTGGAACAAGGACGAGCCACATCAGCTCTCTTCATCTCCCTGCACTTCACCTGAAACAGAAAGGATTCTTCACTTTCAAGCTTTACACAGACTACTGACTCTCAAACCATTCAGATGGACACATTCAATCAGGTTCATATACATAATTCAATGTTAACACTTGAACAAGTCAGAACTTCAAGGGAACAAAGAGATGGTGCTACATTTTTGTGTCAAGAACAAATTTTATGGCATAGCTACAGACAAGAACCATATAAGCATAGCTAAATGCAAATGACTATACAAGTAACGAAAAGCAAATGTGAAAATCAAGCCAAAGTTATATCATTATATGAATTGGCACATTCATGTGCTACATTCAAGAACTATATAGATTAAGTTTGCAACAGGCAACTCTCTATTGATGTGGACCCTCTCACCACAAACCACTTGATTTATTTCCTAAGTTACCAAAGCTTAATACACAAAACATTCTGTACCCAGAAAAATTATCAAATAACCTTGGGTAAAATACAAAGTAAAAAAGGATACAAGACCTATGTCAAGATACCATCACAAAGTCAAAAACATTTATTTCTTTTGAAATAAAAGGCCCTAGCATCCCTATCCATCTCCACACCAAGTAGGTTCGAACTCCTGACCTATTTTAACACTAAACTACAGTGGCACTTTCAAAGTCAACATTTAAAAGCCTAAATATGAATAGAACAATCAGAAATATCTTTGAATGCACAAGTCAGATAATCACTTTACACAATGCGTAGGATGCTGAGTTGTGGGTTCACAACGTATATCAATCAACCAACCAAATATTCTGCCCCAAAGACTCTTGGGACATGCAGAAAGGCAGAACAAAAAATTGTTAAAATATATATAATCTAATTGCTAATGATCATATTTGGAACCAAGACCTCATCAAACCTGCTATTCTAATAGGGAACCACAATATATATAAATGCTTATGATGATGGAAGGTGATGAGCTATATATACAAAACAATCTTAACACTTATATCTTATTTTGATCTGACAAGAAATCAGGAAAGATGTTCTTGGTTGGTTCAAGGGGAGAACATAGGGGAAAGTGAGAAAGATGGAGGTGTCAAGTGTTGGAGATCCAAATAAAGGGGCACTTGGAGCAACTATTTTCCTAAAACTAAAAGAAGCATTAAAATTGTCAGGCTTTCTCTAACAGAAGCAAAAGAAGCATTTGAAAAACAAGCATTGGTCACCGCTTTAAGTTCTCTCACAATAATATTTGCCCTTGAATTGTCTATAAGATCTTATTGTATAGCAAGAAGGATTGTTTCTCTGCATTCATTAATTTAAGAAACACAAGTGGTGTGATAGAAATCACATTTCAAAAATTAATCTCTTGTATTTGAATTCATAACATGATATTAGATCGAATGATAACCAAAAACCCAAGAGCAAGCACATCAAAGAAAATATAGCTAATCAAACTCACCTCAGGAACAGAAAGAGAAGCATTTTGGAACGCCACAGGTGCATATAGAACAGGAACATCAATACCAGTAAGAGAATTTAAGAAGAACCTTCAATACAAGAAAGAAAAAACATTTAGCTCCACTGAAACCATAATAGATAACCAAATAAAAAACAGAAATTATCATATCACCTGTAGTTTAACAGAAAATCATATAATCCGTGGACACTCTCATTTCCAACAAATGCCAGGAGAGACTGAGGGCTATTATCCACATCGGTCATAGAATCCACTTGGAAGGTCTGCAAAAGAGAAGTAATCATCAGAATCCACGAGTTGTACAAAAAGGAAAACATAAAGGAAATTAAACCAATGATGTGAAGTATAGAGTTCAAAAGATAGGCTAAAACCTGGCCCAAGTTTCGCCTCTCAATCTCAGAGAGCTCTACTAAATCATCTTCTGCAGCTTGCTCAACTTCAACACAGCAAAGGGGCATTGAAAAATGAATGTCCTGTTTTAATAATTGTAAAAGGCATATACAGTCAGGTAAGCAGATATGCTATGGTAGAAGAAAATGAAAAGCAAAGCATCACTACCTATGTAAGGACACAAAATTAATAGCAACCAACAAAAGTAATTCACAATTATCCCAAAAAATGTAAAATTCACACAACTTAAATAACAGATGCATTATGATGTTATAAAATTACTCTGTTACATTCTTGCAACCTTAAAAAACAATATTCCTACTTAAAATTGCATGACTTGCCGCTATAATCAAATAACAAATTTAGCAAATAATTATCCAGTGCCAAAGCTTACAATGATGCATAAGAAGGAAAAATAATAAACACACATCAAGAATCAGTCAAAGAAAGCTATTCTAATCTGTGGAAAATACTAGAAATTTCAACCCACAGACTAAAACATCAGCACATGGAGAGGCAGCAGAGCCATCTGAAAACAGCCAAAACCAACAACTACATGTTGGTAGAGTAGTTTTGACCAACATCCAATTCTTCTCTTTTTTGAAGAAACATCTTTAAAAAATTTTACATAAATATTTTGTTGACATCAAAAATAATTTCCAAACGTAAGCCACTGTTTTAAATTTAAACCTTCTCCAAAAACCCGTCAGTTATTTTTTTAAACCAGACTGTCAGTTACGCTTCGACATTGCCAAAGTGCCACTAATGACAACTTAAGGAACAAAGGTAACATCAAGCTGCAAGTACCTCTACTGCACAGCGATAAGCCTCTTAAAAATAAGCAAGAGGCCTAGGGTTCATATCCCGCACCAGGCTGCGGTTTTATTATTATAAAAAGATAACTAACATTAAAATGACAAGTTAAATGACAAAGTTATTTTGACAAAGTTAATTAAAATAAAGTGCCTGGTGAGTTTGCCACAGGTTTAGAAAGTCTAAAAGACTAGTAAAGATCCAACTCAGCTCTATCGGGTGTAATATGCTTTAAAATATACTTTATTTAATGAGTTTAGATGATGAAATACCTATATGTATATAAACTACAATATATAGGAGACTTCCCCCATCCAAAAAACGGATTGGCACCTATGTAGCAAAGGTACTTCTAAAATTAACCATCCAAGTACCGGGCACATGTCAAACATTGACATTCCTTAGACTCTTCTCAGACATGTAGAACACTTGTTAACCATAAATCATGCCATCATTTTTACAGTATATTTTGAAGTTAATTTTGAAGTTAAGGCACTTCACATATTCTCTGACTCATGTCATTTTTTGTTTACTTGTATGTTTTATTATATGTATAATTTCATTTATATATCAATATATTGAATATAACAGGACAACCTTGATTCATGGATGAAATAAAAGATGGTGTTGTGCATTTTAAGAAAGTAGTAATGTATGAAACTTTTTTTGTGCACATATATAGCCATGACTTGTACCATATATTTTAGAAATTTAATGTGCCCATACCATATCTATAACCAAACATGTACCTGTGTCTATGTTTCATAAACTGCCACACGCTCATGTCTGAACAAAATACTCGTCCAATTATGTCCAACATTCATATGTATAAAGTATTTCACCATAAAAAATATATATAAGATGGAGGTAGAAATTGGTTATCACACTTTTGACTTATGCAAATTGGTCAACAGATCACACTATTAAACATAGATACTTACACACACACACACACACATATATATATATAACAACATAATGTATATTTAATGAGTCAAATAAACATATATGCTCAAGCAATATGACCGGCAAACTACCTGTCTATGTCTGATTTTCAATGTAAAAAATGTTTTCACCCAGAAAAAAAATGTATAAGGTGGAGTCAGTAATTGGTTACGCCCACTTTTGACTTATGCTAACCGGCCTATACCTCACTTTGCTAACTATTGTTCTTTAATATATACGAATAATGGCACAATGCATATATCTACGAGTCAAGCATACAAAGATGCTAGCAATATACAATTATAGTCGTGTCCTCATATGTAGATTTTGGAAAACTGACATGTCCAACTAGGGGTGGCTTAAGGATAAACTCATTTAGCCTTACTCATTTCACGAGGTTTAAAATCCGAAAATTGGTACCAATATCAAATTGTGATTCCAACTTACATTTTTAATAAAACATGACATGCGTTACAAAAGATCAAGAGTGTCAAATTATGCACAAGCACGTCGAGTCGTTATTATGATATCAACTGGCATCATTTTAGATTTTCAATCAATGCCCAATTATAACTTAAAGCCATATTTTAGATTTCCAGTCAACACTCAAGTTTTATGGAAGACCATAATTTATTAACCAAATAAACAACTGTTCTGGTTTGTATTCATGTGGAAACTGATCAAGAAGAGTTGGATTTGGATTCAAGTTCAGCTGAATCAATAACTAAATATCAAAACTGACAATGGCAAAGCTCATTGCCCACAGGACTTTCAAGTTTCATTAGGTCTGTACCATGATTTTAATATCACACATCAAGTTTGTATTGAATGAAGGGTTTTTCCTATCGAATAGCATACAGGATCATGAACTCATTGAGTGCTCACATCGTTCCTACAGACCAGTCAAAACTATATACTGGTTGATAGCTTACAGCATTCTGATCGACCATTCAAAACAACATATTGGCTCATATTAGAAAGTGGTCTAAATAAAGTTGGACACAAATGTATGTTACAAACTTACAATATAAGTTTACAACCAATAATAGGACTTAGAAAAGAGATTTAGAGAAAGGTCAAATATTTGAGATTCTTAAGGAGTATTATTGGTTCGGACTTTTTGACAGAGACTGGGACTATCGTCCCACTTAAGACTTTTATAGACTTGGACTAGCACCTGAAACTTTTTGTTAAACCACTAGGATAACAGGATGATTTGGACTAAAATATGGACAAATTTGTTGGACTTTCGATGATGTGGGACTTTTATTTTTTTAAACTTTATAATGTGCAACAATATTATAGCATCATAATAACTATTTTAATTTTTAAGTAATGGAATAATCAGTAATAAACCATGATTCATAATGTTAAATAATATTGTTTATAATATTAAATAAATTATTATGTTTAAAATATTTAAAATGTGTAATCACAATTTGATATTGATGCCAATTTGGAGATTTTTACCCGTGTATGAAAGTAAGGGTTTGATGTGTTTAAAGTCCAAATGCAAGTAATACCGTATATTTTATAACTAGAATCGAAATCCTAATTAAAGTCCAAGTGCAACTAAAAACACAAGATTTCAAAGTTTAAATCCAAAACCAATAACACCAAAGTTTAAAGTTGAAAAGTCTCGGTCCAAATAAGAAAGACCAAACCAATAACACTCCCTTATTGTGGACTTTAATTAGCACTTGGATTTTAGAATCCTAGTCTAATTACATTCTATACATTTTAGGTAGTCCAAACGCCAAAATAGTCTAATGAAAAATCTTTGACTCCCTTTCAAACTTGGATTATTTATTCTCTCTCAACTAATTAATTACTATTAAATAAATAAAAAGTTATTACTTGTTACGAAAGACTGATAATATTGTTGTATTATAGCTAATTTATAATTAATGATAAATTTATTACTATAATAATAACCTAGTAATACTAATATTGTTAAAATAATTTATTACTGGTAATTTAGCACTAAAAATTAGTTTTGCTCTTCTTAATTTATTTTAAAGATACACTAACAAATAGTTCCACATACTAAAAGTTTAAAAAGTGTTTTGTTTATTAAACTAGTAATTGACTTGGTTAATAATTATAGTTATTCAAAATTATATCACGATAATATTATTTAACATTATAAATAGTTCAAATTATATAACTTTGTAAAGTAAATAATTGGTTGTTAACAAAGAGGTCGAATCACGGTCCAACCTATATAAATTTGTAAAGTAAATAGTAGTTTACATTTTGTAAGAGCCCGGCACACAAGTATGTCCTGTACAGGTTAGTCAGATACACCAAATTGCTATTGGGGGAAGTGACCAACGTATTATAGATATACATTTACACCATCTAAAGCAAGACAGAACAGTTTGCTAAAATAGCAAATATAATACCATGAACTGGTTGAGGTAACCTAGCTTGATATATAAATAAGTTTTTAATTATTTCTCTACTTTATTTGGAAGTCCTTTTGAGTTTTGATTTGTCCATGACTAATTGATATGGTTAAAAATAATACAAATTTAATTTGGAAGCCTTTTAGAGTATAAGCATTTCAGATGCATTTTCAGTGGAAAAGGCAAAATTAAGATCTTACATGTTTCTTCAGCAAGGATCGCAAACCACGGGTAGATTGTGAAAGGTAAGCATTACATGAGTGCTTCTTCCCCAAAAAGTTGCCAGCAAGGAACAATACAATAAATTGTGTAGTATAAACTGCAGAATTCCATCAGATATATAAAAATGAATTAAGATAGTAAAATGGAAGGAAAGGATCATTAAATTAACAAAAGAAAATAATCCAAGTAAATAATTAAATAAAGAATATGCAAGAGAGGTTTAAAAAATCATATGCAATGAAGTAATACTTGAAAGGATCCTATTTACTTATTAATTTTCAAAGGGTTATAAAAGTTTCTAAAAGTAACCCAAGAAGGATAAAAGATTTAAACTAAAAATGTAGACACTGATATGCATCGCAAGTATTTTATCAGATTTTGAATTAAATGAGACGATGTTACCCTAAATTATAGGGCCAAAATTTCTTATATTTTCTATACTGTCAATACGATACGTCCGTATTGATGATTCCAGTACCATAAATCATCAGATAATACCAATGCTAATACCCATATTTTAAACATTACTAGTTTAAACTCATAAGGCACATTATCCCAGTGACTAGTATCTGCATTGACAAAAGAATCTAACAACAATCCTAAATTCAGCAGTGGCCCCCTTAAAAGAACTACTTTCACAAGAGCAAAATAAAATTCAGCAGTGTGGATCAATCCACTATAAGCCAAATTTAGAAATGAAGTCTGAAGCAACCTCCATGACACTAATTTGCACTTATTAATGACCACGATACCATCCACTACCTAACAGTAGAAAAACCAATATATTCCCACTTCAACACAAATAAAGACATCATAGGAAATGGGTTCCACGCACTTACTGCAAGAGTTTTAGCGCAAGAGTTTTAGCTAGCCAAATTTCCACTTCAACACAAATAAAGACATCATAGGAAATGGGTTCCATGCACTTACTGCATGAGTTTTAGCTAGCCAGATTTCAAGATTAAAAGCCTAGGAAAGGAACTAAATATTAGATGATATGCTTCACATCATAGAGAGCAACAAGAAGAACTTTTTCCCAAACTTTTGGGGTTAGCTAGCATTTCTGAGGGTCAATAGACTAAAATTGATGAACCATATTTTAAAGTATTAATGGAGAAGCATCTAAATTTTATAGGTTAGTGAGTACCATAGAAGATATTGCAGACATTTTTCCTAAGCATGTAGTAGAGATTCTGAAATGAATCTTCCCAATCCTGCTGTCTTTTTGAGAAGAAGTCTTTTTCTGCATGTTGCAATAACAGTGATCATTCAAACTGTGATAACTAAGAAATAGAAAATGAAGCAAATATCCGAATTAGCCAACAAACCTCCTTTTACAGATGATAAGGCCATTGCAGATATAATGGAAGCAGGTAGTGAAGATTGTGGATACATCCAAGAGCGTAAGGCCATTGTATACATAGTATCAGCAGACACTTTTTGTCCAGAAGTGCAGCCAAACGTTTGTTCTTTGTTACAAAAGAACTGTGAACTCAAATGACTAATGGTAGCAGGAGTTGCACTTAATCTATGGCACCTGAATAGGCAAGATAGTTACAATAAACCCCTTTGATTTCTATAAGACCAGAAAACCAGCAGTAGCCAAATACTAAAATAATGGTAAAATATAAACATGTGAGTTCATGCATAATGAGGAAAGGATGCCTGTACGAAAGGAAGTGCGGTGCGCTAAATCTATTACACAGACTATGCAACTAAGCAAGGGGAATCAACAAATCATCAAGTCATTGAGGCTCGAAGGAAGTTGCATGTGAGCGTTACAGTTGCTATTACCAGGATGGTAATAGAGAAAATGGAAATCAGTTTATTTAGGACATAAGCTCTTAAACTCTAGAGGCCCCTCTATAAGTTTCCATGTTATCTTTGCTAAAATTACTAATACCAGGACAGCTAATGAGAGAGGATGAAAATTTGTGCTATTTTAAAAATACAGCAAGATGTAAGTTCTTAAACTATGTAGGTTCTTCTACAATCTCCTATGCTCTTTTCTGCAAGCTTCTAGAGAATAAGGATTTAACGCCTCCAAGAGTATTATTTTCATGTCATCACACATTATCAGCATCGCAGGTTATAATGTGTCATAGAATGATTTAAGATTGGTGTAAATGGAAAGAAAATTAATCACAGACCAAAAGGGAAGAAAACAAGATAAGGCCACTAGAACTAAAGAATACACGTGAAAAAAAAAAAGATGGAAGAAATGGGAAACAAACTGGAATACTTGCTTGTTTATAATCTAAATATTGTCTATGGCCCCAAAAAATGGGATGTACAAGTTGGTAATGACAAACCATAAAAAGGAGGCGGTTTAAAATATCAAAAAACAGGTTCCATCAACATTGTACCTTAGATGTCAGTTTCGAAGCTAAACAAAAATAGACAGAGCAATTAATGGTTATCTGAGTGTGTACCTTTCAGAATAACATTCTTATATGCAACATAAGGATCTACCAAAAATTTCGCTAAGTAGCCTTTATAGAAAGAAAGTGCTGGTAGCCAATCTCAAAAAGAAAAGAAAAATCATATTGATACTGTAAATAAATCTTTTGAATCTTTTCAAAAATTGTAAACAGTCTAAGAATCTTAAAAGAAAAATAGATAAACAGTGATGCAAAAGACTGGCCAGCTCCATTAATTAAAACTGAGACATTAAAAACCAATCATCTTGGATTCAGATGGGGAAAAGAAAAAAGAAAGGAGAAATAATGGTTAAAAAATAATTCAATCAATGTAGGAAAGTAGTTTTTCAATCAATGAAGGAAAGTAGTGCTAAAACGTAATGAGCAAAGATAATTGTATGAAGAAAGATTGGCAAGGAAAGAAGGGTTAAACTCACCATTTCACTGAGGATGATGAAACCAACCGCAATGAAGTTTTCAGGGTGAAATCCAGAGGGGTCCGACGTCCTGGAATATGAAATTCAGAGCAGAAACTTCTTGAAGATACTGAAGGAAGATCACCATGTTTCCATGAGGAATCAGCCCAAGAACCAGAGCTGGCAGGGATATCGTGAGCAACTAATCCTTTCAATGCTTTTTGCTATAAACAAAGATGATAGTCAAGCAGATATTATAAATTACATAAGTTCAATATACATAGACTATGAAGGCTGGCTACAGGTTACCATATCAACTTTTGGACTATCGGATGACTTATCGTTTCCCAAATGAAGCTCCACAACATTACGCAAGGCACTTTGACTACATTTTTCAAACTTTCGAAAGCCTTGTTCACAACTTTCTTTGGCAGATGAATCAGAACGCTCCAAAACATTAAGATTGTTGGCACTGAGGTTTAACACAGAAAGTGCACAATCATGAATTAGTAGGACATGTAAAACCATGTTCATGCTTTTGAGTAATATATATGATATAAGCCATTTACAGATGAAGGAAGTACCATGGAAGAGAAGACCCGCCTCTAGGAAGGAAATTAGAAGTAACTGAAGAATCAATAACTTCATTTGCCATTTTGCTAAAAGGAGAGGTATCCTGATTTATTGTATGAAAAATAGGAATAAATACTCACTTACATTAGTGATAATTCAATCAGTTAATATCGATTACAAGTTGCACATAGCCGGTCACCTTTAAAAAAAAAAAAAAAAAAAATTCTGACCTTAGCCCTTTCTTTTCCATAGAGCATTCTACATCTCTCGCTTGATTTCTTGACAGGATAAACCTCGTTGACGCGAGTATTTATGTACTTTGGAATCTTCATATCAGGTTTTTTGGGGCCGTTTGTCGCTCCAAGATTAATCCTGGCAGAGACCTCTAGTATCAGAAAAGCTTTATATTTATAATAAACTAGGATCAGTTCCTGAAACCTACTTGTCAGGAGCCAGAAATGAGGCCAACTGCGCATCAACATCGAGTTCACCATTCTTTCTCTTCAATTGTTCCCCCTGCAATATATGCATTCACATTCGAGAAGTTACAGTTGAAAAGCACAAAAGCTTTGTTACTTACTTAGGTAACTTGCATATTTTCATTCTAGCACTGGCATATTCAGATTAAGAAAGATGAACATTGAAGCACAGGAAAATTTCACTTGCCTCCACCATCAGCAAAATTTAAATACTAACAAAAGTAATCTATATCTGAACTATCTTTTAAAATTAGAAAGGTCTGCCAAAACCCAAAAAATACGAGTCAAACACAGTGGCAGAATTTATATTAGCATTTTATTTAAGCACATTGAGAATCTAATTTTCAAACCTATTTCTTATCATTAGTTGACAAAATAGATAACATAACAATGACATAGAATAAGCTTTATATTAGAAATAGAGAAATTAAAAAAAGATACAAGCCACAAGTCTATGACATCCTCGGGAACAAACTGTGAATATAAATATGCTATCGAAATGGCCTAGTCATCTTGTTCTTGGGTTTTCCCATTGTGAGTCCCTTCTCCCCTGGCAATTGCTGGCTTTGGATCTTCCTATGGAGGATCCCTCGAAAACAAGGGTGGCCCTCCAATGCCCAGCCTCATGCAGTCATCTGACAAAGCACCTGTCCAAGATTTACAATTTTCAACGAGAATGTAGTGTTCCTGAAAATCCTATTGTTACGTCCTCTCCATTTATTCCAACAAATGGCCACAACTCCTTGCATTGCCATGGTTTGATCACTATAGTTCTGTAGTCTATCCCACTGAGTATTGAAATAAATGTAATTTTTAATAAAAGTTTTTAAGCACAACCGTACCAAATGTGTTTAGCAAAGTCTAGCAATTCGCTATCTCGACCACAAAGAGTACAGATGCTTGGACCCGACCATCCTCTCCTTTGTAACTTGCTCCATGTCAGAATGGAGTTTTTTGTTACTAACCAAAAGAATATCTTGATTTTAAGTGAGCATTTGACCCTCTAAATTCTTTTTTGACCCTCTAAATTCTTTTTTGTATTTGCTAACCTACACCCTCCATCGTTCAGGTGCCTATATGCTAACCTGACTGAGAAGATATTGGAGTGCTCCCCCCTCCATAGGGGAGTATATAAATTCTCCTCTGGTATCATCTCTCTAAGAAGGTAATAAAAATTTTGTCTTTGGTTCCTAGTCCCTTCACTAGTTTGGATTGGGGATATCCACCATTGTCTACATCCCCAGTAAGTCCTCACGACAACATCTTTGTCCATTGCCAACTCAAATAGTTGTGGAAAGATGGAACAGAGGGATATTTGAGAGCGACATCTATCCTCCCAGAAACAAATTTTGTCGTCCCTTCCTAAACGGTAAAAGATACTTGTCCAAAATAATTTTCTAGTTAGGAACAGACTCTTCCAGAAACTAGATCTCTAGTACCTAGTCCGCCTCACTCTTTGGATTTGCACACTTGTCCCCAGGAGACTAAGTAGTATTTTTTTGTATGGATTGCTCCCTCCCCATAGAAAGCGTCAGCGTATATGGTCTACATTCTCTAACCTACCACAATAGGACAAAGAAAGACATAAAATACAGAGGGGATGGCTGAGGCCTGAGAGGATAGTGTTTAGGAGAATGATATGACCCCCAAATGACAAATTTCGACCTTCCCATCGTTCCAACCTTCTTTCAGGATGGTAGAACAGCAATGTCCAATATTGTTTAGTCAACTTTTCTGATCTTAATGGAATTCCAATATACTTGACCCGAAAAGTACTTTCCTTGCATCCAAAGGTGCTAGTTATTAATGCAAATGATATATTTCTATCGCCTAAAGGGAATTAGAGAGCTCTTTTGAAAATTTATTCTCAGCCATGATCATGATTCAAAACAACATAAGATCCATTTGAGCGCAATAGCTTGCATGTGGTCATAGTTTCTAAGGATTAAAATACCGCCAGCTTACTGAAAGTTAATATATGTTATTTTTGGGGAACTTGTCACACCGATGACTAGCTTAACGACTTGTGCATGTTTATCATATTGTTTAAGCCATCAACCACAAGCACAAATAGTAGAGGGGACAGCGGGTCCCCTTGCCTCAATCCTCTCCTGCTATATCTAAGAACTTCCAATAGAAACCTCGATGATATACTTTCCAAGTAAGGACGTCCAATAAGTACTCCCCATTGACCCTATCATATGCTTTTTTGAAGTCAAGTTTTAGGATGTAATCATTTAAATTAGCCTTCTTGCATTGGTGAATAACCTCTTGCGCTATTGCAACTCCTTCCATAATATTCCTATTCGATATGAATCTAGTCTGATAGTCTCCAATAATATCATCTAATATAGGTGGAAGTCTGCTAGCTTGAACTTTGGATAATATTTTGAAACTACATTTGAACAGGGCGATGGGTTTGAAATCCTCCACCTTAGATGGGGAGGGTAATTTAGATATGAGAATGACCTAGGAGAAATTGATCATGTCCAATCTGGCTACATCTCTTGTCATTTCCGAAAACATAAACAGGACATTTTCCTTAATAATTTCCCAGAAGATACAAAAAAAGAATAGGGGGAACCCATCGGGCCCTAGGGCTTTGTCAAGTCCTAGTTACCAAACCACATGCTTAACTTCTTCCTCTAAGAAGTCTATTTTTAAATGGGAGAGGTCAAAAGCAAAGTCCCATGTATCCGGAAGCATTTTCAGACGCTTCTAGGACAAACTTCCAAATATGTCCTTGAAATGCCCATATATATGATCGCTCAGGGACCCTTCCCCACAGATGGGGTCTTCTTTTGAAGACAAAGTGTGAATGGTATTGACCCTCTATCTCATACTCACAACTCTGTGGAAGTATGTCATATTGGCATCTCCCTCCTTTAGCTATTGATATCTAGATCGTTGTTGCCACATGCTAGCTTCTCTTATTAATTTATAAATGGCAATTAGTTAGTTGTTCATGCTCAGTTGTGCCTAGGGGTCGAAGCTCAAATGTCTTTTCGAGACCATCGATGGTTGCCATTATTTCTTTCTTCCGGATCTTGGCCTCATCCGGAAAACGTTGTGCCCATTTAGAGAGGATCCTCCTCAATCTCCTTAGTATTGAATTGAGGACTTGAGTAGCATCAGCAACTGGGGTGGGGAGAGTCCAGTTTTCTCTAATCATACCTCTGCCCAGTTTTGGTGGTCATTTTTTGACCAAATACATACTTTTAAAAAAACTTGTTTTGATAAGGACAACTATTCATAAGAATTAAAATTCCATCGTTGCTCATATTGGAATCAGTGAAAACTAAGAAAGGTTGTAACATTTTAGTAATAAAATGAAAGTTTATGGGCTTTATCATATCACATGTATTGAGATTACTTAAACTTAGTTTGAAATTCAAAAAAAGAACATCTTGGATTGGGATAAACTTTTTATTAAAAAGAGACTGCTATTTCTAGAGGAGGGAGTAGCACTCTTATCTTCTCTCTAAATACTTAAAGACTTGCCAAAACCTTCTTCAAGTTCCTTGTGCTCATCCTATTTTGATGTCAATGCAATTATGAATATGGAGCTGAATCCTCAATAGTGAGGAGACAGGTATAGTTCTAGAAACTGGTTCTTGGATCTGTCACTAATAGGATTGTTCCATGCATTGACCAAAAGCTTAAGGTTTTGAATAAAAATGATATTCTGATTGGTCTATGTGGAAGAAAAAATAATGATAAATAATGTTAGTCTATTTGTTAACAAGGTGGTAACTTTAGAGGAAAAACAGCCATAAATTTAACCCTTATTGCCCACAAAAGATATTAGATTTGCCTGAAAAACCAAAAGACAACAAAAGTCGAATAAAAATTACTCTTAGTTGTGAGGGAGTCTTCCTCTTCATCTTCACATCAGATTGAACTCTCCCAAATGGAAAACTGTTGGTTGAAGACGATGGTTCCACAACAGCCACTTTCGCCATTTCCACAAACTTCTCTAAAATCGCATCTCTCTCTCCTTCTACGAACAAAAAGAAAAACCCTCTCTCCTGCAATAAAAATCAATCCTTTATGAGATCGGACCGATAAAAATAAAGAAAAGATCTTGCGATGACAAACAATGAAATCATAGCCCTAAATCAGTTATGGAGTCGATAGAAATCGAATCCCTTAGCTTGTCGAATCAAAAATCTGTGGTTTGAGAACCCTAACAATGGATCGAGAGGAGGAGATTATAGATTAAAATTACCTAATTTCGATCGAGATCGAGCTCGCTGGCGATGCCCTAATTTTCGGGCCGAGGAGAGAGGGGGGGGGAGGCAAGGGTGGGGTTTTGAAAAGGATTGGGGGCGAAGAGAAAAATTAAAGTGCGGCAATGGGAAATGTGAAGCGAAATCGGTAGTCGTGTGAGTTGATTTGAACTCGCGAATTCGATTTCCCTCCCCTTTCAGCGCCAAACTAATCGCCGTCACGGCGCCGTTATCGTCCGTTGGTCTCCAGTGAGGCCTGCTTCTGAGTTCTATCTCGCCCGTCGGCCTTTTGTATGGATGGGGCTGGCCCACCGTCACAGTATGGGCCTAATAAGCTAGAGTAAAGTCAATTTGGGCCGTTCTTATTCCATGTATTTTCCTCATAATGTGTGTGTACTCTTTCTTTAATAAATTATTTAAAACTTTAAACATTTTTTAGATTAAATTGCTGCTTAATACTGTGCAGTACTTAGTTGCCACAAGCTTTAAAATCTATTCTTCCTTTTGATTTTACTCTATAGTTATTAATTAGATGGCTACAAGTCAATATCATTCTCTAGATACAAATACAAGAGACTAAAATTGCTAAGATTCAGCTGCCCTCGAGAAATATTTTGCTGAATTCGAAACTACGTATATGATATAAGTTATACTTTACCTCTAAAAATGATATAGTTATCATTTTGATATTTATACTAACAAATCAAAGCAAATGTACTTCTACTCTCCGCAAAGTGATGAATTGAGCCTATGGGGAGAATACACAAAATTAATACAAATGGTTTTTTTTCCCAATTAAGATGGTGGGTGTGAGATCCCATCGTTTGATTAAAATAACTTGATGAAGCCGTTAGTTATAGAGATAGATACTAATATTCTTCTAAAATTATAAAAAAGAAAAGTCAATGAACCACAATAATAAAACAAGTTATAATACTAATGAAAGCTATACACATTAATATAATAACCAATTTCTCATTTTTTTTAAAGGAGTATTTACAGATTTGTCCCTTATATCTTTATAAATTATAATTTAGTCCTCCAAATCTTCGTATTTAGGATTTCGTCTCCCAAATCCTCTAAGTTACTACAATTTAGTCCCCTTCCTAATTTTCGTTAACCCAGTTTATTTTTTGACCTAATTTTTCTATTTTACCCCTCCTTAATTTCTCCTTCTCTCTTCCTCATCTCTTCTCCTTTCTTTATTCTTCCTACTCTCTTCTCCTTCCCTCTTCCTCCTCTCTTCTCCTTCCCTCTTCCTCCTCTCTTCTCCTTTCTTCTTTGGGTTCATTGGTAATTTTCCCTCTTCTTCTTCTTCTCTTCTATCTTTCTATTCTTCTTCTATTTTTCTTCATGGGGGTATTTAAGTTATTTCATTATTTTAAAAAAGTAAAAATTAAATTCTGTCATTTATTTGGATGGAAAAATTAACGGAGCGACTAAATTATAATAATTCAGAGGATTTGGGAGACTAAATCCTAAATATGAAGATTTTGGAGATTAAATCATAATGTATACAGATTTAAGGGACAAATCTGTAAATACCCTTTTTTAAAATATGGAAATCTATTTATCATGAACCAATAAATGACCTCGATAATAAATGGTTTAATTTAGTCAACATGAGGATACATCATTTCTATATATTGTTATTGATAAGTCCTGATCCATCAATATCGCTAGAGACTAGAGCAGTTTTGAGAGGGCGCTGAGAGACCCGCCGACGACTTGAGCTTCGAGGAGGAGATGAAGAAGTTGCGGAGAACCAAACATAAATATAGACTCAAGAGAGCAATGTGAAGAGAAGGGGCGCAATTACGAGAAGCAAACAAACACGGAAGGAGCCCGTAAACAATTTTGTAAATTGCTATAAACATAAATATAAACATAAACGTTGGAGGTGGATATTAGTAGTAATTAATATGTAATATGTACTATAAATTTCTAATTTCATTATAACTTATTAATTAAATACGGGAGCAATAACTCACTTTTTATCTAAAAAAAAAAAAAAACAATTTAATTCAAACACCAATATACGTAAACCTCAACATTATTCAATCAAAGCAAGTACGATCAAATTTTTTCTTTTTCAGTTTCCTGTACATAACGACAATCAACAAACAATCCTAAAACAGCAACCCGATCTCCTGCAGGCAATCATTCGTGCTGGGCGAGCACAAGAAGAAGCTCGGCGACAGCGCAGGCGAGGGCGAGAGGACCGATTTCGGCGCCAAGGTGAGAAGCAAGGGGTCACTCTCTCCGGCTCCTTCTCGTGTTTGATCCATGCCTCTCTCCGAAATAATATTGATCTGATCATCAGGGCTCGAGCTCAAGTCAGTACTAGACCTGTTGCTGTTGCTGCTTTTGCCGTTGCCAGTTAAACGCTGCACCAGGCTCATGAACTCCTGCGGGCGGGCATGGATGATCTCCGGCGAGCGGAGGTGGATGATGACCGGCTTCTTGATGTGATGGGAGCCCTTGGCGACAGTGAGGGGCTGCGGCCGAGGGCCTTGGAGCTCAACTCTCCTTGATGCTGAAGGCATGGCTCGATTTGGTTCGGTTTGGTTAGCTGTGAATTTGGGCTAGTACTAATAACCGTATTTATATAGGGTGATCAGATTGTGTTGGAAAAGTCTAAGGTATACGGCTATTGGATTGAGACCTTTAAGACTCTGGACTTGTGATATTATTTAACGTACCGTTGAATTTTTATTCATTAGTCCGGTCAAGTTGTGAGCGATGTCAAAAATGCTTTAAAAAAAGAAAAGTCAAACAAAACCAATTTATTGGGAAAATACAGGATAAATAGCAGAAAACGCCTTTGACTATCAAAATCTTCTGCGTAAAATCTTGATATATTTAGGAGTTTATGCAAATCTAAAAATCTCTGGGGAACTTTTGGCCAATGGATAAGTTAATAGCATAAGTATCATCCAAATCAAACCCAATAAGGGGGACAAGAGTTCTTTTCGTTATTGAAACTTAAAATTGTACATGGGTATTATTAACCAAAAAAAAAATGTACAGGGGTATTTTTGTTCGACATAAAAAAAAAAAAAAAAAAAAAAAAAAAAAAAAAACTCTAGTTGGTTTCTGTAGAAGAAAATATTTGTCGGTAAGATCTGACATATTAATTAATAAGTAGGAATAAATTACGGAAAGTTTAGATTTAAAAAGTCAGATTATAGCTTCTTTTTTTTTTTAATAAGATAAGTCTGTCTATAACAAAAGGAATATATATATATATATATATATATAGAAAACGGGAAATACACCGGTGAAGAGAGTTCCTTCACTGTCGCTTAGGTGGTCTAATAAAATTATTACACGTGACATCATTTAAGTTAACAAATAAATAAATTCTCTTAACCTCTTTTTGAGTGGCGCCACATGTAATAATTTTATTCGGCCAGCTAAGCGGCGGTGAAGGAACTCCCTTCACCGCCGGTGTATTTTCCGTTTACTCATATATATATATATATATATATATATATATATATATATATATATATATATATATATATATATATATATATATATATATATATATATATATATATATATATATATATATATATATATATATATATATATATATATATATATTTATTTATTTATTTATTTATTTATTTATATTTATATTTATATATTTTTCTTGTGAATCATAGTGGGCACAGAAGGTTCCTACAATTTACCCAAAAATAAGTTAACTAATTTAAGGTGAATGTTGTTGACAATTGGCACAGATTTGGCTGTTGACTAATTGCAGGCTGAAAAGGGCCAGCTTTGGCTGCTGTCGAAGAGCAAATATTCAAATTGCAGGCTGAAGAGACTTTGTATGATGTGAAAGTGTTACGATGAAGTGAACAATTGACTATTTTATTGGTTTTGAATTTTGACCACCCAGGGCCGGTGTTAGCAAAGAAAATGTTCAGAAGTCAGCGGAATGATTATTTTTTAAAAAAATAGCTCGAAAACAATTTAAATGGTGGGTTTCGATCTCTGGAATCTTGATGGTGAAGATTTAGTCTAAGCAGTTCTTTGATTCTATTGATGATCTGCGTAGTTTTTTGATAAAAGTGGTGAGGATATTTCCTCCCGTACTCTATTAAAGATACTTAACAGAACAGATGTATAAAGTACATATTACATAAACATGAAAGTGTTTAAGTATACAATCAACAAAAACAAAATACTAATAATATTATATCTCAGGATAGAACATATTTTGAACCATTCCAATATCTTCAAGTAAGCATGTCATGCTCCTCTACTGGAGAATCATCATGGACGGGCATAATATCATGATCGGACTCATCTCCATCTCCATCCTCAGAGTTGTCGATTATAGCATCATCAGAGAGTATTCCTGTCCAAATGCGAAAGTCATAGTAAATAGTAAATATGCATTTATCTATCGAATGAGATGTGCCTCTGAATATCCTATCATTGCATTGCTTCCACATATTCCATACAATGGATACAAGTAAAGTATATTGGAATGCTTCTGATGATCTTGCGTGATTATCAGAAGAGTAATGCATTTATATAACATTATCGGAGAGTATCTTCATCCTTTGATGATCTTGCGTCGTTGGTCTATTAATTTTTTTTTTTTTTTTTTTTTGAGTTAAAATGGTGGGCATATGTCCCTCTTTGTTCCATTAAAGATTTTTAATGGAATGGAAATATATGTTACATATTACATATAGTAGTCTGCAATAATGTGTCTGAACAACGCAAAACAAAATACATACTTAATATAGCAATATTACATAGCCTAACCCAGAACGCTCCTAATATTATCAAGCGAGTCTGCCATCATCATTTGCTGGATATCCATCACGGATGGGCATAATGTTATGGAGTAAATCATCTCCCTCCCTAGAGTTGTCTGTCCCGACGTCATCTGAAAGCAAACCTGTCTAAGCAAGAGTATCAAAGTGGATATTAAATATGCAATTTTCTACAGAATGTGCGGTGCTCCTGAATATCCTATGATTGCATTATTTCCAAACATTCCATACAAAAACTGCTAGGAATGTGTGTGAGAGTGAATATCTCTGATGAAGAATACGTCCATGCTCCCAAATGGAAGACACCTATGTTGTGGATGTCGGATAGTGTGTGCCCAACGACTATATTTGTCGGGTATAATCACACCTCATCATAATGTCGACAATCGACTCTTCGTCGAGTCCACACAACACACACATGCTCGGCCCTATCTAACCACGTCTCCGGAGGTTATCCCATATTAGAACTGCTCCTTTTTCAATTAACCAAAGAAAAACTTTTATCCTAAAAGGACATCGAATGCTCCAAATTGTCTTTGGATCGCATAATCTATAGCCTTCGTCGTTGATAAAACGGTAGGCTGATTTCACGTAAAATATATTATTTACGCTCCATCTCCATTGAGCCATATCCCTTTCCAATCCAGGATCCACTAATATGAGTCATATGGTAGATGATATGGTTTTTTTCTCATTGGCAAATTTGAGTTGTTCTCTGACAGTTGTTAATTTGTTGATGACCGTGTAGTATGTGTCTAGATACAAACTTGCCAAAGGTACATCTGTGCATGACCATCACCAACTTTAAATGATGTGCCTAGCCATAATATATTTTCTACTTGCTTAACTCCTCTCCAAAATGAAGATATATTCGAGGAATTACGGGCCTTCGCTCTCTAGCTGCCTCCGCAGGAACCATATTTTCTCTTTAGAATACCCTCCACCATGCCGTTGGGATTGTTGATTATTTTCCGCCACCACTTGATTAACAATGCAAGATTAAAGTTGTGGGTATCTAATATCCTCAACCCACCTTCCTCTTTTGATCTACATATTTGTTCCCATAAGACAAGATGATAGTTTGTGGACTCAGAATGAAGTCCTTACCAAAGGAATCTCTTGCAAGTTTTGTTTATCACCCATTGCGGTAGTGAATATAGCGTCATTTGTGAATTCTGTCGTTGGCCTATTGATTGCCTTTGATTTTAGAGTATAAACTCTTAATTTTATCCTAAAAGGTAGAATATGGTCTCTTCCGAGAATGATAGAACATTTACTATAGAGATAAATTGATAATTTTTTCACTGATGATGGAGATATTTATAGAGGTGTTCGTTTAAAGATAATAAGATCAAATATTTGGTTTAGGATAAGTTGTTAATAACCTTGGATATGATTTTCGATTTAAATCATTTACTTAATATTTGAAGTTCATTGAATCTATACTTGATATTGTACAATGATAGAATATGATTGAGTTTGATTAGGAACATATTTGATTTGATTTGATATGAAAATCTTATTTAAATTAGAATAAGTTTGAAGCTGGAAGCTGCTATTCAAAATTCAAACATGTATATCTCTCTCATTCGAACTCTTATAATGAGTAATCAATTTTGACTAACTTAATCCAGTTAAGATAATGTGAAATTAGATTTTAATTTTGAATACTGGATACACTGATCCTGGTTATATCATGAGATCTTAATCTGGATAAGATTTTTAACTGAATTTACGATTGAATTAGAAGTAATATTGCTTTCCAATCTTTTCACGACATTATAGAGGTTTAAGGTGCTTTCTTACCCATCTTTTAGGTAATATAGGAGTTCTTGAAGGCATTATTATTTGTTTGAATCTAAAATGGAATTTTTTTCTCAATGCTTTCAGATAAACTATGATGGTTGTTGCTCTGTACAAGTGAAAAATGCTAATGGAAGTTAGTAAGTTATGGCATATTACTGTTCAATGTAGCAAGAAACCTGATATAAGTACATAAAATATTTTTTAGCGAGTGGGTGTTGCCCAATGTGTCATGTGTGTAGCATGAAAATTTTGGTTGTTTTTGTTCATTTGTTTTCTTGAGATTGCATTAAAAGATTATTGATGTCATATTTCAAAGGTAAGAGGCTTGATGTTATTTACCCTATACCTATCTATCACGCCTACTTAAAACTTTGTAAGTTTCACACTTTGATGCATTTGTGTGTATCGCATGTTTAGTTTCTTGGTTTGCTGATTTGTTATTATTGACTCTGAAGCATGGATACATATGTATTCATGACATACTGAAATGACTATCGTTATTGGTATCAAACCAATAACGATTCATACAAGCAAAATCTTCTAATCGATAATTGGGCCAAAATTTTTTTAATGAATTTATTTGCATTTGTATTAAGATGCTTTTCTCCATTTAAAAATTGTCCACAGTTTTTTATGTTAATTTGATTGCAAAATAGTGGATTTTGATTCACAGCATTTTAATTTCGAAAATCGAAACAAATTAAAATTCTAAATTCTCTACGACGTCTGGGAGATAGAATATTTTTGGTAACAAGAAAATCAGAATGATTTCTGCTTCTGTTCACAAGCATATTGCTGTGCTGTGCAATGAATCCATCAAAATTCTTTTTTTCAACATATCTACTCTTTATTATTCCATTAGTTTAACACTTATTCTTATCAACCAATAAAATACCTATGATTTGATATATAATAGATTTTCCATTCTTTTTCATAGATAAAGGAATGGATCCGATAATAAATATTCCTCCACGAAGATAGATTGGAGCCTAGGAATAAACTAATACAACTTTCAGCAGAATATTCAACCACAGAATAAACAGCCTAGGCGAGTGCACGTGGACGACCGCAGGCACTCTGTGGTCAGTCTGCACAGGCTTCTTGGTTGTGAAGGAGTCTTTGGTCACTATGAGAGGGAGTTTCTAAAGGAGCACACCATTTTTCCTAATGAGTCCACTTTTTAAGGATTGTCCGGTCCACTTTTCAAGGATTGTCCAGACTAAAAAATATATTAAATAGTGGGCTCACTAGGAAAAGTGGTGTGCTCCTTCGGAAACTCCCCTATAAGAGGTGAAGGCCATGAGTTTGGAACCTGTAGAGCTCTCTTTGAAGAATGCATTTTGTTCTTTGTTAGAGCCCAATAGGGATTGTTGTTGTATTTTGTGTGCAATAATGTCGAACATATACATAGAATCAAGAACTAACCAAGTTGCGTGTGTTTTGAGACATGGCTTGGCTCGAGGCAAGAGTACGGAGTAATTTGAAATTCAGATGAGCTTTGTGTGGACCCATAATCTAAAATTCAAATTATTAATAGGTTGTTAATGTGTGTGGGTATAATAACCACGTGATACCTGACCTCCTTGGTCTATATAATTTGTATGCAATAATGTCGAACATATATATAGAATCAAGAACTAACCAAGTTGTGTGAGTTTTGAGACATGGCTCGGCTCGAGGCAAGAGTACGGAGTAATTTGAAATTCAGATGTGCTTTGTGTGGGCCCATAATCTGAAATTCAAATTATTAATAGGTTGTTAATGTGTGTGGGTATAATAACCACGTGATACCTGACCTCCTTGGTCTATATAATTTGTATGCAATAATGTCGAACATATATATAGAATCAAGAACTAACCAAGTTGCGTGCGTTTTGAGACATGGCTCGGCTCGAGGCAAGAGTACGGAGTAATTTGAAATTCAAATGGGCTTTGTGTGGGCCCATAATCTGAAATTCAAATTATTAATAGATTGTTAATGTGTGTGGGTATAATAACCACGTGATACCTGACCTCCCTGGTCTATATAATTTGTATGCAATAATGTCGAACATATATATAGAATCAAGAACTAACCAAGTTGCGTGCGTTTCAAGTTAGGGCTCCGCTCGAGACAAGAGTACGGAGTAATTTGAAATTCAGATGAGCTTTGTGTGGGCCCATAATCTGAAATTCAAATTATTAATAGGTTGTTAATATGTGTGGGTACAATAACCACGTGGATACGTGACCTCCTTGGTCTATATAATTTGTGTGCAACAATGTCGATGTCGAACATATATAAAGAATCAAGAACTAACCAAGTTGCGTGTGTTTCGAGACAGGGCTCCGCTCGAGGCAAGAATACAAAGTAATTTGAAATTCAGATGAGCTTTGTGTAGGCCCATAATCTGAAATTCAAATTATTAATAGGTTGTTAATGTGTGTGATGGATACCTGACCTCCTTGGTCTATATAATCACTGTAGTAGTTCTTCTATGACACTTTTGTAATTTATTTTATTTTGCTTGTTTCGTTAACATCTAATTAATAAAATGTGGGGAATTATCCACGTTTATGCTAAAAAAAAAAAAGAAAAAACTAAGAAGCATTATTTGGCGGGCTTTTCTTGAAACATCGTATAAGCCTTAAAAATTTAACATTCACATATGGCTAGATTAAAATATATGAATGTGATTCTTGAGTCATTACAAGCAAAGTTATTCAATAATATTTTTCATTTAAAATGACAAGATATGGTGAAGAAGTGGAAAGTTGGATTGGTGTATCAGTAAAAGAGAGTCCATAGCGTAGAGGACACTTAGGGTGGAAAAGATAAGACCTTGATTTCTCAGAGTTAAATATAGTGATTTGCTACTTTGCACTATGTATCTGTTCAGGTGTGATCGGCCGTTATTGGTATCAAATCGGTCAAGAAGAATGCCCAGATGTGATCGGCCGGAACATTGAAATTTGGTCTTCTTATTTGATAACTATATTAGTTGCGCTACTTACTACTATCATATAATAAATTTATATTGTAATATATAGTGTGGCTCTCGTATCTTATATTTTGTTTTTTATGTTTCCTACTTTGCATTATATATCTATTCTATTAAGCTAAATTAATGGAACACGAGAGGCACTAGCCCACTATTTTTAATCATATATATATATATATATATATATATTGATTTTCTAAGTCAAATAAAATAAATTATCACGCGGCCTTGGTTTTGTCTTTGGTTCTGTTTTCTTCATTCAGTTAATATTGTGGAAAATACGCCTAGGTCCTTCTAGTTCAACGGTCCAGTCTCTCAAATTGAGAGATCCCAAACTTTTATAACGTGGTTGTATACTCGACCAAGCTTGCAACGTAATCTTCATCCGCAAGATTGCCAATTCTTATTTCGTGATTGCCCTTTTGTTGCAGAACAAAAGCGGATTAGGATTAGAGATTTGAAAATTAATATTTCTGAACAGAAACGAAAAAGAATATAGGAATTCGGAAATCCACCCAGACGGATCCACGGTCACTCTCAATGAATAAGAGATTTACTTCTATACATTGGTTGTGTACTCGACCAAGCTTGCAACATAATCTTTATCCTCAAGATTTACCAATTCTTATTGCTTCCTTAACTTGATACCTCTCAGTGAAGCTTTGTACTCCTTCTAGTCCTTCAAGCTGACATTGATTGTTCAACTCAATGTTTAAAATAGCATTAACGTTATATGACGTAACATTTTATCTTTGTTAGGTTATGGTGCATATAGCGTAACGCATAACGTAAGTTATGTAATTTTCTATTTATTTAATTAAAAACAAATATAAAACTATATAAAATATTTTTTATAAATTCAAAAATAAATTTAAAATATATAAATGCTCTCAGTGAAGCTTTGCACTGCTGATATTGATTGTTCAACTATATAAATCCCAACAACAAAGCAGTCGCAATATTGTTATCATCAAAGCTATATATATATATATATATATATATATATATATATATATATATATATATATATATATATATATATATATAATGAACTCGTAAGTCAACAGATTGTTGATGGGTACTAACCCATTAATATTAGATGAGTATTGTTGAGACATGCATACTTATATTAGGCAATGAATCTATCTCAATCTCCAACCTGTTATCCAATTATTGAGGAACACATATATGTATTAACTATAATCTAGCTTATTTTTTATTATGCACTAATTAATAAAATACGGGAAATATATCACTGTCTTTTCTCAAATAAGCATTGACTTATGGATCGTCCTTTTTAGCAATCGGAAGGTGTACATGTATCATAGTTTCTAGGCATTTCACCTAAAACTAAGTTATCCTTTCATTCTCGATACATCTTCTGAGTACTTAAACTATCTTAATGGGAAGTGCTTCTGATGTCCGATACTCTGATATCATATTGAAAACTGTCAGATAAGTTTCAGCCATCTTACTGTAGGCTGACAGATTAACAATGTATCGGTATGAAAAATGTATATCAAGTAGTTTCTCCAACTTTTTAGTTACAGACACGTTTAGTTAAGATGAATAAAGTTTGCAGTAAGAGGCTGCAGATGATATGCAAATGCTAAGACATTATCACGATTTTGTGAATTTACAAGGACTTAGTCAGTTACTGCATAATGGTATTTTAGACACATGCATATTTCAGTTAAGATTTTGTTTGGTTTCATTTAGAACACTACAAAAAAAATGTAGCTATAGTGACGAGTTTTAAGTGACAAGGGTTAAATTTGTCACTGAAAGTGAATGTTTGTGACAAGAAATAAAAATTGTCACAAATAATGAATTTTTGAGCAATAATTATAGCTAAAACATAATTTTCAATGACAATAAAAGTTTTCACTAAAACATTATTTTTAGTGATGAGAACTAAAAATCGTTACTAAAACATAAATTTTCCAATAATAAAAAAAAACTTATCACTAAACATAGTTTTTATTGACGAGGACTAAATATCGTCACTAAAATATTAATTTTTTAGTGACAACAAATTTTTTTCACTAAATTATAGTTTTTAGTGACGAGAAGTAAATATTGCAAGTAAAACATTAATTTTTTAGTGACAACAAAAAATTGTCAATAAAACATAGTTTCCAGTGACGATAACTAAAAATTATTAGTAAAGCATAATTTTTTCAATGACAACTAAACAAACTTGTCACTAAAATATAATTTTCAGTGATGAAGGTAAAAAATCGTCACTAAAACATAATTTTTTCAGTAACAGGGAAAAGAACTTGTCACTAAAATATGAAAATCCATTACAATTATTCCTAATCGTCACATAATTTTTATTGTAAGGGATTTATATTGTCACAATTTTTTTGTAATTTTTAAATCTTTTAAAAATTTATCAAATTACAATAAATTTTGATCGAACGTGTTATTTTAAATTTGGTTTTCCACACTGCATCTCGACCATCCAT
This sequence comes from Dracaena cambodiana, assembly GCA_036321105.1. Lineage (NCBI taxonomy): Eukaryota > Viridiplantae > Streptophyta > Magnoliopsida > Asparagales > Asparagaceae > Dracaena > Dracaena cambodiana. The sequence goes on from JAYEPQ010000005.1 coordinate 41,101,931, forward strand.
CCAGATCAAATAACTCCTTCATCAATTCTAATAATAATAATACAAGTAAAATTATAATTTTTAACCTAGTTATATAGATTTTAGGAAGTTGAAGATTTCTTTTTATTTTTTTTTATTTCATACCTTATATTGTCAACTTCGAATGTGGAACTGTGAGCAGAGATTTCAAAAGCACAATATTAAGCAGTGAGATGCTCTTACAAGGGAATTATTCTGCAGAGGCTGCTATTGATCTCCTGGTAAAATTATATTTATCATTATTATGAAAGTAAATTAATACACAATAAAGGAACAAATAAATTCAATGAGCCTCTACATTTTTCATAATCTTCGTGATATTGATTATTTCATAGTCCAAACTGAACCAAATTATATACTCCTAACAAGTTACTAGCTCAATAGAACCTAAACTCCCTGGGTCGACTCTCGCCATTTTGGCCAACTGCAAAGGAGAAGGAAGAGGCGGAAGATGCGAGCGAAGATGACTGGCCAGTCAGCAGTTGCACGACTCTCATGAAATCCTGAGGCCGGGTGTGGATGACCTTTGGCGATTGCTCCTGGACTACCACCGGCGAATAGAGATGAGCCACCTGCGCTGGCTTCTTGGCCTTGAAGCAGTCCTTGGTCACTTTGAGAGGCGAAGGCCTCGGATTTGGATCCTGCAGAGTTCTCTTGGAGGAAGGCATCTTGCTCTGCATATTCTGTGCAACATGGAGAATTACATATTAATTTATAGTAGTAGCGGATGGCAAGAGAGCATGACAAAGGAAAGAATCGAGAACAAACCGAGAAAGATGATATGGTGGTTATTTTGAGGTTAATGCATGCACCATGAAACTTCATATGTCACATCTGGGGGGGGGGGGGGTTAAAATTTGCTAGATATGAGTCTGAGACGTTGCAAGCAGAGTTATTCAATATTATTTAGAGGATGTTTCACTTCTAGTGCATCGAGAGCAAATGGACAAGATAGAAAGTGCAGGAGAGGAGAGCGAGAGAGAGAGAGTCCAATGAGAGTAGGCAACTACTTAATTTATATTATACTAATTTGGGTCCTTTTTTTTTCTTGAGAGAAAGATGGATACCACCTATATTCTCCTCGATACCTTAATTTATAGGGGTATTTACAGATATGTCTCTTATATCTTTATAAATTATAATTTCGTCCTAAAATCCTTTAAATTACTACAATTTAGTCCCCCAGTTTATATTTTGGTCCAATTTTTTTGTTTTATGCCTGATTTACTTCACTTAATTCCCTTTCCATCTTCTCCTTCTCTTCCTAGTTCTTATTTTTGGTTCCCCCTTGTTCTTCTCTTCTCTATCTCTCTATTCATTTATTCGGTTCTCCCTCTCTATATTGAAACCAAATATATTATTCTTCACTAAATGTATTAAACCTTTAAGTCTCAATATAAATTCATTTATTGGGTTCTCCCTCTCTATATTGGATAAATTCATTTCTAGGTTTAATATATTTAGTAGAGAATAATATATTTGGTCTCAATATAAAGAGGGAGAATCTAATAAATGAATAGAGAGGAACCCAATAAGAATTAAGAAAAGAAGGTAAAGAGGGAAGGAGGAATTAAGTGAAGAAAATAAGGGGCAAAATATAAAAATCGGACCAAAATAAAAACTGGGAGATTAAATTGTAGTAACTTAAAGGATTTCATGACTAAATCCTAAATATGAAAATGTAGGAGACTAAATTATAATTTATAATAAGGGACAGATATGTAGATACTCCTTTTTTTTTTTTAATCTTTTTGAAGATATTAACGGATATTGCCCTCTGCATCTCATTAATAAAATTTAACGGAATATTTAGATTACAACTACTGGTACTGGGGCTCTAGCTAGGCCAATGTAACAAGTCCCAAAACTGATACAGTCCTCGCAATACAACCAAGAACAACAGCCATGGTCCAAATACATCGGTATACAGTGCTGCAAAGCCCTAGCTGTCCAGGAACAGCTCAATCCATGATCTCTTGTCCTCCGCCTGTCTGAATCCCCGCTGACGTCATCATTATCACGTAGGCAAGATTTATCCTGGAAGCTAATATATATTGTTCATGATTATTTTTAACAAATAATGATTTATCAGTTTGAAATTTAAAATTGTAGATGGTATTTTTTTTGTTTTCTTGGACAATATGTCATTTTCAATCGTTTTTATTCATTTTCAATGGACAAAATATGCCAGTAACATGACGGTGCAACTATAGAGGGTCTGAAGTACCGCACTTTTTTGATATCAAGATTGTGATTTTTTTTTTTTTTTGAGATAATCCAATGGCTACATCTCTCGTGTTTCATTAAATAGTTTTTAACGAAACGAGCTAGTACATGTATAATAGTCTAAATATACGTCTATTATATGAGGCTATACTTAATACCACTACAATCAGGGGTGTGATATTAGAAAGTGTCTGCATGTATCGATGCTGGATCCAAACTATATGTGCAATTCTTATCGTTAGGGTCCAATATGATTTGTGTGTTTGGATCTGATCTACTGGACATTAGTTTTATATAATGAGTTATATTACATAGAATATCCAAGACTCTTCTCTTTTTGTTTAAGGTAATAAATTCTACTACACTATAATAATATTCAATAGTACAAAATGACTCTATAAGAACTTACCTGAATATCCTTAAAAGGGCTAAAGAGATGGGAGAGGATCCTGGTTGTTACCCTAAACTTAAACTCCGTAATGATTCCTAGTTGGGGTATAAGAAAGAACTGAAATAAAATACATTGCTCTCCCTAAATATTGTAAAATTATTACCGGAGATGGTAATGTGATGCAAGCTCTCCACGAGTATGTAATGTGCACACCCTCATATAGACTTTTGAAGACGAATCAAAAACTCCGAATTTGTGGTGAGGGTTGAGGTGAATTATTTTGTATTTTTAAGAGAATTATTCTGTATTTTTAAGAAGAAACGTGGGCTTTACCGCAATTAAATGCGGGCCATGCAGGAATTAAACATGGATTGCTCTGATACCATATTGAAAGTCCCTAATTTAAAGTTCTTATTTCTCGTTACATTCTCATATTATTTGATTCTTATTCCATATATATCTGACAATAATAGTTTGATAAGAATATTTAAAACATGTGAATAGTACATCAGTTGCAGCAGGAAAACTTCTTAAACTTGCTAATTTGGATTCAATTTGTGTTTGTTTTTTTTGCCCCTCTGATCTATTATTGAAGGCTAAATCTGATCATTGTTTCTATCTTCAATTTGCATTTCTTAAGAAACTATGTAGGTGCAAATTGACGATAGAAAAATGTATATTGGTCTGGAGAAGAAAGATAGAGAAGAATATTCCAACAAATTCCCTTTGCAATGCAGCTTCATTGTTTTATTTTATCGTTATTGTCGTTTAAATATAACTTTAAGGTACATGGCATGTAATGGATTGGTAGTTGCCTGTCTAAGTATTCTTCTTGCTATAAACAAAATACAAGTGGCTACAAGGCCAGAAAGAGTAACATGTTGCCGATCTTGTTCAAAGCCCTCACTCTCTTTTTATATATAATTCTATTACTGCATAGTGTTTACAATAAGCATCAAGAATACTTAATTTACAAAAAATGAAAGTAACCTGATCATGCACTTTTTAAAGTTCTAATTAGTTTCTTTTGAACCGATCAATTGAACCTGAACTCTCTAACCAAATCTTTGGGGCTGGTGCGAACTGTCTCATTCATTCTGTGCAAGTGCCATGCTGATCACCTCCGGTCGCTGGACTGAACCGTACATGGCAGAGGACTTGCCAGTGAGAAGCTGCACCACCCTCATGAAATCCTGAGGCCGAGCATGGATGACCTTGGGCGAGTGCAAGTGCACGATCACAGGTGAGCGGTGATAAGACGGAGCTGGAGAGTCCTTCGATACTTTAAGAGGTGATGGCCTTGGAATTGACCCGTGCAGTTCTCTCTTGGATGAAGGCATGGTTGGTGAGTAGCTAGTAGTACCGATACTCGTTTGTTGCATGTTGCACATGAATCGGGGGGACATATTTATAGAGGGGGAGTAGGAGATGAAGGAAGAACTCATGAAGAGTCCATGGAGGAAGGTCACTCCATTTTATCTTATTGGATCTGAAAAGGGGCGATCAATCAATGAAGGAGACTAGCATTAGATGGGAAGGCAGTTGGAAAGAGGATGATGTAGCTGTGTCCATAATGGATTTTTGTGTAGTATTTGATATGGAAATTGTCAAGTTGGCCAAGGATATTAGTATTGTTTGGATCTGGAAGTTGCCAAGTTGGGTGTAAATATTGGTGTTTTTGATGTGAAATTTTGTTGGGTGATTGTTTCTTCTCAACCACTTTGTCTTCTTTGCTCATTAAGATTTGTTCATATGATGATGAAGTTGATGTTGGATAATTTAGGTTGTTTTAGATTAATATCGACAGAATTACTAATGTAATTAATTAAAAAAATTGTTATATATTTCTGATAATTTGTTGTATATTTCAAACAGAAATATTGTTAGACAATATTAAAGAAGAAGTACGAATTGATATGTGTATAAATGCAATTTATATTTTGAATTAGAAATATATATACATATAAATCTTATTACCTACTGTTGCTACTGTTGTTTAAAGAAAATTATTTAAACTAAAAGAAACTGCAGCACGCGCGTAACACCACTCGTGGTGCTCAAGGTTTCTCCTTTTCTTACATAAGTAATGATATGGAACAAATAATTCTATATAAATCAAAATCCTATCAACACTCTATCCGATGTGGAATTATTCTTTCTTCTTTCCTTTTTGTTTCCTTTGTTATATACTCCTCTTTGAAACCATTTTTCATTCACCTAATTCATTTATTTTTGAACTAGTGAATTGACTCAAAAATTTAATGTTCAAATTCTATCATTACGCTTTCTCCACACCCTCCAAGATATCGCTGCTGCATCTAGCCGACGATTGAGTTCCTTCTTGCTACCTCGAGATTCTAGAGGGGACCAAATTGTTATATGGTACTTTAAGTCGAAAATATCACTATTTCAATTAATTTGCATGTTTTGTGTGCTTGGATGGTCTCTCCAAATCTGATTACTTTGGCTTTATAAGGTGTCAAAGGTATCACTATTTCAAGTATTACGCTTGCTCTGTGTGCTTGGGTGTGGATCGGGAGACTAGGTAGATGCAACAAAAAGTACTCTATTTATCTCTTTGCATTTTTATTATCTCCTGTTACAGAAGGGACGATCCGTGGTGATGTGCCCCACGAGTGGTAAAGATTTAAGTTGGGCAAACGCACGATATTGCCTCCCAATTCATATTGCATTTGTATTGATGTTTATTTTGTTGCAACTATCATCTGAGTAGCAATTACAGAAAAAAAAAAAAAATAATAGATCACGAGAACACAAAAAATTACGTGATTCATCTCAAAGTAGACTACGTCTACGGCTGCCATAATATATATATATATATATATATATATATATATATATATATATATATATATATATATATATATATATATATGAGAAAACAGAAAATACACTGGCGGTGAAGGAAGTTTCCTTCACCGCCGCTTACGTGACCCAATAAAATTATTACACGTGGTGTCATTTAAGAGAATTCATTTATTTGTTACCTTGAATGATGCCCCGTGTTATAATTTTATTGGGCCACCTAAGCGGCGGTGAAGGAACTCCCTTTACCGCCGGTGTATTTCCCGTTTCCTCTCTCTCTCTCTATATATATATATATATATAGAGAGAGAGAGAGAGAGAGAGAGAGAGATGTAAATGAGCTGACAGATCACGCAAGTTATTTGAGTTACAGTTTATTTTCACTATCTCTAATAATCTTTTTAAAAAAATTTCTTTTGGATTATGATCTCGACCCTTTAGGGTTCACTCATACCCAATTTCTTGGGTTTTAGTTTTGATTTGGTCCTCCATCAAGTTAATACAAAATTAACGATTTTCAATGAATATAATATTTTGTATGCACTTGATGAAAATGGTAAATGAACTCCAAAATTTATGAAATTTAATCCAAAAGAAATTAAGTAGGTAGAGATAGTAATTATAAAGAAAAATTGAAGAAAAATCATTGGATTATTATAATTTTACCGCTAGTTCACATAACTTTTCCTGAGCTGGCGGCTCACCTAAAGTAATCCCATATATATATATATATATATATATATATATATATATAATGGGAAATTCACCGACAGTGAAGGGAATTCCTTCATTAGGGTTTAGGTGGTCCAATAAAATAATTACATGTGATGTCGAGGGCATTTAAGAGAGTTCTTTTATTTGTTATCTTAAATGACGCTATATATAATTATTTTATTTGGCCAATTAAGCGTTAGTGAAGGAACTCTTTTCACTGCCGAAAAATTTTATGTTTTCTCATTCACATACATGCATACAGACACACACACACATATATATATCAAGCCCGGACCCACTTATACTCCCTCAAAAATTCACATGAAACTCAACTTAAGTAAGACTTTAACTCTGACTCCGCTCCAAAATTCATATGAAACACAATTTTAAATAACACTTTATCTCTGGCTTCTCATAATTTTGAGTTTTATAACTTTGTTCCTCAATTTGAGCCTTTTGTATTTTAATTTTTTGTAATTAACTTATTTCATATGTACTTCTGACCCTCCTGATTTAAATACTTGGATATGCCCTTGTCTGGACTGAGAAATTCTATCTAAACACGACAATTTACTTTAGATGGACATATTTAAAACTTGCAAATAATTACAAGTTTGCCAAACTTTTTCTTGACTAATTTACCCTTTTAAATCTCTAAAACTTCTTAAAAATTTAAAATACTATCATCGTCTTCCTTCTCTGTTCTTTTTCAAAAACAAATTTTTTTTTAGCTATTTAAATCTTAAAGAAAACATATATCCTACAAATTAATCGATTTCCTGACTTTCTGAAATTTTTACATTCTCGTTTCTCAAAAATTTAGGAAGAAATTTTAAATTCTTCGAATTTATTGTGACAAGCGAAATTATGGTTTAGAGTTTGAGTTTTCTAAAGTAAATAGAAATCCAACGTGCAATTGGTGTGAGAGGGCAAATCTCAGATACGAATTAAAATTATTCTTAGTTTTTGATGCATTTTTATTTGCAATTGTTTGTTACTAATTTTTTCTTTTTTGCTGGGGCTCGGAGGAAAGTTTGAAAATTTTAGGGCTCAGTTGTGATAAACGAAAATAGAAGAGAGGGAAGCGAGAGTTAAATTTGAAAAAAAATTTGGACACAGAAAGTAAATTGATAATGTTTCAAAATGAGAGGTTAGTGTAAAGAGTAACCAGAGTATACAGAGTAAATTGTCGTACGCAAATAGAATTTTCCTAGACAGCAACCCTTTTATTATATGAAATTACATAAATATCCAAAAATAAAAAATAAAAAAAATGAGGGGCTCTACCTCCGAACTCCCAAGGGGGGCTGCCCCTTGCCACCCCTCACCAGCTGAGCGCAAAGTTAGATCCGCAGGTTGGAATTAGGATATAATATTTCATGTTGAATTCATTCACTAATTTGAACATTAAATTGAGTCAATTCACTAGTTCAAATTAAATGAATTAAGTGAATGGAAATTGACTTCAAAAGTTGAGTACCTAGCAAAAGAACAAAATGGAAGATGAAAAAATAGTCCCACATTGGATAGAGTTTTGTAAGGATGTGAGTTTATATATGGTAGCTTGTTCCATTACTTTGCTTATGTTAAAAGAGGAAAAATTTTGAGCACCACGGGTAGTGCTACGCATTCGCTCGCACGCGCGTGTGCGAGGGCGAATGGGCGTTTAAGGCGCTTTAGAGGCGCACTTTGCACTTCGCAGAGTGTTTTGGTGCTATTGGATTCGGGTTGCCTCTATTGGGTTCAGATTTGAATGGATTCGACCTGCACCCGCCCCGCCAGTTAAGAGTCGGGTCTGGGTCCAGAGTTTCAATACATACGAAATTTCTTTTCTTTTCTGTTTCCTCTCTTCTTCTGCAGAACAGAAGTTCCTCAACTTCTGTCTACAGAAGAACCAGTTTTTCTGTTCAACAGTTCAGTCCTGCATTACATCAATCATCAACCATAGAGAACCTTTATCAGATTCGCCAGAGCAGAGGGATTGCGGCTTCCTTCCCTCTGCAGACCGATCGTTGTATCCTGGGAGATCGACGTTCAAGAAATCCAGAAGCAAACAGTAGAGGGCGAATCGATTTTAAGGAGATAGTGTCCAACACTAGCCTCGATATTCATCCTGTCTTCTGTCTGCATCAGTCTCTTATTTTCTACAGTTCTGTTTTCTACACTTCTGTCAAGTAAGTTTCCTTTCGTTTTCTGTACTACGGTAGCAAACCAGTAGACACATTTGTATCAGAAGCAATATATAGTAATCTGAAACGTCTATACTCTTGCGTTAATCTAAAACGTATCTGTATGCAATAACAATTCCAACACTTCAGGCTCCACAAAAATCAACATATTCCTCGTGCACCTATTTTTATATATGTATATCATGCTTATGCCTACTTTAAGTGCATATCATATCACAATACCCATGGTGCACGTTGGATTTTCTGTTTATCGGCTTACGTTGAGATCTATGCAAACAACCACAATATTGTTCCATATGTTCTCCCTACGAAATGTTGTGTGGTGAGCCTCCTATGATCCTTTTCCTGGGGAGTTTCTTGAGGGGCACACTATTTTTCCTAGTAAGCCCACTTTTTCTAATGAGCACACCTTCTTTTTGAAAAAAAGAGGATTTTTCCTAGTGAGCACACTTAAAATTCTAAAAACTACCTTTCATAATTTTCTCCCAACATTGCAACAAGTTCAGGCTAGACATACTCTATGGTGGATCCGGGGTTATAGTCGCAAATCTACCTTATCGGATCCGGACTGTCTAGTCCGGATCAAAGAGACATAAGATATCAAAATCTCCTTATAGTCGATTCCAACAACCTAAACAAAAACCAAAATTTTATTTTTGAAAAAAAAAATCAAAATTCAAAAGATGGGTCTTGTCTCCTTCTTTCTAGACGCCACCATCGTCCTCTTCTCCGTAGTCTTCATCATTATCATCCTATTGATCGACTTCTAGACTATCGCCCCTCCGTATTTCCATCCATAGGCCCCTGTCGAGCTTAAGCAATGATATGACAAGGAGTACGATAACTATCTGATGAAGGAGAAGCCTCATTTTTTTGTTGGGCTCGTCTAAATCAAGTGTTCATTTGAAAATAGTAATAACGGTGGAGGAGATAAGAGAGAGATTGAAGATGAGGACATTTTTATTCTAAAATTTAAATAATAAAATTGTAAATAAAATCAAACTTTTAAATGGGCTCCTTGGTTAAAAAAAAAAAATAGGTGTGTTCCTTTGTAAATTCCCTCTTCCAGTCTGGTCCGACGCTGCATCGATTGTAATCAACTCACTTTCTACTCTCGCCAATGGCTTTCATTGCTTCCTAAAAAAAAAAAAGGCATATGCTTAGCCCAGTGGAATAATTATTATATTTCCTCTCAATCTTATCACGAAGAAATAGAATAATTATGCTTCCCACTAGCATGTTCTAGGCTGTCTTCAACTCTTAACTCTCGTCTGATCAAGATCTAATTGAAAGTTCCTTAATTTTGTTAAAAAAGAAAAAAAGAAAAAGCTTTTTACCCCCAGAACAAGCAATTTGGTATCAATTCTCACCAAACCTAATCAATTACCAAATTAACAATACATCCTCGCGGGGGGACCAAAAAAAAAAAAAAAAAACCCCGCACCTTTTTGTTAATTACTGTATCTTTTTTGGAAATGAAATCCCATATTTGCTATAAAAAGACTTGTTTAAATTCCAAGCTATCTAGAAAAACTCATGTTGACTCCAAATTATGTCTTTATCACATTTTGTAAGTAAAGTCATTGCAAGTTGAAAGCAATATCTATTTTCATAAAGTTAAATTAGTTTTTGTCAAGGCGCCGGGTCAGTTCATTTGTTTACTAATTCTCACCAAACCTCATAAATTAACAACACAACCTCTGGAGAAAAATAAACAAAACAGAAAAATGGCCCCCCAATCCATTTTTATTAAGTTTTAGATCCATCTCACCCAAGATTCTCACTCACCCCATACTGCTTCTCCTTCACCTCCGATCCCTTTCCCTCTCTCAAACCCTAACCCTAATCTCTAATTAGACTTCTCCGCCTTCGTCCTCCGCCGGGCCCACCCAATGGGTAACACCTGCGTGGGCCCCACCAACCGCGGCCGCTTCTTCGAGTCCGTCTCCGCCGCTATCTGGCGACCCCGCAACGACAACCAGCTCGCCGACCCCGACCCCACCACCTCCTCCGACCCCCACCCGCCCGATATCCTCGACAAGCCGCCCGAAAAAATCAAAATCCCCGATCAGTCCCCTTCTCCCCCGCTCCATCCCATCTCCCCCCCGCCCAAGTCGGGCCAGCCCGACCGCCCCACCGAACCGTCCCCGGCCGCGGCAGCGCCCAACAACAAGAAGAAACCCCACGTGAAGCGCATGTCGAGCGCGGGGCTGATGGCCGACTCGGTGCTCAATCGCAAGACCCAGAAGCTGAAGGACGTCTACACCCTCGGCCGCAAACTCGGGCAGGGCCAGTTCGGGACCACCTACCTATGCATCGAGAAGTCCACCGGCCGAGAGCTCGCCTGCAAGTCCATCGCCAAGCGCAAACTCGTCTCGGTCGAGGACGTCGAGGACGTGCGCCGTGAAATCCAGATTATGCACCATTTGGCCGGGCATCCCAATGTCATCGAGATTATTGGGGCGTACGAGGATGCGGTGGCCGTGCATTTGGTGATGGAGCTGTGTGCTGGGGGAGAGCTGTTTGATAGGATTATACATAGAGGGCATTACTCGGAGAAGGCGGCAGCGGACCTCGCCAGAGTAATTGTTGGGGTCGTGGAGGCGTGCCATTCGCTAGGGGTGATGCATAGGGATCTCAAGCCGGAGAATTTCTTGTTTGTGAATCAGAGCGAGGATTCTAAGCTTAAGACCATTGATTTCGGGCTTTCCATCTTCTTCAAGCCAGGTGATTTCTTGCATTTTTTTTGTTCTACGGAATCTGGACTGAAGAAGTATGTACCATACGTTGCAATTTTGATTTGTCCATGTCGGTGGTAGTGCTACAATGTGGAAAAGATGAGCATAGATCTGGTGAAGATCACCGCATATTATGAACTTTTGCTGATAATTGGATAGTTAAATGATCAATTTGATTTTTTGTTCATATGTAGCTGCGGCTTTGAATATATGTAGATTTTGGTAATCTCTGAAAGTATTTGGAGAAGAAGATAGCAAAAGAGAAGCACTAAATATAAAGGAAAAAAAAGTCAAATTTCCACTATGTGATACTTAAGGACATCTCTTTTTGGATGGCCATGGTATATCTACTTGAAGGAAACATCTGTATCACATATGGTTTGTTAGATTTGGAGAAACTTCTAAAAGTTAAGAAATATGCAGAATAATTGAGTTTTATGTTAATTGGTGTGTGTCGTCATCTAGCAGGTGAAAATATCTACATACAAGCCTTTCCTTACATTCATCATAGATAGAATAACTTTTTTTTTTTGGGAAATGAACTGTGAAAAATTAGATAGAAATACATAATGTTTATAATATATGAGCAGGACAATGCCAACCTATACCAATGACATGAACCTTATGTTTGTTGTTTTATTTTTAACTCCATTGATAAGTTAGAACTAAGGTTTAGAATATTAGAATCACTGTCCCCACCGATGGTTTATGATATCAAAATCAGCAATATGTCTAGAAATTTCAACATTTGTTGATATAGGGTCTATATCTTATCTGATGCCTCAAAATGTGATACAATACTTGTGATGCATACCATATTGGCCGGTATTTAATATCTCTCGGAACTATAATCATATGTATGTGTACTAGTGCATGTTTCCTTATTTGATATATTTTGTTTTACTTTCATGTTTTTTCTCTACTCAATTCATGAGCTTATTATCGAATTTTCTTTGTCTTCTTTTGTCAGGGGAGACATTTACCGATGTTGTTGGTAGTCCATACTACGTTGCACCAGAAGTTTTGAAGAAACACTATGGTCCTGAGGCTGATGTTTGGAGTGCTGGAGTAATTATTTATATATTGTTGAGTGGGGTTCCTCCATTTTGGGATGGTGATAATTTCATATCTCCTCTTCTTAGTGATCATTTATCTCTAAGAATATCCAACCTCATAATGTAAAACTCATTGCATTATTTATATACATCACAGAACATGAAAACGGAATATTTGAACAAGTTTTGAAAGGTGAACTGGACTTCTCGTCAGACCCATGGCCTAGCATCTCAGACAGTGCCAAAGATTTGGTGAGAAGAATGCTTGTGAGAGATCCAAGAGAGCGCCCGACTGCTCATGAAGTACTATGTAAGTTTTTGTTGCCTCTTTATTGGATACCTGCACACATTGTTGGCAATTATCATTTATCTTGATTTGCATTTCTCAAAGTCAAAAACGCATATGGTTGTTGGAGTCCCATTTTAGATATTAGATACTCTATGATTCTGTGTCATATTTATAGCATTTAGAAGCTTTTGAGAGCTGAGCTTTCAGTGCTCATTGTAACTTAGTAACTATGACTTCACTAGGCTGCCATCATTAAGAAAAATAGGAAGTGTATCCCTCATTAGATAATCAGTGATCTTTTATAAGATTCAATCTCTATCTTCCTTGTGTGAATGTAACCATATATGGTCCAGCTTACTATTCAAAAGTAGGCGATTCAGAAATTTATTACTCAGACTATTTCCTTCTCAGTTTTTCCTTTTTATTTGCCTGCAGGCCATCCTTGGGTTCAGGTTGATGGTGTTGCTCCTGATAAGCCTCTTGATTCTGCTGTCCTTACTCGCTTAAAGCAATTTTCTGCAATGAACAAGCTCAAGAAACTGGCACTGAGGGTGAGATTGTAGTTGATTAGGCAGTTCTGTATTTGGTGGATTCCTTTATTAAGATTTAGTTTATATTTTAAAGGCTTCACATAGTTTAATCAAGGTTTAGAATATGAGAACCAATATTGGAGTTGGCTGATGGTTTATGATATTGAAAATCTTAATAACAAACCTATCATATTGGAAATATTGGCAATACACAATATTTTTGGGTGTATATCATGTTGGGTACCTTAAAATCCTATATGATATCTGGGATACATATCAGTAGATATTGAAAATCTTGAGTTTGATACTGATGTATGTAAGTACGGATAATATTGTGTTACACCATATGTTAGAAGTGCTCTATTGCCTACCAGTCTATCTTTTACATTATCGTATGCAATACACATTATGTCTTTTCTTTTCCTTGTTAGGATATTATCATGCATGAAGCTATATTAGCTTATTTCTGACCAATCAACTTCACCCCTTCTTTTGTCCCCATGACCTCTTTGCTCTTCCATTATATCTGCAATTGATATTATATGCTGGTTTCCTAAACCATGCCTGTTATCTTCCTGTTTAATAATTCTGCCATGACTCAACACTTCGTTGTTAATGTCTTTTATACTTGAGTTTGCACAATCTTTAGTGCATCGCTGGGCTTGTACTTTCTGTCCATGTTATCTTTAAACCTTCCCATCATGTTTATTAAATTGAAAAGAATTAGTGTGAATACCCTGAAACCGCATGTGCTTCTCTCGATTTTCTAACTATCAATTAATATTGCTTTCAGCTTACTTCACCGTGTTTTTGGATTTAGCACATCCTGTTTCATTTAATGTATTTATTTTCCTAGTTTGTTGAAAAACAACAGCTACATTGAATTCCTTACAGGAATTTAGGAGTCAGAGAACAAAAGAGTGGGACCTTTCCCTCATGGCATCTTTACTTAGTTACTTTAGATGTGTTTAACTAATAGTAAAGTGTTCTTATGGAAAAATGCCAGTTGCTACATGCTATGCTATCTCTGGATAATTCAATAAAGGGTACATACTTTGGTCCAAAACTTATTTTTTATTTGGATACTAGGATACTTGATGGATACTTGTTAGATGCTCCAACTATATGTTTGAAAATTTTTAGTGTGTCCCGAACAATTCACAATTTCATTTGACTTGCATATGCATTTTTATAATTTGCCTACTTTTTTAATGAGGAATTATTAATGCTTTTGTAATTACTGATTTATATAACTTGAAAATTTTGAACTCTGATCACTTTCCACTAGGAGGCATGGGCACTTCTCTTGTGTTTAGTGCCGGACACATGTAGAGGACATTGCTGCTTCATGCCATATCATTGTCTTTTCATACATATTGGAATTCGTTGTTTGTCGGGGTATTGTAACATTTCTTGGTCAGCATGTTTGTCTCTCTGCTTCTTAGGAACTTAACATGCTACGAGTCTCTAAATTATTTGATATGCAGCAAGAATAACTAGAAAACCTATAACAAGAAAAATGAAGTTTAAGGGAGCAAAACATTTGCAGACCTATGGATAATTCCAAACTAGCAACAAGTGTCATTTTAGTTTTATTGTATTTCCAACAAGCCTAATGATCTAAAATGTGTTAGGCCACATTATGGGGCTTGTTTCAAAGCTCTGCTTTGTCTCTATGTGATCAGCGAACAAGATATTATATGTTATATATCTCTAAATAACTACTCAATATTTATGCCCTCAAAATCCATGACCATATGGTGTAAACGGACCTGTAATTTGGACGTCTGAAATGTTGCAAATATTAATCCTGGGGTAGGCACTATATTATGTATATACTAGTTGTCTTCTATGGTGTTGCATCTGTGATCTGTCTTATATATGCTGCGTCATAAATTCTGGGGGAGGACACCACACACACTTTACACACACACACACACACACACATATAGCTGTCTTATATTGTCGTGCATCTGTCTAATATGTGCTCTACAAGGTCAGCTCAACATCTCTAGGGCCTTATGATCTTTCCTCAGAATATATTGAATCATTATCAGGAATATTAACCTTTTGAAAAGGCTTTATTAACTTGAAATTGATGAATTAGACAATTTTCTTAAGTTTAATCTCCATGGAAAGATCCTTCTAGAACAGAGATTAAGCTATCAGTTATCTGCAAGATGGAAGTCCTGTGGAGGGTCCATTGTCTTCATGAACTTGCACCCTCTATGATAAAGGTTACCTATTCAGTATTGTGGACCACCATTCATTGCAACACATTTTAAGCATCCTTTCATGTAGCATCATTTGTGACTGGAAATATTGGTGGGCCTTATATAGTTGGGTGTGCTAGAATCCAGCCTTATCATAAGGCTTATTTCTATTTGCCGCTCTCTCTTCATGTCATTGGCCATCTTAGTAATCATTTCTACTTTTAGACCAATTGCTTTAATAATTGCTGTGGAGTACTTAGTTTGGGTGCGTCTGCAATTCTGTGTGACAGTCTGGAATTAGTTTCATACTAGAGAAAATTTTGTAGATTTTCCTCTAGGGGAATTTATTAGAATTTATTACTCAGGTAGGAGATAATATTGCTGTCACACAGAGGTATTCATGAAAGCAAGGCCAACCAGTAGATTTTCCTTGCGTTTTTGTGGAAATTCTTTATAATATGTGTTTTTGTTGGATCATCACTTTTACTCTGTTTTTTCCCCCTAAAATCAATCTATGTTTTTCAAGAGTTTCCAGAGCACATATGTGACACCAACTTAATTCTGGCATTTCAATATAGCAGAAACCAGTTGTCTCCAATCTAGGTATTTTTGAGCTAAAGAGATGTATTCTTAATTATAATTAGCTTCAAAAATTAAAGCTTTAACTATTAAAGGAGAAAAAAATAGAAACATGCAATTAGTTGTTGGATATCTCGGACTCTATTTTTTCAATTCTTATAACCGAGTTGGGTCCTTCATATTATGTGATACTTTATAGGTTATTGCTGAAAGCTTGTCAGAAGATGAAATTGCTGGCCTGAAGGAAATGTTCAAGATGATAGACACCGATAATAGTGGCCAGATCTCATATGAGGAACTCAAGGCTGGTTTGCAAAGAGCTGGTGCAAATCTGAAGGAATCAGAAATATCAGCTCTCATGGATGCGGTATGTACGAATTTTGCTTCACATCTGCAGTGCTATATTTGAATATGACTTGCACTTCCAACTACTTTCTCACATCTTGTTTGAGCACTTGAAGTTTCATATACTTTGCTTTGTGATTGCCATTAACTAGCTAAGGAATTTGAGTTCGTACATATTATAAGTTATTGATTGATGAAAGTTTAACTTAAACTTTTTGGAAAAGGGTTTACAGTGTAATCATTGAGTATGTTTAACCCATTTTTAACCCTTATATCTTAAGCTTGAATATAAATGACTCTTTAGCCTTTGTTCATCTTTAATGCAGCTATGTCTGAAATTTCTCTCGCAAGAAGTACCGAAGCTGTTGGCTCATGTATCTTTTCCTTATAGGTCCCTTGGATACCTTACTCTTTATGCTATTGGTCTAATTCTTTTATGACATCACAATTAGAGGTAATATTGCTGATTGAAGTTGGTTTAGGGCATTCTTTAAATCTCATTTGAAAATCTTCTTATAGAAGTATCACAATTTCTATCTTGATACTAGTCAAATCCGACAGTACATGTAAATGATACAAAACTCAGTACTACCGTGATTCACAGTGCCTTGATGCAGGTTTAGTGCATTGTTAATGTCTGTGTGATTAAGCCAAACAATGATGTTGATGCCACCACTGGCAAACACAATTTCACTTGTCATGAAAGATGACGGATTAGGGTAGAAGATCCTAAGATGAACTGAAGCGGCAATTCAGACATTACTTTCACTTTATAGCGTGCCTTAAGACATGTTTAGTGCATTATTCACGTCAATGTCATAAAGCAAAACAAGGATATCGATGCCATCACTGGCAAATGTAGTTTCACTCGTGTGGAAGTCGATGAGATAGGCTAGAAGATCTAAAGAAGAGCTGAAGCGGCATAAAGTTCAGAAGTTATTGGCAGAAAGCCTTATTAGTGACTAAGGGAATTAAGCAATTTTTCCTTAAAAAAAAAAAAAAAATACAAAGATCCAACTGTCAAGTCACTAACATTCTAACAATGGCACAATACATTTCGTAGGTATTGCAATTCTAAGTGGACCAATGTATGTTGCTTCCATGTAT
Organism: Dracaena cambodiana; assembly: GCA_036321105.1. Lineage (NCBI taxonomy): Eukaryota > Viridiplantae > Streptophyta > Magnoliopsida > Asparagales > Asparagaceae > Dracaena > Dracaena cambodiana. The sequence continues at coordinate 41,119,151 of JAYEPQ010000005.1, forward strand.
TAATTTTAATACATGGAAGTCAAATAAATCAATGGAGGTTGAAACTGCTGAACATAATTCTTTGGCACTGTTGTAATTAGCAATCTAGGCAGGCACTTAAGCGGTGATAGAACCTCAAGGTGCTCCCATGCCCCGTGCATGAAGAACTGTCTGACTTCCTTTACAAATTTGTTCCTTTGTATCTAGTTTGCGGAAGACATCATCAAATGCCATTACAAGTTAAATGCAAGACACCTACTTATAATCTAGGATTTTATATAGCAATGGTCTAGTATATGGTCTTGGCAAAGCACTAGATCTTGGTAAAGCGTAAATCAACTACTTCCATAGATTGATAAATTTGACAGACCAGAGCATGTGGAATCACAAGATGGCTGCAATCCCATTAGAAATATTTAGGCAAGCTGTAAAAATAGACCATCAAGTCCAAGCATAATAGAGTTTTCAGATAGTATGAACTTTAAATAATATTTGGAAAGAGTTAAGGTTTAACTGAGTGGGAAGTCAATGGTTTGAAGTTCTCCAGTTGTAATGTCCAAGGGATATTACAACCTAAAGAACAGTGGCACACTATTGGAATGGCTGGTGTCTTCGACGCATGGAGGTATTTGCCGGTTCGTGGAGGCTCGGCATATTCTACATGTGCAGCGTGCTTCAAGGATTAATGGGAAGCAAATAAGTCATGCTATATGGGATGTCCTCCCGTTGCAGGGAGTTCCTTCCCTCATTGATGGGGACTTGTTTGAGGTTCCATCTTCCTCCAAGGTAGTTTCCTTCCTCATTGTAATTTATGGTCCGCTGTCAAATAGGGATACATGCTCACTCTGAGGTCTGTGAATTTGTGGATCATGTCAGGGGTGATTGATTCACATGAACACCAATTGGAAACCACCTCCTTCGGATTAGTAAACAAAGATAAAAAGATGTATAGACGGCTCGAAAGGAGTTCACCTAGATAGTCACATGAAGGAGGATGCTCGGTTGGATTCTGGTAATTGAAGTCAAGATTATGTTTATTGCCAGGGCAGCCTTTAGCTGTTGATAGGGAACTGGTGGGTTGCCTTCAGGTGTTGATAATGAAAGGTTGCTTTAGGAGGATTTGAAACCTTTAAGATGTTTTCTTGAAGCACATCAGAAGCTATGTAAGTGACACCAAGATTAATGTAACAAATATAGTTGGTACTGTGTATACAAACTTGGAATACTCATTGTCCTAAATCTTTATTTTCTATCAGGACAGCTACTCAAACCATTTACGTAAACTAATTTAGAAATTAATCTCATCCTGCCCCAGAGTTTGTGTGAACACTTTATCTTCGTGGTGTTGTACAGTCTTCTGAAGTAGATATGGGAATACAAACTATTATTGCCGTGATAGCATATTTTTAGCATATAATATGAACACTTCTTGACTCTGCAAGTTTTGTTCATCCAATAACTGCGTCATGATTTGGCTTTTAGCCCCTGAACAAAATTTGAAGTGAATGTTCCAGTATAATATCCAGCATATACTTTTGCTTTTCAAACCCAAATAAAAAACTGTAACTTGCGTAAGTCTCATATTTTTTTGTTTCCTTATTCTAAATAACTCATAAAAAGATAATTGGGAAATATTATTCTGATGGTAGAACATTTGAAGTATTACTGATACATCCTGTACAATTTCCACCTAAGTGGTCTTGCATGTGAAATGGTGTTTTCCTTTATTTATAAGATGTTTCGGTACTGCTAGAACTTTGGAAATTGACATTAATATTCATAAGAATTATATGAGCTAAAAGGAAGGATGGGGCTGCAACTATTCTGAAGCTAGATTTCCTACTCTGAAGCTAGATTTCCTACTTTGACATAGTCACTTCAAAATTCGATTGTGGGTGTACTTATGGGTTTTGCTTTCTAGTTCTCTGTCCATTACTGAAAAAGTTGTGCTTAATTGGAATTCAAGGACAGATGTTACAAGTGAAAGACAAGTTATTTTTCTTATGCAATTGATTTAATGGCATCGTGTGCTGAGCCGCATTCCCCCTGTGACCGCAACACATATTTTTCAAATTATCATACAATGGTACAACCATCCAAACATAAAGTCTTTAGCTATATATTAATCTTATTCTCTTGAGTTCACTGCATCATGTTGGTCTCATTTCTCATATACGCTCATTTGGGTACAATATATGTTATTTCAAGTAAAATTACAACTGTCTTTTAATTTGGACATATATTTCAAAGAATGAATATCATCATGTGACCGGATAATGTCTCTGTTGTGTTTATAGACAAATTGAAGTTTCATAGAATTTTGTGAACCTCTACTGAAATATCAGTTGTTATCCTCTATACCCCGTCCATATTTGTATCATTGATTCGTTGTTTTTACATCATTTTCCTCATATTTTCAGGTGCAATGCCCTTTGATGTCTTATATTTTTATACATAAAGTACCCTCTTTCCTATTGGAGGTGTTAATCTAGTTGTTGAGTTAGTAGCATCATATGTTAAGTCCTCTACCTCCTGTGACTGCAATACTTATTTCTAAATAATTGAACTGCCAAATATTTCTGCTCGTAAAAGACTAGGATTTATTTATCAATCTTACTCTCGTTTGGGTTCATTGGATTATATGTTGGTCTCATTTCTCCTATAGGCTCCTTCCAACACAATAATATGGTAAATACCTTTTTTCAAGTAGTCATGCAACCATCCTTTAATTTGGACATATTTCAAAGAGTGAATATTGTATGTAACTGGTTATCTTTTTATGGTGCTTATGGGTAAACTCAGGTCTGAGCGTATTTTGTGGACTTCTACCAAAGTGGCTATTGTTATCCTTTTTACGTCATTCGTGTTTGTATTTCTATTTCGTTTGCATTACATCATTTATCTTCATACTTTCAAGTATGATTCCCTTTGTTAGGCATTGATAATTTCTTATACTATTATACATAAACTACCCTCTTTCCTTTTGGAGGTGCTAATCTAGCTGTTTATAAATGAATATTGCAGGCAGATATTGATAACAGCGGTACTATCGATTACGGGGAGTTTATAGCTGCAACTATGCATCTAAACAAAGTCGAAAGGGAGGATAATCTTTTTGCAGCATTCTCATATTTTGACAAAGATGGCAGTGGCTACATCACTATAGATGAGCTCCAAAATGCTTGTGAGGAGTTTGGCATAGAAGATGTCCGTCTCGAAGATGTTATCCAGGAAATAGATCAGGACAATGTAAGCCATCGAGTTTTGTACTTGGAACTCTCAACTGACTCCTGGGTATGAGCTATGAATATCCAATTTTCTATTCCCATTTTGCAGGATGGAAGAATTGACTACAATGAATTTGTGGCGATGATGCACAAAGACAATGCCGGTTTGGGCAAGAAGGGGCGTCATAACAACTTCAGTTTTGGTCTTAGGGAGGCATTGAAGATTGGTTGAGTTGATTAGGTAAACTTCTTTTCTCTTTCATTTGGATCTTTCTGGTGCATATAGACTGGGATGCCTGCATAGAATATAATTTAATAACAAAGGAACGATTTAGGGTAAGATTTCTATGATTGTGCTTTGGGATCATGGAATGAGTTGCATGAACTTGCTTTCAGTGTGTCTACTGTAATTGTAGTTGTTCACCTCATTTCAATTTCAATTTTTTTTTTTTTTTTTTTTTTTAACTAATGACTAAAGAAAATGTTGGGGATTCCAATTGCCTATGCTAAGCTCTGGTTACTAGATTTGCTACATGCCTTCTGTAAAATGCCATGACTTACAATCATAACATACTAAATTCTTCCTTGTAAATGCTTGTGTAGGCCTGCCTACTGATTGTTGAAGCAAAGTAGTGTTCATTGGACAGGCATATAACCGAGTTCAGTTGAAGTACAACGTCCATACCTTGTAGGCTCCTGACTTTCAAGAAGGGCTCCAATTGTCTTGTGATGCTTTCTACATCGGCTCATGTGGTGGTGATCTCGGGTGTCTGAACCTGCTTGAAATTGGTATTTTCCAGCTGCTGTCTGAACAAACGGATCAGCTTCCCTTATCTGATCATGTCAATTGTACAATCTAATTGGCTGTCTTCTTTATTTGAGATTCTGACCGAATTTGACCCACAGGGCAGGCTAGGGCCAAATCATTCACTATCATCTAAACCTGTCCCTGGAATGCAATATCGACTCTAATGGACTTCATTTTACACTGTATATGACCTCGGGATCCCCACAAATGAGTCCCCAAGCATGCCTAGCTACATCAATTCCCCTTTCCTTCGAGATGCTTTTCTGAAACCACACCCACCAAACTAACAAATCCCCACATTCACTCGAAAATATTTACTATTAGCTATAGACTGAGAGGAGATCTTTCCCTCCCCATGTTTTAATACTAAACTACATCATTCGGTTTTGTACTATTTTCGTGTTCATTATGTCAAGCTGCTTAATGTGTGATTATGTTTACGAGGGGGAGGGTTTGCAACTAGTATTTTAGCACTCATGGGATGGATAGGCTGTCGGAAGTTTTTAGATATTTCTATGTAATTTTGAAATTTTTATAACTTATACCATAGGCAGTGCGCTGTGCTGCTTTATGGTGGAGAGGTTGTGGTTTTCGTTTTTTATTTGAGCTGTATGGAGTTGCGTCTTGTAAGATTGTCATGTATTTGCGTAGGCTTAAAAGTAATGAACAAGTGGTGGCTTCTGTGTATTGTGTATCTTTCAGTTATTGCGTTGCCTTTTCACAGTGTTTTTATCTTTGTTATTACTTTTTAAATCTATTATTTTCTTCAATCAGATGTCACTTCCTACCTGCAACTTGATCCCTGCAATATCTTGTTTTTTTCTATTAGTAAATAATTGTTTCTTTATGGATTTAGCAAATGCCTAAAGCAACTATTAGCGTACAAATGTCAATGTAGTGGTTAGATTTCTCCTTTTGGAATGACCTGCTAAATACTGTGTTAGTGATGACAATTACCAAGGAATGTGGAAATATTAGAGCTCATGATTAAGGTTTGGATAAGGATTTGGATGCTCAGCTCCAATATATGCCTCATATGATTCATTTCATAAGGCTTTGGTAATTTAGAGAACGTTTGGTTGATTACTGTACACTGCAATCGATCCAATAGTTGCACACAGCACATGCCTGTCTGTCTAATATGAATATCATTCTGTTGAGGTTGTTGCTTGCCTACTTCACTCCCAAGTCCATTAATGTCAGGTCTGCTACTCTATTGATCCTATAAAAAATTGAGAATTTGGTGAGCACGGTATAATATATTTGTTTTAAGCTAAGCAAAAATGTCTCACAGTTAATGGAATTTAGGTTATATATGGAATAATCTTTAGAAACTATTTTGGGAAATTCTAAATGTGCACCACTTTCCTCCTAGTGAGCACCGTGGGCTTAAATTGAGAAAAATTATAACTTTGTTATTTTTTTTTGACAAAAATAGTCTTGATCCTTTTCTTAGTGAGCACTATCCCCTTATGGCGGAACTCACTGGGACTCTCACTCCGAACAATTGCTAAACCATCCGAGGTGGGAGGTTCGGACAGGGCTCCATCTCGGATAGTTTCACAACCATAAGCGGCAAAGCTTCACGGCAAATGGCCAAGCGACGAGGGTTCGCAGAGAGAGCGATCGGGGGAGATTAGGGCTGATGCTCACTAATAAAACATTAGAGAATGTTATGATAAATTGGAAAATTGAGTGGTGCTCACTATGTAAAAGCCACATATTTTAAAAGTTACATAGTGCTCACTAAGAAGCAAGTTACATAGTGCTCACTAAGAAGCTGGTGCTCACTAAGAGAAAGTGATAAAAGTGGTGTGCATTTGGATTTCCCAACTATTTTCTCCTCCAAAATATGCGTGTTATACCAAAATGCACATTTTTGTTTAATAATCTCTTTTACTTTTATCACCAACATTTACTTCTGCTCTCTCAATTCATCTTTCACCCTCTTTTAGATTATCTTGATAAAAGCAAAAGAGGGAGAATCATAGTATTTTTAACTGATTGTAGAGTAAAATAGTATTTTTGTCTTCTTCGATCCAATTGTTAACTATCACTGGTTATTCAGATATTTTTGCTCCATGATGAGAGTAACATCGTCGATGATCCAGGGATCATAATTGATGATCCAATTGTAAGATAAATCTAAAAATTGAAGTCGAAATTGAGAAGAGTAATCTCCCACTCATATTAGGGATCAAAGAACACTAAGTGCAACCGTGTTCTTGTCTTACCAAGAAATTTGTCAATAAGGGAAGTAATCTATGATCAAAATCTTTTGTAACGATTTATTGGATAGGCACGATGTAGATGTTGAAGAATTTCTTCTGGGGGAGAGAGATAATAGTGCTGTGGATCTAAGGAGGTGTACGGAGACCCTGGGCCAACAACACTGTAATGGATTGCAGAGATTTAGGTGGAGGGTGAAGAATAGAGGAGGAAGAGCAAGAAGAGAAAATGAATCTAGAACTAAATGGAGGCATGGCCACAATGCAAGCTAGCAAAGAAGACTACTATAATAACTACATAAATTTAGAAAAAGACTAGTATAGGATAAAGTTATCAACCAAAAAAAAAATTAGTAGAGGAGCATTATCATCTACAATTTACAGTTCCATGAAGGAGAAGTTTTATCAAAATAGGTGATCAACTTTGCATATTAAAACAAAAATAAATTAAAAAAAAATCATTTTTTCACCGAACTAATGCAGTCGAGCACCGACTCGAGTCTGAATGTTCAGCTAGACACGATAATAGATATTGTTCAATTTTTTTAGTCCGTTCAATATAAAATTTTAACTTAAAAATAATTTTTTTTTCTAATTTAAAATTTTATATAAAAAAGAATTAAAATTTAGCCCACTACGGAGGCAGGTTAGTCAATTAGTTTAATACTTACACGTCGGTCAGCGGCCCATTGCGCTATCTCCACCTCTCTCTCATTCAAAACGCGGTCTCTTATGCCGTCTCTCTCTCTCTCTCAGGCTCTCAGCATCCTGCTCGGAATCAAACTCTCCCTCTCTCAGCATCTTGCTCGGAATCAAACTCTTCCTCTCTCTCGCCCCTCTTTATCTCTCTATACATATAAATTCCACGAAACGCTAAAAAAAAGTTAAAATAAAACCCTTCTTGCTCTTTCTCTCGTCTCTCTCTCTCTCTTGCTTTGATTTTCGATCAAAATTTTGGATTGTTTTTTAATCGAAAACAATGTATAACGGCATGAACATGATGGATCCGGAATTGATGAGGCTCGCTCAGGAGCAGATGAGCCGGATCCCTCCTCAGGAGCTCGCCAAGATCCAGCAACAGGTACTAAAAAAATTCTCTCTCAATTCGGTCGCTTTGCTACTTAATTGGACACCTAATTGTTCGATCTGGTTGTGAGCTGTTTGAATTGGGTGCTTCTTTCTTAAGAATTGGATTGGAATCGATCCTCTTTTGTTGTGCTATTGCGATTAGGGCTAGTTATTGGGAAAAGTTCGAATCTTTTTAGGTAATTTTGTAGAATTGATGGATTAATTTGAACATATTGCGGTGAAATTGGTGTTATATGTTAGATGCTGAAACCAATGTTTATTCTTTGACAGTTTTATTAGAATACTGTGTTAGTTTCCCTTAAAGTTTTTATTCTGCAATTGTATCCATAAGAATACATACATTGGGGTCAATACGATCTCATTGGAGCTATGTTATGGTACTCGTTGTCGAACTTGATAATGGTTTTGATATAATGTACTGTCTTTAATGCAATACACTTTGTATATCATTGATTGTACAATAAAATGATATTTTGATTTACTAGTTGTATTTGTCATGCTGATGTGTGATGTCATATTTTGATTTTCCCGCAAGTGTTGTTTTTGTGTCTGATCCAGATGTTTGAAAGTGCAAACTCAAAAGTATACTAGTTATATATCCAAACCTTAGTAACTGTTTAACAGATGTTTGAGATTCTTGATTGACAATATAATGAATTTGCTGTTGGCAATTGTGTCTGATCTGTGCTATTGTTTTATGCATTTCCATGCATCCCTCGCACAAGCAAACAACAAATAGTAATAATTTCAATGGTAAACTTACGATGATCCTAAAAGCACATAAACACAGAAAAACATAACAAATGAAATCTTATTACAAGCTTAGATGGTGATACACATGCACAGAGAATAATGATGGAACCTGCCCACCAGCACCAATAAGAACCCATGTAAGGATTAATACCGGAAATTCCTGTCTCATGCAATATATTCCTGGAGGTCAGATTCATAGTTCTTGGGATTATGACTAATTAGCAAGCTTTCCTCTGTTTTCAAGGAGTTATATTTATTTTCATTTTCAATATCTTTTAAGCAACATAGCTATTCTATAGGCTACACATTGGGGCTATATCATGATGCTGAAAAAGTTACTTCACAAGTATAGGTGTAGCTTTTATAATTTGTTAAATACTAATTATAATAGTTTATTTTTGCTATATCCTTACCATTTACATGGTTAAGCTGACGCATTGGTTTGTTTGTGGTATAACTTGCAGATGTTGTCCAATCCAGATCTCGTAAAATTAGCATCTGAAAGTATGAAGAATATGAGGCCTGAAGATCTGAAACGTGCTGCTGAGCAGCTCAAATACACAAGAACTGAGGATATGGTAGAGATTGGTGAGAAAGTTGCTAAAGCTAAGCCAGAAGAGATTGCAGCTATGAAAGCCCATGCAGATGCTCAAATCTCTTACGAAACAAGTGCAGCTCAGATACTGAAGCAGGAGGTTTTATTTTTTCTCTATTGAATTTGTAAATGCATTGTTATATAAATTCTCTTTTCTAGTGCTGCATTTGATATATTGCCTCTTATTAGGTGCGGTATGTGTCCTAGAATGATTACTTGGTTATGCACATATAAAAATTGTGATTATTGATTATAATTGTCCTTAGGTTATCTTCATGGCAGGAAAGACTTCCTCTTTGATAGGGTATGGCATTCAGCTCTGCATATACCCTAATAGTATTTCGCAGCTAAGAAACATTAGTACATGACCTTATTTTTGATGGGTTAGATACCCTACAGGAGCCTTGCTCTACTATTTTGTGAGATTACCTATTACCTTAAGTCACAATCTTGTGTTGATATCTTTTATGCACTGTAGTATAACAAAGGCATAGAAGTCAAAAAGAAAGTGGAAGATTCATATAGTGGAAGCTTAACCTTGTGTCGATCTCTTTCTTTTTCCTTCTTTATTTTTAGTTGTTTTTTGTAGATTTTTATATGATCTGAATCTTTCATACTGCATTCCAACTCAATTATTTTCCCCTAATATTCAGATTAGTGAAATATTAATTATTTTAATAGTTGAGGTCTAGCAAAAGTATTTTGAAGACGGCTTAAATATATTTGTTATGTAACATTGACTAACAGCACCTGTTACTAGTGAATATACTTTTGTACACCAAGAGAATGACTCTCAAACACACCTTTATATCAATAAGCCAATTATAGTTTTGTTATTGGTGAAAGAGAAAAAACTTGCTGATTCTGACAAAGGTATATTTCTAAATTGAATAAGGTTTATACTTTATATGTGTTCTATGCCTTGCCAAAAAATTATGATTTACATATAGAAGAAACCACTTGATAACACTGAAGACCATTTCATTAGTTATATCTCAGCCAAAACTAGTTTAAACAACATCTTGAAGTTTGTTAATAAGCTGGGATTAACAACTGACCAACAACAACACATCCTTACAATCTTTGTCACCAGCATCAACCATCAAGGGGCACAGTTGTCACACTACATCTAATTTCTCTTTAAGAGCTCTTATAGTAGTTTATTCACTCTGAATTGTGTCAATTGATGATATGTCTTGTGAGGTCGAATGCTGCGAAACAATAGCATATCCCTATTGCCACTTTGACACCTGTAATTGCTGATATCTTTTTCATTGTTAGACGGAAAGACTGTACCATGTTCCCCATCTTGAAAAATAACTAAGACATAATACATATAGAAATAAGCAACTTAACATACTCCCAGTGTTCTAAGTATCAAAGATCAGGGATACCCCGGCTGAGAAAATTCCATATTATATATCGGATGATATGCCATGGTATTGAGTAAATATTGATTGCCATAATGTATTGCAGTTATGCATGTCCAAAATAAAATTTAACATGGCGACAACATAAAACACATCTATAACTTGTTTACATATTCATATCTAAACTATTTGTCTTAGTGCATGAATCCATGATGACTAATTGTTCGGGTATATAGATACCTGTAATTTGCGTTAAGCCTATGAGTTTGATCCTCCCTCATTCTCATATATATTAACTGGTTTGATAGCTTGGGATATCTTGTTAGGATTTGAGCATGATGTTCTTGAAGATAAAAAAGATCGGATGACGGGCAATTTAGGCCCCAATTCTTTAACTGGTTTATCTGCCATAACTCATATAGGGAAATATCGGCCAGAAATGGTATTTGAGTTAATTTACTGAATATTATTGCTCCCCAGGTCACAAAGTGATATCAACTAATATATTGGATCATATCTGCTCGTATTTAAAACATCATGCCATGCACTTGTGAGAATGTTGGGGGTGTAGACCAAGGTTTAAAATTTCGAAATCGGTATTGGATAGGCCAATCATTTATGGTATCAGATCGGCAATATCAGGCGTATCATATCGATTATGTTTAAAATACCTGCAATGTCTGATATTAGGCAGTATACAATATGTTGGGTACCTCAAAATCTGGGTAGATGTGTGTGATATATAGGTGATGACTGATATTTAAAACTTGGTTTAGGCCCTTTTGCATGCTTAATCTATAAGATCAATTTGCACTGAAGTGGAATGCAGAAACTAAGCTTTTATCTCTGCAATTTGATAATGGAATATTAGGAAATGCTGGCAGGATAGTCAAAGATGAGCCTTGGGATATCTTGTTAGGATTTGAGCATGATGTTCTTGAAGATAAAAAAGATCGGATGACGGGCAATTTAGGCCCCAATTCTTTAACTGGTTTATCTGCCATAACTCATATAGGCAAATATCGGCCAGAAATGGTATTTGAGTTAATTTACTGAATATTATTGCTCCCAAGGTCACAAAGTGATATCAACTAATATATTGGATCATATCTGCTCGTATTTAAAACATCATGCCATGCACTTGTGAGAATGTTGGGGGTGTAGACCAAGGTTTAAAATTTCAAAATCGGTATTGGATAGGCCAATCATTTATGGTATCAGATCGGCAATATCAGGCGTATCATATCGATTATGTTTAAAATACCTGCAATGTCTGATATTAGGCAGTATACAATATGTTGGGTACCTCAAAATCTGGGTAGATGTGTGTGATATATAGGTGATGACTGATATTTAAAACTTGGTTTAGGCCCTTTTGCATGCTTAATCTATAAGATCAATTTGCACTGAAGTGGAATGCAGAAACTAAGCTTTTATCTCTGCAATTTGATAATGGAATATTAGGAAATGCTGGCAGGATAGTCAAAGATGAGCCTTGGGATATCTTGTTAGGATTTGAGCATGATGTTCTTGAAGATAAACTTGAAGATAAAAAAGATCGGATGACGGGCAATTTAGGCCCCAATTCTTTAACTGGTTTATCTGCCATAACTTACATAGGCAAATATCGGCCAGAAATGGTATTTGAGTTAATTTACTGAATATTATTGCTCCCAAGGTCACAAAGTGATATCAACTAATATATTGGATCATATCTGCTCGTATTTAAAACATCATACCATGCACTTGTGAGAATGTTGGGGGTGTAGACCAAGGTTTAAAATTTCAAAATCGGTATTGGATAGGCCAATTTATGGTATCAGATCGGCAATATCAGGCCAATATATAGGTGATGACTGATATTTAAAACTTGGTTTAGGCCCTTTTGCATGCTTAATCTATAAGATCAATTTGCACTGAAGTGGAATGCAGAAACTAAGCTTTTATCTCTGCAATTTGATAATGGAATATTAGGAAATGCTGGCAGGATAGTCAAAGATGAGCCAATAACTGAAATGCTGATTTGATTTAAAGTAGAAATTCTGTCAAAAGGCCCTAGGATAATTTATTTCATTTTTGGTGTCATATGGTATTCTATTAATTTTTGCATGTTTTGTTTCTTACCTGTAGATTATAACCTTGATGATAATTTCATTTGTGTGTCTTTGAATTGTAAGTGTTTTTTTATTCTCTCTGGTGCTTTTGGTGTAAATCACTCCCTCTTCTTTCTCTCAGGGGAACAAGCTCCACAGCTGTGGACAATATCACGAGGCTGCTAAGAAATATCTTCTTGTACGTGTATATCTCTACTGATTTCATCTTTAATAGTAGCATTTTTCAACAATGTTATTTTCTTTTTGGTACTACTGTAATTATCTTCCATAATTAGGCAAAGAACAATTTGAAAGGCATCCCCTCGGCCAAGGGCGGCACTCTTCAGTTGCAGTGTTCGCTGAATCTAATGTCTTGTTACCTGAAAACCAGGCAATTCGGGGACTGCATTAATGAAGGCACAGAGGTATGACATTAAAAAAGTACCTTCCTTTTCTCTATTGTAACTGTATATGAAGTGGTGCCAGCAATGTTTAATAAGCACACTGCCCCTCACAGTACTTCATTTCTCTGTATTAAATCTGCTTCTATCTTGTTGTATTTAATCACTAATATCTTTTTTTATCATTATGCATGCAATTCTTAGTTCATAGTTGGTGCTTTCTTCTTTCCATAACATTTATAACTGTGAATTGAATACAACCATCTTTATTTGACAAGAACAATATTTTCAAGGGCACCATTCCTGATTCTCTCTAAAACGAATCAACTCCTATCTAATAGGATGCACTCTAATCACTGCAATTAGTTTGTTTTATTTTTTAAATCTTCTGTGTATATTGATGTTACTCTTCCATAACAAACACTGTAGCATTATTTTTGGTCTACATGTGCATGTATTATCCCAGGGATTGTCAATTTTGTTGTGAGTGTAAGAATAGCATATTTAAATTATTAAAAGGATAACACTCTAGGAACAGGTCAAGCTGTATATAAATCCTTCTTCTGGAGCAATCTGTAAATTTCATTTTTCCAGATCCCATGTATTATAATCTCTAGTTAGGTCTAGTCAGAAACTTCCTGGTCCCGCTGGTATTTTTCCATTTCCAGCATTAAATTTTATGCACCCTAGAAAATTTTCATTCCATTAACAGGCTACAAGTTGTGTCATATAACAGACTCTGCCTATGCACATATTTTAGATGCATGGGTATATGTTGTATAATTATCTTACTCTGATAAAGGCTAAGATACAAGTGATTGCTATATCATAAATGATTTACTTCTTGTACCTATTGCCTATTGCCTATTGCCATGAACATAAGTTGCTTGTTAGATTACTATCTTCTGAAGTGTAGGATCACACTCTAATCTTTTTGTTGCAGACGTGCACATACCTTTCATAGAATTGCTTAAACTTGGAAGTAAGGAATGCGTACTTCCAATTTATTGCACAATTCTTCGTCTTCTTCTTCTTCATCATCTTCTTCTTCTTCTTCTTCTCTTTCTTTCTCTCTCATTGACTTTAGGATCATGTCTCCCTCCCTCTCTCTCTGTGTGTGTGTGTGTGTGTGTGTGTTATGTAGTTGTAGTTTTTGCTATTGTTTACTTCCAAAATTGCGTGAGCTTGAATGTTGGACTTCTCTTTTCAAAGCATGATTTGCGCTTCATCTTACATTCTCAAAATGAAACTATTTTTTAATTACAGGTTCTGGCTTATGACTCTAAGAATGTCAAAGCTCTCTATCGCAGAGGTCAAGCTTATAAAGAACTTGGAAATTTGGAAGTAAGCTATTTATTATCCATATTGCCTTCTTTATAATTTTTGTGAGGAAATATCTACAAAATTTTGATGTTGGATGGCATTTTGTTTCAATATATAACTATTTGTATCTATTGTCTCTGTTGCACATAGTTTTTTTTGGCCGTGAAGTTGGCATCCACTTGTGGATTAAAATTGTTGTCTATTCATGAAGCTTACTTAGTTTAGAACTTTGGAGTTTTACTTCTGAAGCTGACCAGCTTTTGGCAGGAGGTGCTTTAATGAGATGATCATAATGCCTTTTGTGTCATCTATATCATTTTTATCTCTGTAACCTTAACGGGCTGCTGTCGTTGATTTAATGAAATGATCATAATGCCTTTTGTGTCATCTATATCATTTTTATCTCTGTAATCTTAACAGGCTGCTGTCGTTGACTTGAGAAAGGCGCATGAAGTTTCTCCTGAAGATGAGACCATAGCAGAAGTTTTCAGGTATGTAGTTCCGACGTGTAGATTGGATAGTAGTTTATATATTGTTATGAACACAATGGTATTTATGATATAAATATGGCTGATTGTTGTATGATGATGCAGAGACGCTAATGAGAAGTTGATGAAAGATGGAAACCAGAGTGCACCAAGAGGTATGTGGGGTTTCTCTTTCTTTTTCCAACTTAATGGGTGAAAACTTTCTTGAGTTGGATTGTCTAAGTATGCACTTCTCATTCACCTGGACTGTTTTCAGGTGTAGTAATTGAAGAAATAGTGGGGGAAGAGACCATTCCAATTCAAACAGAAAGTTATAGAAGCTCATCCAAAGAATATTCTGTGTCCGAGCCAATTGAAGCCGTTGAATGCTCTCAAAATCGTGGGCCAGATCCTGGGATCTCTGCTGCTGATACTGAATGCTTAAAAAGCTTAAGGAATAGTCCTGAAGCTCTGAGGTAGACTTTCACTTAGTTTTCACCTTCACATGTGAACTGCTTCCATTTGTGAATGTGAATGTCCTTTTGGAGCAGTAAAGTAAATTATAATTCACATTCATCCAAAAAGTGCCACTCAATTTCAGTAAATTTTAAAGGTGTGTTTGGCGCTGTTTCTGCTTATGTACAAGTCCTTTTAAGAAAGGACATATCCAAAAAGGAATTCTTAGGATAGAATGTTTATAGTAATAAGTGTTTGGTAATTTAAAATTGAAGTGCTTAGAAAAAGATAATAGTTAAAATTAATTTATTTGAAGAAGTTTGGATGAGAATAACAGAGTTTAGATACAGGGTTAATGAGAGAAATAAAGGGAAGAGATTTGGTTAGATGGATTAATGAGAGATTATGCAAGAGAAAAAGTAGGGGTGGTCACATGTTTGAGTTTTTGTTTCTACTTCTCGCGTGAGAGAAGCCAGAAAATCTAGTTTCTCCAGACCACAGTTTTTTGACTTCTGGTCCTCTTAATAGGTACTACTAAAAATCAATTACCAAACATGTACTTTTCCTGAAAATGCACTTATTTTTTTAAAAAAAACGGTGACAGCTCCTTATCATAAGCAATTTCAACACAATTTAAATCTTGTTTATCGTTTTTTCCTTATTATTTTATATAACAAAGAACAAGCGTGTTACTGGATAACTTAAGAACATTAGTTACAGAATTTGAAGTTCATTGTTTGTTAACATATTATACATCCATCATAGTCAAGCCATGTTGACCAGTGCATGACTGCAGGAGATTCTCACATGTTTTATCTATTGATGAATCATATAACAGGTTATTCCAAAACTATGTTTCAAATGCCAATCCTGATACACTGGCAGCTATGGGTGCTGGAGGAATGCCACCGGATATGATCAAAACAGCCACGGATATGATTAGCAAGATGAAACCTGAAGAGCTTCAAAAAATGCTCGAAGTTGCTTCTTCTTTGAATGGAAAAGCTCCAAATTTTCCAAGCAGTAATGGTGATGGATCAACGTTTAGTTCACAAGTTCCCCAAATGACACCAGAAATGATTAAGATGGCATCTGATAAGATGAGAAATATGTCCCCTGAAGAGCTTCAAAAGATGATTGAAGTTGCTTCTTCAATGAATGGGAATGGCACTCCTTTTCCAAAGGCTTCAGCAGATGGTAGTGGTCAGCGATCAGAAAATGGGATAGGGTTAGGCTCACATATTCCGGAAATGACACCTGAAATGATTAAGATGGCATCTGATAGGATGAAAAATATGTCTCCTGAAGAGCTTCAAAAGATGTTTGAAATTGCATCTTCAATGAATCCTGATGGCAATACTTTTCCAAACTCCGCATCAGACAGTAACACCCAAAGATCAGAAAGTGGATCTCGATCATCAACTGCTGAAGGAAGCCATATGATGGACCACCTTGATATAGGAGAAAGTAGTTCTGGTGAACTGTTTTCCAGTTCCAGACGTGGTCCTGTCTCATCTAGTGTTCCAGTCCCTTCTGTTGATTTGCAAGAAAGTTTAAGAAATTCAATGAAAGATCCAGAAATGCGACAGGTTTGACTGTTTTTACAATATTTTATCTTTATATTTTAAACTTTTTATTTGCATCATGTAGTTATTCTATTGCGTGCGGCCAATTTGTAGATGTTTACGTCTATGATGAAGAATATAAGCCCAGAAATGATGGCAAGTATGAGTGAACAATATGGAATGAAGCTCTCAAAGGAGGATGCAGCAAAACTTCAACAGACCATGTCATCATTATCCCCAGAAGATTTGGATAAAATGGTATGTGATCTTTTTTTCTATCATTGCTTACAAATTCTTTTGTTCCCAGAAATGTCTGTATATCTTTTATGATTACTTCCATTGCTAACATTTAAACATTATTACCCGTGAGACTTGTAGACCATTGGTTCTTGAACTCTCTGTTATTTGATGAAAATCTGTTATTTTTGTTTGGCTCATGCTTGCTCATGGCTCTGTGTGAACTCTTATTTGACACGTTAAACATACCGGACAAAGGTGCTGGCAACTTTGTTCACAAATTCTGTTATTTATGGAAACATAAGTGGGGAACTATCCTATATTATGTTGCATTCTAAGGTAAGAACTGTATCTTTTGCATGTCTTGAGGACATTACTAAGCTTCAGTACAGTCCGATCCTGAGTAGGTAGTATCTCTGATGGGAATTGAAAACTTTTATAGTACATATGGAAATGAATGCCAAGCACTTGTGCTGTAAGATTCAGGATAAGAAAAACACAAAGCGATTACCATGCAAAGAATTAATAAATGGATCTGAGGAGGAAGACCAGTGTAGTAGGACTATGATGATACTGGATACCTCAGCAAAACACGACATTCTCAACAAACATCTTCAGAAGTGCCTCAAACCTTTTAGGAGATATTCGATATTTGATGCAACATATGTAAAATAGAACATGACACCAAGGAATATGAGAGGATTCTGTAATGAAAACGAGAGAGAATACTGGAGGAGGTAGCGGGGTATTATTCCAAGCCTGAAATGATTTGTGTTTTGCATCTTCCTGAGACTGAGGAGGTGGGTTACAGCTTTGACCAACTATAGAAAGGAAAAGAATGAAAGATGAATAAGAGGAAACGAAGAAAATACATAAAGGAAAGGGAAAGCAGGTTGCTAAAGAGTTGACTAAAGAAAGGGAATGGTGGGTTCTGGGGAAGAGTGATAGGAAGAGCAATGAGGTAGGAGCGAACAAACCTCTAGAAAATATAACCAGGGAAATGATTACTCTGGTCTGATCACATTTTTCTGCTTTTCCCTATTTATATAAGGTTTTTGGAACCCTCTATAGACGTGAAATATTTGAGGATTGCATGTACGGAAGGGTAAATAGCAGATAACTTCATATATTACTAGGGGGTTCTTGCAGTTACCAAGCACTATCATTTTTAGTCCAGGTGGGTCGTGCAAAGCCATGATCTCTTAATTTGGTATTTGCCAGATTTTTCAATTATTATCCTAATAACTATTTAATAATCTTAATTAAAGTTCTCCCTCCTTCCTACTTGGTCCCCCCAACCCGGCCACCCCACAAAAAAAAAAATGACCCAACAAAAAAAACTACCATTATTCATCTTATTTATCAGAAAATATTAGGTATCCAATTTCTATTCTTATCCTTACTTTAACTGCTATCACCTCTTCTTACTTCTCCACCAGCAGCAACACCACCACCATCATCGTCAAGCACGCCCTAACTCGAAGCGCTCCTAACATTAAATCTCAACGTAATTTTGATCCCAATCTGTTTCTATCACCATCTTCGCCTCCTTATGCATGACCGCCACCTCTAACACCCACACATGTATCATCACCATCTAAGCTCTGACCCAAAGTGTTGAACTCTTTATTCATAATACTAACCAAATTTCTGACTCTAATTCAAGTCCCCTTCGCTACCATAAGTACGACCTCCACCACCACCATATTATCTAGTTCTTTTAAAACTATTTTTAGAAGATGATAAGTTTAAAAAAGATATTAGATAATATAACAAATTTTAGAAAAATGTTACTAAGAGAAGGTATAACTCAAAGGGTCATGTGCTTTGCACGTGATCGTTTCTTTAGGGGGGATTAACTATAGAAAATAATAGTATTTTATCGGGGGAAGGGGCTAAATGTAATTTATCCTATACAAAATTATTTATCTATAAGATAAATAAAGGATGATTATGAAATATAGTTCTATTCATTTGTGATGTGGTTCCAAAAATGATTTCTTCCTTGAAAAAAATTAGATCCTTGCATGCAAATACTTCAGAAGATATAGGGTGCATTCCAAATAACATTAAATTAAAATATTTATTGGATGGAGACATTTAGAAGATATGAAATCAGTTTCCATTACTTTTTTTATTATTATTATTTTAGGAAACAAGATTGTTATTCAAGAAGAAACATTCAGACTTTTGAAATGATTTCAAAGCACTTGATATGCGTTAACCTAAAGTAGAGAGTGCAGATAGAAGCTACTCAAACTTCGTAATGATTTGGGATGGTGTCTTTCAAGGGTAGCTATTGAAAATTTGTTGGTTTGATGTGGAGATTGAAGACAACCCAAACATGTTTAGACAATGCTTTTAAAAGAAACATGAAGAGTTAATGCGTTCAGTTGGTTAATTGGTGCAAGTTGTTAAACCATTGGCACTAGATTCTTGCTGAGTTATGGTACGTGATATTATGCCACCTTAATTGGTGCAAAGGGGCAGGCTTAAATGATTCCTGGTCATGTTACACTTGGGAGTATCTGCTAGGGTCATTTCGATAATTATGCATATATCTATTTGTGCTAAGAAAGAAGAGATATAAATCAAACTAAAAAAAAAAAAAATTTAAATCTATGGAGTCAATGTCAAGTTTAGCAAGTTAGAATATTAGGGATAAATACTACCGTCAAATACATTTAGAGATCACATCAAATCGATTAGCCATTATTGCTCTTCTATTTTTTGGGTGGCAATTTCAAGCAATCTGGAATTTATGGTATGAGCTAGATGACACTGCATTCAAATGATCCCTCGCAATAAAATATTGTTAGAGTAAGCTTAAAAGAAAGTTTCAAAATTTGGGTTAATATGGATATATCTGAAAAAACTTAAAGCACAGTTTCAAACATTGACTGTGCGATTTCTTAATAAACTTATAATCAAGGTCTTAAATGTCTGAACTTAGAATTATATCAGATTTTGATGTACCTAATAAGATATATAGACCCTATAATATTAATATCAATATTGTTGATGTTTCTGGTCTGTTGGTACAATAGCAGCGGACTGATATTGCCAATTCTGATACCGTAAACTATCCCTTGGATATTGTTCTGGTTTTCAGATTTCGTGATTTCATATCTTTAAATATTCAACTTTAGGAGCTTCTGAAGGACCAGAACATTAATGATTTATTGGTTTTTGTTGATTCCTTATCCATTCATCTTATGTTTAGCTTTTTGTATGGCCTGTTTCTTTTTGGTACAGCGGGCAGACATGGGACCTTAGATGATTCTATAATTGAATGGCAATTCCTATTTTAATGGAGTTGGCATACTGATAGTAGGATAGATGGTAGTCTATCAACCTTTGAAGTTGGTACTCTTCTCTTTATAAATTTATGACATTTAATAGAGTATTTGGTATTGATGCCTGAATCGAGGATTGTGCATTGTACCAAGTTTCATGTCTGATGGATTCTGCACGAACCACTTTTGTGTTTGATACGTCTTCTAACCATGGAAGCTGCTTTCTCTCTATCAGATGAGGTGGGCAGAGAGAGCACAGCGAGGTGTTGAAACAGTAAAGAAAACGAAGAACTGGCTGTTGGGGAGACCTGGCTTGATCCTTGCTATCATCATGTTGGTCCTAGCCTTCATCTTTCATCGACTGGGCTTCATTGGCGGTTAAGCACTATTATCGCTGCACAAAACGAAGTTTTGAATCATGTTGGTCCTGTTTCAGTTTCTGTATGTTTGCAAGGATCCGATGCTCTTACGTGAATCATAAAGCAGTGGCTGGGAATGTAAATTACCTCCCCCATTCTGAGTTGATATTGATGTACGCGTGATTTGGGGAGCAAGTTTGCAAATTAGTTCTATAGTTTCATATTATGTTTATTTATTTGGCCTCTGTAGTATGAATTCAACAGTATTTGACGTCAAACGACAGTCTCTGAAGTTGTTTGATAAGGCCAACCTTTGTGTTATGTTATGACTCAGTCTTCTCTTTAGCAATGTCAATCTTTAACTTAGCCACATCCTGTTGTTTTTTATTCACGTGTTAACTTTTCTAATTATCTGTTTCTTTTTCCTATATAATAAGTTCATAGTTTGATTAATTACCCAATTTTATCTCCGAGATTTCCGATTGTAATCACTTTAAGATGATGGGCAAAAGCTTTTGCCCAGTAGTTTATTATTGAATGCTTATTTATGGAAAATCAAAGTTTCCAGCTAATTATACTGTTATATAGCTCTCCCATCTTTGTGGCTCATTTATGGAAACTCGAAGTAAAATTGGTAATGGATGCGTATACGGTTTAATTTTAATTTTTAGTCTGTTCTATACAAAATTTTGAATTAGAAAAATAAAATTTTCATTTTTAATTCAAAATTTTATATAGAACGGATCAAAAATTGACCCGTATTACCATTCTTAACTCGAAGTCTCAAAGTTTCCAATCCATGGATATTACCAATTTGGTTCCTCTAAAAGACATGATTTTTAAGTGGATCATTTTAGAATTAGTCTTAACAATCTATTAAGGATAACTTCTCTTTTTAAAAAGGTTTAAATTACTTTTTAAACCATAACCTATTATTTATAAATAATTAAAATAGTCTTAAACATCTATTAAGGATAACTTCTCTTTTTTTTAAAGGTTTAAATCACTTTTTCAACCATAAACTATTATTTATAAATAATTAATTCTTTTTTTCATGAGCGTATACGTGAATAATATAATTTGAAAATTATAAATTTAGCTTTTCATAAATTTGAAAGTTACGAAAGATTTTAGAAAACCTTCTTTAGTTTTTGAAAGATTATAAAGGAATGATTGAAAAGATAATCATTCACATAAAAGGACAAAACCAATATATTTGAAATTGATATTTAAATTAGAAGTCTCTTGTATCATAATATTAGGAGGTTCTTTTTTTTTTTTTTTTTTTCATCTAATCTAAACAATTACGTAGAGAAAACATCGTGAATATTTATTTTTCAAATCCACACATGATCACTTAACTTTTTTCTTGCGATTTTGAGGATATCCAAAAGTAGCCTAAATGGAAGGTTAAAATAGTGATTTGATGGTTTTAAAGAAAAATGTACGCAGACAAGTGGGAAGTGGTGTTTGTGTTTTGAGAGGGCAGTCAGCGAGCGGTTGTGTAACCAAGAATTTTTTTTTTTTTTCCCCCGGACCTGTGACTGAGGCAGTGGTTGAAATAATAAAAATATTAAGAATTAAAAAAAAATACATTTTTTAAAGGGCCCAACCGGGTTCGAACCGGTGACCTATTGATCTGCAGTCAATTGCTCTACCACTGAGCTATGGACCCAATGGTGGCGAATAACCAAAGTAAAATATGTATTATAGTATCTAGCTGTAAGAATCAAGATAAATATCTAAATAAATGCCAACTCTCAGACCCATGAATCACCACCGAAACAAAATAAAATACAGTCTCGATGTAGCAATATTCTACATGTGATTACAACACTAGCATTCTTCCAAATAAACTAACAGACAACAGTAACATTTGATTATTTTGCTGCCATTTCCATCTTAGCAGGCAATGTCCAAAGCTTTATTTGTCTGCTTCTACAACATCTCTACATACTACGTACATCTTCACCATCACCATCACCATGAAGAGGTGAGAGATATAGGACAGGACGAAGGAGGAGATGTAGCAGCTTGAAGCACGCGCACGACACGGACAGGAACATCAACCCGTATAACAACCGAAGAGCCATTGCATCTGAATTTTACTTAGAACAAGATCAAAAACTTGAAGCTAAAAGATAAATTTGAGAGGGAAAATGGATTGACAAGAGAAAAGTCAAGAGATTGGTCGGATCGATCTCCTCCTCAAACTCTCACGGACCATTGGACATGGGGCTCCAAAACAACTTCGAGATAAGGGCTATCCGTTTGTATAGATCCTGTAAGCTTGGGATCTGCTCACTCAATCGGTGAGCTCACCTCCCCCAGGCGTCCGCCATCGGTTACTCACACGTGTAGACCAGTTCAAAATGAGCGTTTCTGACACGTGTGGATAGGGTTGGATTTAGTTATAGTGATAACAGCGTGAACATTGAAGCGGGTGCCACGTGTGGGGGACTATAAGTGGGCGAGAGGGAAGGGTAGAGCTTATGGAGGAGAGAGCGTCTCGGTGCTGCTGGTTGGGCCTGGACTCGGGCAAAACGGACGGACACGTGTCCGAGAGATTATCGTAAGAAGACTCTATTATGAAACCCGGGAATTTCTACAAGGAGCATAACCCTTGTCCTAGTGAGCAAATCTTATTTGGTGAGCACACCCTCTATTTGAAGGATTTTTCTAGTGAGCACATCAAAAATTCCCATAAGCCTTTACTTCTTCGTTCCGTAACCACGATCTTCTTCCTTCTTTCTTTTTGTGACCCATGATACTAAAAATCCGTCACATCCACTTTCTCGCCCCCGCCTCTTTTGATCTAGTCCACTCCTATGCAGTCCACAACCATGCACCTTCCTCTTTGCTCCCGCAACTGTCCCTTCCACAATCCGATAGGAAATAATACCATTCGGAATCTGATCCTGAACAGAAAATAATATCATCCGGATCTGATTCTGAACAGAAAATAATAATGTTCGGAATCTAACTCCAGATGAAAATGTTCCTTTAGGAGGATGGAAGTTAAAAATAAGAGCAATATGGTCTGAAATTTCGATAACAAACTTAAAATATAAGGATATTAGTGAAGTATGCTCACCAAGACCTGTGGTGTGCTCCTTTAGAAATTCCCTCAAGGTAATTTAGTGGATTTTTGGCGTCCTCCTTATAAAATTAGTGTGCTCACAGTAGTTTAGGAAGGTATTTTCAGAAAAAAAGACATGCCTTGGAAAATTTTCTATTTTTAATTTTTAATGGGATATTGCCTGTGGAAACAGATGTGCTCGTAAAGGGGGAGTGTTTATGGAAAATTGGATTGTGTCTTTATAATTACCCCTAGATAATTCTTTTACTGGAACAAATTTCTATCGTAGTTGCAAAATAAAAAACTTTTCCTGTTAGATACCATACGAAAATTACATAATAGATTTTTATGTCAAATCATAAAGAAATTATATATAAAATATGCAGAACTATACCTGAATCTATAATAAATAATCACGTTGTAGAACTGTGCGATTGGCCTTCCAGATCTACTCATTTTCCTAAAAAAACCCTTTTAACTTTTCTCTCTAGTTTTTCTCCGTCGATGGGAAACAGAAAAAAATCAAAGTGACGTGTGATTTGGAGACCATAACCGCCTTTTTATAGACAAATCTGTCTATTAGTATTTCCAATTTAACCTATCATAAAATCAGAAATTACCCATTAGGTTTCTACACATAAAAGTCCCACACCTTATTAAATACATTAAAGCCCAACTTAATTAAATCACTTTTAATTGGGTCCAACCATATTACACAGTTTACATTACATGATTATTTCACATATGGCCCAATGTTGGATAATGATCCAACAATCTCCCACTTGGACCATATATGTAATCTTATAATCATATTTTGTATAATTACCGAATGAGCTCAACTTTACTGTCATTTCTGAAATGTATCAGTAACCAATCCGGTTCATCAATCATGCTAACATAGCATCAAAACGGTTTTTGTTACAGTAATCGTAACTCAACCTATCAGTGGTCACGTATATCAATACAACTGAATGACATTGATCATGATGTAGATGTGCAGTATGGAAATTTCATGTAATGTGATCTTAACATGTCTATTTCTAATTGGTCCACCCTTAAACCTTATTGAGATCAAATAACATAATAATTCAGAGTGTAAATAAAACAAAATCTTATTTCTGCAGAAAATAACCTTAATACCATAAACTGAAATAACTGAAATATGTCTATATCATAAGAGTATATGATAATACAAACTTCCACTAAAACTGAATATTATCAATAGACACGACACTCATACAAGCAGTATGCTCATGAAACACTTTGGGTGACAGTTCTTTAGTAAGTGGATCCACAATCATAGAGTTTGTTCCTATGTGCTCTATAGACAACTGTCTACTCTGAACTCTTTCTTTCACAATCAGGGACTTGATGTCTATATGCTTCGACTTCGTCGAGCTCTTGTTGTTGTTGGAATATAGAACTGCTGACTTATTGTCACAAAATAATTTGAGTGGCATATCAATAGAGTCCACTATGCGCAGCCTTGTGATAAAATTTCACAGCCATATCCCGTGATTGGATGCCTCATAACACGCTATAAACTCAGCTGCCATAGTAGAAAAGGATATAAGAGACTGTTTAACACTCTTTCAAGAGATAGCTCCTCCAGCTGAAGATAGATGTAACCCGATGTGGATTTCATACTATCTTGGCATCTAGCAAAATCAGAGTTAGTATACCCAATGATCTCAATCTGATCTGATCTCCGATACGTGAGCATGTAATCGTTTGTTCTCTGTAAGTATCGCAAAACCCTTTTGGCTGCTTTCCAATAGTCTTCCCCTGGATTGCTTAAATACCTATCCAACATCCCTGTAACGTACGCGATATCTGGACGTGTACAAATCTGAGCATACATCAGACTCCCTACTGCTGAGGCATAGGAAATCTTCTTCATTTCTTTTTCCTCAAAATCATTCTTAGGACAC
Source organism: Dracaena cambodiana (assembly GCA_036321105.1). NCBI lineage: Eukaryota > Viridiplantae > Streptophyta > Magnoliopsida > Asparagales > Asparagaceae > Dracaena > Dracaena cambodiana. The sequence goes on from JAYEPQ010000005.1 coordinate 41,144,407, forward strand.
TGATGAGACTAAACTTGTCTCCCTTAGCCACAGAAGTATCACCTGGTTTACAATCTTCCATGCCATATCTTTTGAGAACTTTTTCGATATAGCTCTTTTGTGATAATCTAAGAATACATCGAGAGCGATCTCGGTGTATCTGAATCCCTAATACAAAAGAGGCGTCACCAAGATCCTTCATCTCAAAATGCTTAGCTAGAAATCTTGGTTTCGTGCAATATGCATATATCGTTGCTGGCAAGCAAGATGTCATCAACATATAATATTAAGAAAATATATTTACTTCCACAAAACTTATGGTATACACAGTCATCGACTAAGTTTACCTCAAAACCGAATGAGATGATCACTTAATAAAACTTGAAAACTATTGTCGAGATGCTTGCTTGAGCCCATATATGAATTTCTTAAATCTGCATACCATACGCTTTGAGTCTCCCAACACAAAGTTTTTTGACTGGACCATATATATCGTCTCGTCAATGTCACTATTGAGAAATGCTGTTTTGACATCCATCTGATATAACTCAAAATTGAAATGCGTCACCAATGCCATTATAATCCTGGAAAAGTTTTTTGAAGAAATCGGAGAAAATGTCTTTTTATACTCAATGTTTTCTTTATGCGTAAAGCCCTTTGCGACAAGACGAGCTTTATACCTTTCCACCTCGCCTTTCGAATCCTTTTGGTCTTAAATATCCATTTACAACTAATAGGTTTCGCTCCTTCTGGCAATGAGATAAAATCCCACACGTCATTGTCCTCCGTGGACTTTATCTCCTCATTCATAGCATCTATCCACTTTTGAGAGTTAGAACTTTCGATGGTTTGACGGAAGTTGATCGGGTCATCTTCCAACACTCCAACGTCTACCTCATGTTCTTAGAGAAATACAATGTAATCATCTGGCAATGCACTTCTCCTCTTTTGAGTGGATCTCCTTAATGGCATAGGTTTTTGAGGTGCCAGAGTTTGTTCTTCTGGAACAATCTCTTGAACGGAAAGTTGTTCGACATAGTCTTGATCTATTGTGTCTTGAATAAGGTCAGGAATGGAATCCTGATCAATGCCAATAACACCTGTGGAAATATCAACACATTCCTCTTCAAAGAGAAAGTCCATGCCTGTATCTCCTCCCTCAAACTCGACATCCTCAAAGAACTGGGCATTTCTCATCTTGAAAATCGACCTAGTCGTGAGATCATAAAACTTATACCCCCTGAATCTTTCAAAGTATCTAATAAAGTAGCAACTAACCGTTCTTGAGTCCAATTTCCTTTCATTTGGCCTATAAGGTCTTGCCTCAGCTGGACATCCCCAAACGTGTAAGTGCTTAAGACTAGGCTTCTTGCCTGTCCATAACTCATAACGTATTTTGGCAGTCGCTTTAGTTGGAACTCTGTTAAGAATACATGCTGCAGTTTTAAGTGTTTCTCCCCATAGTGATTTAAGCAATGTAGAATGACTAATCGTATTTCTCACCATATCTTTGAGAGTTCTGTTTCGTCTTTCAGCAACACCATTTATAGTGGGCGAACCTGTCATAGTGTACTGTGAGACGATACCGCATTCCTCTAGAAATTTAGCAAAAGGTCCTGAACGTTGTTCACCTGAACTGTCATATCTGCCATAGTATTCACCACCACGGTCAGACCTGCCGCTTTTGATCTTTTTGCTGAGTTGGTTCTCAAGTTCGGCCTTATAATTTTTGAACACTTCCAGTGATTGTACATTTTCATAAATGAGATATAAATAACCATATCTAGAGAAATCGTTTATAAACAAGATAAAGTATTGTTGACCATTCTACGCAACAGTTGGAAATGACCCACAAATATCCGTATGAATAAGTTCTAAAACGTCCAGAGTCCTGTTGGCTTCAAATCTCCTTTTGTTGGTTTGTTTTCCCTTTATGCAGTTAACACCAAATATCAAAATCTGTAAAATCTAAGGGATCAAGAATTTCGTCTGACACAAGTCTCTCAATTCTCCGTCTGGAGATGTGACATAATCTCTTATGCCATAACGCAGCCGAATTCTCATTGGTTAATTTTCTCTTTACATCTCGAGTACCTAAATACAAAGATTCATTAAATGAAACTATTGTGTTAATTGAATATAGATTATCGTAACTTGATAAAGAACCGGATCCAACCAAATTTGAATCATGAAACAAACTAAATTTTCCATTTCCAAATGAAAAAGAAAAACCAAATTTATCCAAAGCAGAAATAAAAATAAAATTCCTTCTAAAAGACGGTACAACAAATGTCTCATCAAGATCCAAATAAAATCCAGTCTTTAACAATAATCTAAACTTTCCAATTGCCTCAACTTGAACCTTTTTACCATCACCCACATAGATGTATGTTTCAACATCATTTGGTTTTCGGCAACTCAGGCAACCCTGCATAGACACACTGATGTGAGTGGTTACACCAGAATCTATTCACCATGTGTGTACATGTACCGAAGTTAAATTAACTGCAGAAAAAACCAGATTAATAAGCATACCTTTCTTAGCACGCCAAGTGTGATAGTTACTGCAATGTTTCTTTATATGCCTTTCAACTACACAAAAGAAACAACTAGTACCTTCCGATTGAATCAGTTTTTTTTGTTGTTTCTTCTGAAGTGCTGTATCTGCAGCTTCTTTATCCTTTTTCCTCTTTTATTTTCCCTTATCCTTAGAGGTTGAGACTAAGTGAGCACTCTCTGTCTTTTCTAGCTTCAGCCTATCCTCCTCATGAACACAGTGTGAAATGAGCTCATTCATAGACCAAGTCTCTTTCTGATAATTGTAGCTCACTTTAAACTGGTTGAACTAAGTGGGGAGGGATATCAGAACCAGATGCACTAGCAAATCCTCAGAGAGTTCAATCTTAAGTGCTTTCAGTTTTGAAGCCAGGTGAGACATTTCTATAATGTACTCCCTAATATTGCCTTTACCTTTATACATCATTGAAATAAGATTTGTCAAGAGTGTACCAATTTTAGCCTTTTCGTTCTTAACAAACCTCTTTTCAATATCCGCAGAGAACTCTTTAGCCGTAATAATTTTTTCAGATATTATGCCCCTGAATGCTTCTGGAATGGCTTTCTTCATGATCATTAGACACATGCGATTTGACTTCTCTCACCTCTCAATGTCCCTCTTGTTAGGAAAAGATAGCGGAATAATACTAATGCAACAACCAGCGGAATCAAATAGTTAACCGAAGAGAAAAATAGCAGAGACAGAGAACACACAGATTTTAACGTGGTTCAGCAATATGCCTACGTCCACGGGGACACGATCGAAAAACTTCCACTATATCAAACGAAAATTACAACTTTCTAGTTCTCAACCACAAGAGAATTCACAAAGAAATCACACAAAATTTTGAGATCAAACTCTAACCTCTTGTTGCAGTGATTTACCTCTTTGCTTTGGCCGACAAAGAAACCAGCAGCAACAGCAACCAACAAAGAGCAGCAGCAGCTACACCAGCAGCCTCCTCTTCTTTTTGGCTGCAACCTCAACCAGCAGCAACAACAATCAACAAAGAATTGCAGCCGCCTCTCAAAGAAAGAAAAAATACTTTGGCCAAAAATAATTGCTACAGGCCGCCTATTTTGTTCTCTCTTCCAAGGCCAGCTCAAAACAGCCGCCTCCTTTTCTTTTATTTTTCTTTTTCTTTTGGCCAATGAAAACCCTAACATACAACCCCATATTTATATTATATCATAACGGATTTGGGCCAGTTTTGGACCCGTTTCGGTGTACCGAAACCCGCTACGGTAATGGGCTTCATTAGCAACAATCTCCCACTTGGAGACCTATTGCTAAAAATATAATCTCTATACATGATAATCCCAGTGTCCAAAGTTTTTACCTCGATCGTTTAAAGTCCCAATTTCCGCATTCAACACAAATGCACCAAAGTTGAGCAATAACTCAACTTTTTCCTATCAACCGGTTTTGTCAACATATCTGCAGGATTCTTTCTGCCCTCAATCTTCTCCAACTTCAATTGGCCATCCTCCAACAAGAATCTGATGAAGTGATATCTCAAGTGGATATGTTTAGTCCGTGAATGATACGCTGAGTTCTTAGCAAGATGAATTGCACTTTGACTGTCACTGAATAACCTGCAATCAACTCCATCAAAACCCAACTCACTCATCAATCGCTGCAACCAAATAAACTCCTTATTTGCTTCTACAGCTGCAACATACTCAGCTTCTGTCGAAGATAAAGTAACAATTGATTGTAATCTTGAAACCCAGCTTACCGCTGTCCCTCCTACAATAAAGACGTAACCAGTGGTGCTCCTGCCATGTCTCTATCACCCGCATGGTCCGAATCCACAAAACCTTGCACATCAATGTTATCACCCCCAAAACATAAACAATAATTTGAAGTACTTTTCAAATACCTGAAAATCCACTTCACCGCTTGCCAATGTTCCTTTCCAGGGTTCTTCATGAATCTACTCACTACTCCCACTGCATGTGCAATATCTGGTCTTATACTCACCATTGCATACATGAGACTCCCAACGGCCGATGAATAAGGCACATTCTCCATGTGTCTCGTCTCCTCATCTGTCTTAGCACCTTGCTCTTTTGACAATTTGAACTGACCACCAAGAGCTGTAGTTACCGATTTTGTATTCTCCATGTTGAATCTCTCCAACACCTTCTTGATGTACCCCTCCTGAGATAACCATAATTTCTTGTTTTTCTTATCTCGGATAATTTGCATTTCAAAAAGTTGTTTAGCCTCACCCATGTCCTTCATAGAGAATATCCCTACCAACTTCCTCTTCAGATCATTGATTTTCTTTATGCATGTACCTGCCACAAGCATATCATCTACATACAAAGAAAGTATAATAAAGTTACCATCTTTAAACTTTTGTAGATATACACAATGATCTGAATTGCATCTGGTAAAATCCGAATCCAACATAAACTTGTCGAACTTCAAGTACCATTGCCTTGGCGCCTGTTTCAACCCATACAAGCTCCTTTTCAGTCGACATACCCAATTCTCTTTTCCTTTAACTTCATATCCCTCCGGCTGTTTCATGTATATTTCCTCCTCTAAATCACCATGAAGGATAGCAGTTTTCACATTAAGCTGCTCTAAATACAATCCTTTCACAGCTACAATACTTAGTATTGCTCTGATAGAAGTCATCTTGACAACATGTGCAAATATTTCATTGAAGTCAATACCTTTTCTCTGACCGTATCGCTTCACCACAAGTCTAGCCTTGAACCTTTGTGTCCCTCTTGCCTCATGTTTTACCCTGTATACCCACTTGTTATGCAATACTTTCATCTTTTCCGGTCGCTTCACTAATTTCCATGTGTGATTCTCCTCCAAAGAAGACATCTCATCACGCATGGTTTGCTCCCACTTAAGACGAAATTTATCCTGCATAGCCTCTTGGTAACTCTCTGGTTCACCTGCATCAGTATACAAAACATGATATAATGGAAGACAAAGTTTTTGGGTTGGCTTTCTTATCCTCGTGCTCCTCCTCAAAGTGCGAACACTCTCTGATGAAGTACTGGAACCATTTACTTCAGTCAATGGCTCTCTTTCCTGTTCGGTCTCATCTGAAACTTGTGTATTATCAGGTGTAGCCATTTCTTCTCCTTCAGATGTAGGTATTTCTTCTTTTCTTTTATCCATAGGATCCATCCCATCTTGTGGCTCATCCAGTTCCAAGTGCTCTTTCTCAACTATTTTCTCACTCTTACTCTCCATTCGGTTTTTATACATACAGCCCTCATTGAATACTACATCCCTGCTACGAATTAGCTTGTTATGCTCATAATCCCATAAGCGATAACCATATTCGTCGCCACCGTATCCAATAAATGCACACTTCTGAGATTTAGAATTAAGCTTCTTTCTCATCTCATGATCCACATGTGCATATGCTATACAACCGAATACATTTAAGAATGAATAATTTACAGTCTTACCAGACCACACCTCCTCTGAAATTCCTCCATCTAAAATACTAGTTGGACTCATGTTGATCATATAGATGCCGTATCTACAGCGGCTCCCCAAAGTTGCAAAGGCAAACCTGCATGTAGTCTCATACTCCGAGCTCGCTCCAAAATGGTTCTATTCATCCTCTCAGCCACGCCATTCTGCTGCGGTGTCCTCGGTACAGTCTTTACTCTCCTGATCCCGTGGGTAGAGCAATAGTCATCGAACTCTCTATTGCAAAATTACCACCATTGTCTGACAACAGACATTTCACCTTCAAACCTGTTTCATTCTCAACAAGAGCTTTCCATACCTTGAAGATTTTGAAGACATCGGATTTCTTCTTAAGTGCAAACACCCATGTTTTCCTACTTGCATCATCTATGAAAGTGACAAAATAAGAATTACCTCCAAGAGACTTCGCCAAAGAAGACCCCAATACATCTGTATATACCAACTCCAATCTCTCGGTTTTCTTCTCCTTGCCATCCTTCATAAAACTAACTCTTTTCTGCTTTCCAAATACACAATTCTCATAGAAATCAAAATTAGCATCTTTCATATCTGTCAACATACCTCTGCATTGCAATACCCTCATGCCACTTTCGCTCAAGTGAGCAAGCCTCTGATGCCATAAGGTAGCCTTCTCATTCTTCACGGTGGCCAAAGAAACAACGTGATCCACCGAGCTTGAGAGTAAATATAGAGTTCCCACTCTCTCACCCTTGACCACTACCATTGCTCCTTTACTGATTTTCCACTGTTTCCTCTCAAATGAGATTTGATAACCTTCGCCATCCAACTTACTAACAGATATCAAATTCTTCTTCAAATCTGGTATGAGCCTGACCTCTTATAAAAGCAACTTTCCACCATTGTGCAACTTTAGCTGAATTGTTCCCTTACCGACAATCTTACATTCCTACCCATTACCAACAGTCACATGCCCAAAATCACCTTGGATATAATTCTCAAACCATTCTCTACGAGCAGTGCAATGGAACGAAGCCCCTGAATCCACAAACCACAGATCTGACCTCGATTCTGTATGAGCAGACAAACACAAGTCATCATACTCTTCACTTGGATTCACCACATTCGCTTCTTCCTTATCTTTGTTTGGACAATCCTTCTTCATATGACCCTCTGTCTTACATTTCCAACACACTAACTTTTTCTTGAACTTTCCCTTAGATTTTAATCTCCCTCTTTATTTCGACTCCCTACTTAAACTTCTACATCTTTCTTTCCTTCTGTCATTATCAACAGACAGAGCAGTACTTGTAGAAACTGTGCTCTCACTCATACTTTTTTTCATCAATTCATTATTCATGATTGTACTCACAACATCATCAAATTTAAGAGCAGTATTGGAAGAATTGCTGATGGCCATAACAACATTACTCCAACTATCCGGTAACGAACACATAAACATCAAAGTTTTAATGTCATCAGCAAAAACAAAATCTAAGGATTCAAGTTGTGCCCATAATGTGTTAAATTCATTCAAATGATTAACAACTGAACTATCAGAAGGCATTATCAAATTGAAAAACTTTTTTATTAGAAACAATCTATTTGAAGCAGACGACTTCTCATAAAATTTAGCCAACGCTGACATCAAATCTGAAGTGGTCTTCTCTTTGGAAACGTTGAACACAACCTGCTTTATCAGGCACAATCGAATCTGCGCCAAAACCCTCCTGTCCAACAATTCTCACTCCTCATCTGTCATCTTTTCTGGTTTTTCTCCAAACAATAGTTGATGTAATTTCTTTTGATATAAATAATCTTCCATCTGCAACTTCCACCATTGAAAATCAGTCCCATCAAATTTTTCAATCTTTCCCTTCCTATCTTCTGCCATAACTCTCACTCAAAATCAACACCGATCTGAGTGAAATCTGACCTGAACCAGGGCTCTGATACCAATTATTAGCAAAAGATAGTGGAATAATACTAATGCAACAACCAACGGAATCAAATAGTTAACCGAAGAGAAAAATAGCAGAGACAGAGAACACGCAGATTTTAACGTGGTTCGGCAATATGCCTACGTCCACGGGGACACGATCGAAAAACTTCCACAATATCAAACGAGAATTACAACTTTCTAGTTCTCAACCACAAGAGAATTAACAAAGAAATCACTCAAAATTTTGAGATCAAACTCTAATATCTTGTTGTAGTGATTTACCTCTTTGCTTTGGCCGACAAAGAAACCAGCAGCAACAGCAACCAACAAAGAGAAGCAGCAGCTACACCAGCAGCCTCCTCTTCTTGTCGGCTGCAACCTCAACCAGCAGCAACATCAATCAACAAAGAATTGCAGCTGCCTCTCAAAGAAAGAAAAAATACTTTGGCCAAAAATAATTGCTACCGGCCGCCTATTTTGTTCTCTCTTCCAAGGCCAACTCAAAACAACCGCCTCCTTTTCTTTTATTTTTCTTTTTCTTTTGGCCAACAAAAACCCTAGCATACAACCCCATATTTATATTATATCATAACAGATTTGGGCCGGTTTTGGACCCGTTTCGGTGTACCGAAACCCGCTACGGCAATGGGCTCCATTAGCAACACCTCTTTTGTTCAGAGGAACTTTCAGCAGTGAGAGGTGCAGGAGGAGGAGATCTTAACGCAAAATCGAGATCCATGACTCCGAGAACAATCAAAAGATTCTCTTGCCATGACTTGAAGTTAGAGCCATTGAGCATAGGAATTGAAATGATGTTGGTACTAATATTAGCAGAATTTAGAGAACAATGAACAAAAATAACAAGCTCACGTTAGTTCATTAACCAAATAATAATAATAATTTTAAATAAATGTAACCCCATCTCAAGATATCGGGATTCTATTAATATTTTATTTTTGAACAACAATATTAACTTCTGAGTGATATATTGGTGTAGTAATCAAATACTGATGGTAAATAACATATCAAATAATAAATCTTCTTTTGGGCCGATTCATTGTTCACATGTAAACCAAATAATCACCACGCATTTATTACAACAAGTACAAATGCAATTCTATTAAATATTAAACTTCTTTTGGGCTGATTAATATTCATATAAGTTACATGCACACAACCTTTTATATTTCAAGATAAAATCAATTTCAACTAAAGAGCTCACTTTGGCGACATGTTGTTTCAATCAATCAATCTCAAAATATATATACAAAATACAAATATTTGAAATTAAAATTATACCGAATCGATCCTTAAAAATTGTCAAAAAATTGACCTTAAGAGAAAATTCTTTAAAAAAAAAAATATGTGTATACATATTTTTAAAATAAGCCCAAATCCAAAATAAAACCTTAATCGCCTTAAAAAAAAAAAATTAAATACACATATTTGAACAAATAGGCCCAAGCCCACTTAATTTTTTTTTTAGGGTTTCCTTAGGTTGAGAGGCGGCTGATATAACCGCTTCTCCCTCTGAATCCAGGATGATGTATAATAAGAATTAAACTAAAAAATCCAGGAACAAAGCAATGACCAGATTAACAGAATACCATATAAAAAAAATTAAACAATAATCCGAAACCATTTTTGAATAGTAATCCAATTTTTTTTTTTTTTTGAACGGTAATCCGAAACCTTTTTTTTTTATGATTCAACATAAAGTGGCTCTGATACCAATTGTTAGATACCATACGAAAATTACATAATAGATCTTTATGTCAAATCACTAAGAAATTATATATAAAATATGCTGAAGCGTACAAATAATCACGTTGTAAAGCCGTGCGATTGGCCTTCTAGATCTACACGTTTTCTAAGAGAACCCTTTTAACTTTTCTCTCTAGTTTCTCTCTGTCGATGGGAAACAGAAAAGAGTCAAAGTGACGTATAATCTGGGAACCATAACCGCTTTTTTATAGACAAATTTGTCTATTGGTATTTTTAATTTAGCCCATCATAAAATTAGAAATTACCTATTATGTTTCTACACATAAAAAGCCCACACTCTATTAGATACATTAAAACCCAACTGAATTAGATAACTTGTAATTGGGTCCAACCATATTAGATAGTTTACAATACATGATTATTTCACATATGGACCAATATTGGATAATGATCCAACATTTCTGACTAAATTTTTTATGAAACTAGCCTACTAATTAATTAGCAGTAAGTTGCGTCCAACCATTGTAAAATAATTCGAAAACTCTCCCAAATTACATGTGCGTTTAAATTTTTAAATCCACCTGAATCTACAGGAAAGCAAGTGTGGATGCAGCACGAACAGAGGCACATTGGAAAATTATTTGCATCCTACTTTTGTAATGATAGATAGCACTTCAAGTCTTCAACAAGTCATATTATATGAAATTTTATTAAAGATCCCAAAAGAAAAGAAAAAGGAACTTTAAGGGAAAAAAAAAAAATGAAAAATGAAGTAATACGATAATGTGGGTTCTAGTTTCTAACCTCTCGTTTTCGTCGCTCGCCGTACGAGTGTTAGTTGGCTCTACCATAAGAAGCCGGCGCCTGTCCTCGAGGGTCCCGTCGCGCTTTGGCATGGGTTGTTGAAATCGTATTCTAGAAGGGCTGAGGTCGCAACAGACTATATATCGAAGTTCTGGGAAATTCTAAACGCGCCCACATAGATTGAGTGAGCACCATGTGATTAGTGAGCACCACCACTATTTTAAAAATAGGTGGATTTTCTTGGTGAGCATCATTATAGTTTTTATACTAACCCTGACAAAAAAAAAAAAGTACCCTACACCCATGTACCCGCTCCGCCCGCACCGTCCCTGCTTCGCTATGAGCATCCACCCTCACCCACTCGCTGTTTTGCCTCTTGTACTCATTCACTCCCTCATCCGCTACGACGCAGTAGATCTGCCATCACCTGATCGCTCCCATTCTTACCCCCTCTCCTAGTCACCCAGTCCAAAAAAGTAAAAATCCTGGACAAGATCTTGTTCCCGACTAGATAATGTACCATCCGAGTTTTAGGATCCGGACGAAAAAGATATAGATCATGGACTACTCTCCGATCAGTGTGTTTCGTCTCCAAAATCCAGACGGGACTCAATGTTGTTTGGGCTCCTTAAAAAAAATTGAAAATTTTTAATTTCAATTAATCAATCAAATTTTATCGAAGGATTTAAAGTTTACAAGTATAATTTTTTTTTTATTTGGGTGCAGGGAGAAAAACATTTTCTAATGGGTTAGGCAAGGGAAAAATAAGGGAATAATGCTTACTTAGAAAGGGGTGAGATATTTTTATAAAAAAATTAGATGGCAAACTCATAAATATTTATAAGTTAGAGAGTTGTGCTTACTAAGACAGGTTGTGTGCGCGTTTATATTCACACGTCACTTTACTCTTGAGGCTCACATTACTCTTTGCACCCACCTTTCATTTGAAAATATTTCCTATTTACTTAAGATATCCGAAAAAAAATTCCAACTCTGATGCTCTCTCTCTCTCTCTTCTTTCTATCAAACGCAACCTCGACTCCTGATCTTCTTTCTCTCTTCTTCGCTTCCTATTGGCTCCTAATTCCGTCACCCTATACATCCGTCAACCCCGACGTCCGTCACCCTCCCTCCATTGCTGCATGCCTCTGACGTCGTTGTGTTGGATTTGTTCATTTTCTTCAAAAAAAAAAACCCTAGCCCTAAACCTTAACTACACTTATCATAATGAATTTGAAAATTTTAGAATTTTTCCTAACTTTTTGTGAAACACTAAAAATTTTAGAGAGACAGAAAATTGACGAGTTTGTAGAAAATGTGTTTATTTTGAAGATTTAAAAAATGCTAAATTTTTTATTTATTTTAATTTTATTGTTTATAGAGAGAGGACAGAAAGAAAAAGATGACAATGTTTTTAATTTTTTAGAAGTTTAAGAGATTTGGAATTGGAAAAGGCAACTTAATTCAAAAAAGAGAGAGTGAACTTGTAATTATTTGCAAATTTTATATGTGTGCATCAAGAGTAAATTGGTGTGCAGAATAGAATTTCCCGAAGTTCTTCAGTTTTATTTTTTCCTATGTAGACCAAAATATCCTTGTTCTTGGGTTCTCGCATTCTTGTTTTAAATTTGTTCCTTTTTTTTATGTTTTATTTGCTAATATATTGGAAGAAAAAAGTGTGTTTGGAAGTGAAGGAGTATTATTTAATTAATTAAATAAACATAGTTTATATTATTTTATTTATTTATTAGAGATAAAGATATAACTTTTGAAAGAGAATAATAACATGTAAATAATTTTTTTTTTTTAATTCTTCCTTTACTTCCTAATTCACTTTCAACCCCAAAGTATGAGAAACAAAGTTTTAGAAGTGAAGTGTTACATAGGCACCGGTTCATCAATTAAGAAGTAATTTCCAACTTCATTTTTGACTAAACAAACACTTTAAATAGTAGAAGTAGGCTTACTTCCACTACTTTCATTTTACTCTCATGCAAACAAACACACCCACAGTGAACATATCATAATTCATAATTGGCCCAATACAAATCTATACTAGTTATAGTATGTTGCAAACTCGTTCATGGATTTGGAAAAATAATTTTTTAACTATAGATAATGCTCAACAATTCTTTACTCACCGAAACTTTATTTGTTCCATAAAAAAATGTGAAAATTTGGTAATAATAGTATGTGTTTGGTTGGTTCTATATTCGTTTCATGGAAAATGACCCACTAAAAAGGTGTATACTCAACTATTATTTTTACAAAATAAAAGGTGCTCTCTCTCTCTCTCTCTGCCAATTAATAAAAAATAAAAAAATAAAAGCGGATCAAATTTATAGGTTTGTGTGGTTTTCCACAAAAAGTGAGGATTATATTTGGGGCAAATTCATGACTGCTTTAGCAATTTTTCATGAGCCAAATCCTTGAATCAAATATGGAAATAAGTGGATGATAGTAAACCGTAAATTTATATCTCAAACCAGCCTCAATTCTTGAACTAAACGGTCCCTAAGTTGTTAAGTTGTCCTTTCATTTTAAATTTAAAAACTTTCTCGGGAGCTGTAATTTAAGATATTTTATTTTAAAAAAAAACGTAAATAAAGAGTTTTTTTTTTTCTTTGTTCATATTAAAAGTACGGAGTGCTTTACAACATGTCCTAAGTTCGAAAGGTAATTAGTTAGATACAAGTGGAAAATCAGTGCCAATGTCAAGAAATATTTAAAATTGTGTATGTTTTAAAATGATGAAGTGAAATTTGTTCTTTTATATTATGATAAGTAAATTTAAATATATTATACTATTGTGGAATTATGCATGACACTTAGAATAGTTTCTTTTACTTATTAGTATTTTGTTATAATTAATTTATTTTTCTTATATAAACTATTGTGTTTATAAAATAAATGGAAAGTAATGCCAAATTTTTGGTGGATCTTATATTGAATTTGGAGCTTTAAATGGTTAAAATGGATATAGTAATACTTGGCAAAGAAACACATTGTTTTTCTGGCCATTTAGTATAAATTAGAGTTTATTAAATAAAAGTTTTCTAATAGTGAGCATCTACCTACTATTTGACCATAAAAAACAAAAACAAAAAAAAAATCTTGTAAGCGCAATTATAATTTCTCTAGAGAAAACAACAATGCTAATATAAATCATATTGAGAAATAAACAATTATGAAGATAAATTGGATAATGAAGAACAAGTACCAGCTTATTTTGCCTTCATATCACAAAAATTGATTAATTAATCATTTTAGCAATTTTACTCATTCATGTTTTTTTTCAATTTTCTTAGTCATTCATGCAATTGAACTAAATTAGAAATATGAAATTATAAGATTTTTCAAATATTAGTGGGGATGAAAAATAAATTAAGTGGTTGGAAAAAATCAATAATTGTAGAAATATATTTTCAATATAAAAAAGTCGAAATCTTAGAAAAATTAAAAGAAATTCCTCTATAATGCTTCTTCAGTATGAGTCATTATAAAAAGGAAAAACTATTTAAAAAATATTCATTATCCATAGAATTACAAATAAAATTTTTATTTGAAAATTTTAAATAATTTTTAGCAAAACTAAATGATTTTTCTTCCTAATAAGATAGATGAATTAGTTAATTTTAAAAGTCAATTTATGTTTAACAGCAATATCATTAATTGCTTTTATAATAATAATATTTCAAATATTCATCATCCATTGAATTACAAATAAAATTTTTATTTGAAATTTTAAATAAGTTTTAGCAAACCTAAATACATTTTCTTCCAATGAAATAAATGATAAGATAGAGGAATTAATTAATTTTAAAAGACCAATTATGTTTAAGAGAAATATCATTAATTCTTTTATAATAATAATATTTCATTTATATTAATTCTAATGATTAAAACATATTTTGCATATGTAGTAACATATTAAAAATAGTACCTGGATTTATTATCATTTTTTATTTGAAATAAAGGGATTCATGTACGTATAAAAACTCTAAGAAATACATGAAAATAATATTTTATTCTATTTCTAAGTTAAATATAATTATCAGACCATAGTTTTTAGATGGTAATGATAAATTTGGCACATAATAATGAATTAATTTTTTTAAAAAACATTCTACATATCTTATAGGTTAATGAGAGAATTTGGCTCCGATAAGAACATGTGGAGAGAAACATGGAGAAAGATAAGGAAATATTAAAAACATACACAAATGAGAAGATAGTTATAACTAATCCTAACTTTTTTTATGGAGCATTTCACTTATTTTTCTTTTTTTCTTAGATATACTCAATTTAAACGTCCACTATAATAATTAAAGATATTATTTAAACAAATCAACAAATTCAACTTGAAAATTATATGAAACTTAAAATGTTTAAATTTCTTTGATCGATTTATTAAACAAACTCAACTATGAGCAATTATGATAATGATGTTTTGATTCGGTAAGAAGTTATTTATTTATTTAATTTTCATGTATATCTTGTAGATGAAAAAAAAACAAAAATGGGTTACACCCGTGGGTGGCAACCCACGGGAAGCGGTGTCACTCGCGAGAGCCTCTCGCTGGTTGGCACCCGCGGCTAGTTGGCACCTGCGGGAGCTTCCCGTGGGTTGGCACCCACGGGTTGCTCCCGCGGGAGTCTCTCACGAGGGCGCACCCGCGGAAGCCTCCCGCGGGTGTCACCCGCGGGGTGCTTCCCGGGGGTGCACCCGGGGTCGCACCGTCTTGGTGTTTCGGTTACGTGAATGAGGTCCGAATTTTCAGATAACGGATATTTCTGATCTCGATATTTTGTTACCAGATTTGATACGGATACTATCCAAACAGTTGCTCCTCAATCTATAAAAAGAGACAGAGTCCAGAGGAGAAGGGGATTCTTCGGTGGGGAACAAAGACAGCGTCTTTCCAATCCAGTCAGACTGTCAAGGGAGTGCATCAACGAGGCTCCATCGCTACCAGATCCCACCAAATTTAAAAAAAAGGAAACAAAATTAATCGATTTCTTATTCTTGTAATCTTGATTTTTTTTATTATTATTTTATTTTACCATTGAATTTAAAATCAAAATCCAAATGGAAGGAAAATATCAATTTTTGGGCGTACATATCTGTTTTTAATGATGTAAGAGATGTTATAACATAATTTATGATAATGAGCTTTTAAATTTCTTTTTCTTAACTTACTAACAATCATAAGTATTAATCAATTAGATAAATAGAATTCAATGAGTATTAGTTGTCTAACCTTTATTTTATGTTGTGACTTTTATTTCATGAAATTCAAATCATCCTACAAAAAAGAAAAAAAAAAAGAATAAATTAGACACATAATAATGAATCAAATTTCAAAAAAAAAAAAAATATAAATATCTTATATGTTAATGAAAGATTTTGGATCCGATAAGAACATGTTGAGAGAAGAATGAAGGAAGACAAGGGAAAATGAAAAAGATAGAAATATGAATAAAGATGAGTTAGGGTGATATCTATTATTTATAGTTTCTTGTGTTTAGATGGTAGTTATAATAACTATAAATAATCCCACTTTCTTTATCTTACATGGCTTTCAATTTTTTTTTTTTAAAAATCGTAAAATTTAGTAAAATAAAAAACCTCAATAGAATTTTCTCCTATTTTCTAATTATTTGTTTTTTAAAATTGTTTTTTTTCTCTTTATTTTTGTTTAGTATATAGAAAGATAAGAACGTCTCTTTTTTTTCTTTGTTACTTTTCACTTCTCATTGGTGAGGGATTTCACATTTAAACAGTGAACAAGGTATCATTTAATCTAATTATTATTGATTAACGAAACTATTTTGTGTGTGGTTCCTCCATATGGGTGGGGGCAGGGCAGCTTAGCCAGCCGGGTCGGTTTGTAGTTTCAGGTTTAGTTGGATAATGTGGGCCCTTATTCAGTTGGCCTTTAGCTGAATCAATTTGGATACCAAGTAAGCATGAACTATTGGGGGGAACACGAGCGCAGATTCCGAGGGCTTCATCCGACTTCGATCGGTTTGTCGGAAAAATTTTCCGACAGCGGTTGGAATCTTCTACCCTCGGATTCGATCGGAGAATTTCGATTTCCAACCGGTTGACTATTTGAACGTCCAAAGACAAACTCCATCACCAATTCCGGCGATTTCTTCGATCGATCGACTGAATATCTCTAATGAGCTAAGCTAAACTCAGGACATGTAGAGCATTACAGTTTCTTTTTTTTTTCACTATAGTTTTTTTTTATGTAAGAAAAAAAAAATTCATACATACAATTTTTTTTTTTTTTTTTAACATTATCAAAATTGAGCTCTTATTGGGAGAGAGTCAAACTCAAAAACCTCTTATAATTTAAAAGAATGCATGCCACTGTAAGCAAGTCTCATTGACTAATTTTTCCCCAGTAAAAGTAAAGATAAAAATATACGAACAGTTGCAATTCGTAATTTGTTGATAGTATCGGAAATTTTATAGCAAAAAAGAAGTGGAAGAGTACATTCTCTCTATAATTCTCTGCTTTTTGGAAAGTTGGTCAATATCCACTAACCAAGGAATTTGCATTTCATGGGTCATTGTTTATATATGAGGGATAATTAATGTGAATATATAGATATGATTATATAAAATCCAACCATAATCATTAGGTGTGAACATTAATTATGTGATGCCTACTAGTAAGCAGATTAATTATGTGATTCTGACCGAACTGGTTAAACAAATAAACTCCGACCGAATTCAGACAGATTCTGATCGGAATCGTCCCGAGCAGTCAAAGTTGACAGCGATAATAGTTCACTCTTAGTTATCGTACTTCCATTCAAAGTTGGATTCTCAACAATGCCACTGAAAAATCTATCCGTTGGAAAACCTAGGGAGTTTCCAAAGGAGCACACCCCTTTCCTAGTGAGCCCATTTTACAATATAATTTTAGGCCCAGCTTTGAAGCTGAGTAAGAAAAAAGTTGTGTTCCTTTAGAAGCTCAAACTCCCGAAAACCTATGAAAGTAAAGGTTAAAAAAAAAAAAAACCCTTCCTATTGCAGAAATTACCAGAAGAAGAAATGAAAAAGACCATTTTTTATGAAATTATCTGATTGTATCTCGGTGGACAGGACAGGAGGTGGGAAAAAGAAAATTATAATAATTGAAATAACTTTTTAGGTCCGCAACTTCGAGATTTCCATTTAACAAAAGGCTTTCTTATGCTCTCAAATAAATAGAAATTCTAAATGACATGGACTAAAATAACGCAAATGAATTGTTGCTAGATTTACGTTAGGGGTGCAAAAATAACCACAAGTAGCAACTCCCGCGCCTTAGCTCGACTCTGACCAAAATCGGTTAGAGTTCAGTTAGAAAAGTTTTCTGACGGTGGTCAGAGCCTTTTATTTTCGGATCTGATCGGAAAACTCCGATTTCCGACCGATCGACCAACTGAATGTCCGAAGATGAGCTCCGCTGTCGATTTCGGCAACTTCGCACAACTCCGATCGATTTTTCAGCGGCGGTCGGAAAAATTTTACAGCAACGATCGGAGACTTTCATCATCGGATTCGATCGAAGAATTTTGATCTCCGACTAATCGTACGGCTAAGTATCCTAATTTTCTAATTTACGTATTAGTCAATTTATGATCCTTTTTTGCCTTGAAGAAATTGAACTGCTTTTCAACTAACAGATTGTGATTGTCCAAACTTGCAAATTGTCAGTGTGAACGCTTCATTCAGAACCATGTTCAATTGTCAAGAACATGATCGCCCTTAAAAATAAGAAAGAAGTGCAATAAAACTTGAACACCCTAAGCTTTCATTCAAATTTTTCCTAAAAGAGCGAGGCATTGATATCTTGTCTAGTATCTCGGAAACTTGGTGAATATCATGTGTTTAACTCTTTAATTCCTTAATTAGGGTAATGGAATGTGTTTAAGATGTAATCATGAAAAGAAATATTATGAGTCACATGTTACCTCTAAAGCTTCCCTTATGGAGCACACCATCTTTACAGGGATGAGAATGGACTGGTCTGAGGACTAGTCTCTGTCCCGGCTAAATACTGGTTTTTGAACTTGTCCGCTCTAAAGCTTTATTAGATAATCTTAACCACTCTTTTGTCATCGACTTTTCTCTAATTAATATCTTCAACCAAGCTTCATTGTTTCCGATCTATTTTGTAAGGATGTTAATTGATACATCTAAGAGCCAATTTTTTATTTTTTTTATACAAAATTTTTTTATTTAAAATTTTATGTTTAGTGGGTCAAATATTTACTATGCTTACATTACCATTTCTATTAATATGTGGACGCATGCCAGCCACACACCGGAGGAATTAAAATAGGCCCACGTTGCTAAGGTCCTGATGTTACACGTATCTGGCCTTGATTGGAAGATGAGTCTGTTTTGTATTTTGTTGGTTCTAGCGGATCTTTTGACAGTCAATTGCATGTTGGCCCACTCACGTGGGCTCGACAGCCCATAGTGTTATTAATTACTAAAGGTGATAGTGGTTGGGAACTAGGGCCTATTGTTGACCACTTTTGTTGCTTTAAAATTAATTTAATATTATTTTTTTCCGAGAAAAATTAATTTAAGGTAAATGGTGGTTGTTGTACCAAAAAGGTTAATTAGCCTAGTAAAAAAAAATTGATTTTGTTAGAATTATAAACAGTTTTCATATGAATCACAAATCAAATAAAAATGATATAATATTTCTTAAAAAATGAGATTTACTTATAATAAGCTTTTTTATTAATTAAAACATATATATATATATATATATATATTTTTTTTTTACCTTGGAGAGTAATAGACCAGAATGTAAGAGTTTATTCCAACTACAAAGAGATTTTACAATAACATAAGCTTATAAAATTATAATATTAAATTTAATTAAATCTGAATATATTCTAATAAAACATATTTAGAATCCTCCTCTCATGAAATTTGTCTGTGTTCATGGGAAAGTCAATCTAGATCACAAAGCATTGGACTAATTTTTGACAATTGGAATTGGATTTGGACATGTATCAAATTTAAAATTGATCAAAAAAGGGGGAAAACCTTAGTAAGGGCGAGCAAAATTAGGTTAAAACAAAAACAATCAATCGAAATAGTTATGAATAAGAGATCAAATCGAACGGAACCAAAATAATTTGATCTATTTTCATTTTTTGAGTTTTGAAATATGAAATCGAATCAAATTGATCGAATTATTTTCAAAATTATATATATATATATATATATATATATATATATATATATATATATATATATATATATATATATATATATATATATATATATATATATATATATATATATATATGAAATCAAATGAAATATGAAATCAAATTCATTTCAAAATTATATATATATATATATATATATATATATATATATATATATATATATATATATATATATAAAGAAAAATGGAAATGAACTGACAGCTCACGCAAATTACCTGAGTTACAGTTCATTTTCACTATCTCCAATAATATTTAAAAAAAAAAAATTTAATTATGATCTCGACCCCCTAGGGTTCACTCATACCCAATTTCTTGGGTTTTAGTTTTGATTTGATCCTCCATCAAGTTAACACAAAATTAACGGTTTTCAATAATTAAAATATTTTATATGCACTTGATGAACGGTAAATGAACTCTAAAATTTATAAAATTTAATCCGAAAGAAATTAAGGAAGTAGAGATAGTAATTATAAAAAAAAATTGAAGAAAAATCATTGGATCATTACAGTTTTGCAGCTAGCTCACATAACTTTTCATGAGCTGGCGGCTCACCTACAGTAATCCCATATATATATATATATATATATATATATATATATATATATATATGTATATGTATATATGTATATGTATATATATATATATGTATATGTATATGTATATGTATATATATATATATGTATATGTATATGTGTGTGTAAAGATGTAATATATATATATATATATATATATATATATATATATATATATATATATATATATATATATATATATATATAATAAATTTAATATCAATTGGATATTTTGAATATATATACTTACTAAATACTAAAAAAATTAATATTATAATTTTAAACAAGTTTTATTAAAAAAATTATTGATCGAGTTTCAATTTTCCTTTCTAATCGGTTTATTACGGTTCGGTTTTGCAAAATTTGAGAGGAACCAAAAGGACCTCACCCATGGTAGTTAAAGGAATGGGGGGCACCCAATGCAACGAACATGATCACATGATACATGGAAATAATTGACAGGGTAAACAGCTACAATGCACCAAGAGCCGAGGACACAACGGTCATTACTCCTAACCGCAGACAAATTTGAGTTGATGGAATTTCTACCGAGCACACCTTGCTTTGGGAGCCCATCATCTCTTTTGAAAAAAAAGAGAGACTATTTTAGTTTTAGTGAGTGCACCAATTTTTCTTTTGTTACCTTTCCTTCTCTCTCTCTCTCATAACTGGATCCAAAAACCCTATCGCAATTCCTCCACCTCCGCTCCATCTCCTTCGCCTCTGTGCTCGTGCTCACATCCTCCCACCTTCGTGCTTGCACCCTCCGCACCATTCACGCCCAATTCTATCTCCTCCGCACCCAGGGAGTTATCCCTCACAATTCACCGCCATTCACTTCCCCGACTCATTTCTTCTACAAAATCCTTGATTCCCTCTCACAAATCTACAAAACCCTTGGAGATGTAAGTTGGATAACCCTAGATATAAAAATTTTAAATATATTTATTTATTTTAAATATGAAAAAAAAAATCTACTATCTGAGTGCACAGTCCGAACGGGTTTCTACCCATCCAGGATGACGAGATATAACTATTCGGTACTTGTGCTCTGGACAAGAGATTTCCTACAGAACTATTGGTAGAAAGAGGGAGAGTTGGAGAGTTAAAAGCAAGGACAGCTTTGTCTAAAAAATTCAATGTCAAACTTGTAAATTATTGTAATTTAATGAAGTGTGCTCCTTAAGAGTGTGTTGATTTGTATGAAAGTAAAACATAAATAATGGAAGTAAAGTTATTTTCATTACTTCAACTCTTTATTTGATAAAGAAGTAAATAGAAACTTACTTCTTATTTGGTGATGTGGCATTTATGTGGCAATTTAATTTTAATTTTTTCTTCATCACACATTTTGCTTGGAAGAGATTTAGAAAGTAGAGGATCAATGAACAAAATTACTTTTTTATTTATTTGTCATCATTACTGTTCAAAGTTGTACTTTTACATAAAAACCTAATAAAATATTATAAATCTAGTTTCATTTAATCAATTTAATAATATTTTCTTTACTTTCTAATGCATTTCATTCTTCCAAACATTAGCAAACAAATAAAAGAAAAAGTCTCTTTTTTTACTTCCATTTCGAAAGCTACTTCTTCTTCACTTCTACCCCCATTCAAATTAGCCAAACACAGCTTAAGATCAGCATTGTGCTCATTTAGAAATTCCCTTGAGTAAAGTATCAATTTGGTCAACTACTAATCCAAGCAAGGGTAGTTATTACAATTTCCCTAATTAAGTCTATTTAAAAAAAAAAAAATCTAAGATTATAAATATCCCTCCTCTCTCTCTCTCTCTCCACTCTCTTTCTCTGTTCCCATTTCTTCTCCTTTCAGGAGTCATTTGTCTTTCCCTGCTGTTTTCTTCCTCTCTTTCTTTCCCAATGTATCAATTTCTCTTTCACCCCTCTTTCTCTTAATATTTTCTTCCCCAGACCAAAATATAATCATAATTCAATAATTGTACAGTATAGATAGAGAGAGAGAGAGAGAGAGAGAAAGAGAGAGAGAGAGAGTTTGATCATGGAGACCTCAAATTGCATGGGTCTGATGGCAGTGGTGGCCATCTCCAGCAGCGTCGCCATCGTCTCCCTTCGAGTCCACAAGCGACTCGTCTCTGATTTCATGAAGAAGGTTCAATTCGAACTCGGTATGCTAATCTCTATTCTTCTCTCTCCGAAATTTCCATGTTTTTTTATAAAGAAAATTTAAAAAGTAGGTTCTATTTTATTTAATAAAAGTTGTAGTTGGATCTTGAATCTGGAAGCTTTGCGCGTATTTTTTTTTTTTTTAAAATACGCGTGCTTGCAGAGACTTTTTATGTGATGGTAAGTTTCCATGCAGGAAATAGTACAGCTACAACTGCAATTTCAAGCAATAATAGTAACAGTAGTAGTACAGCTACGAGGAGGTCCAGCTCGAAGAAGAAGAAGAAGGTGAGATTTGCTGCAGATGTGGTTGAGCCATCTTCAAA
The DNA here is from genome assembly GCA_036321105.1 of Dracaena cambodiana. Lineage (NCBI taxonomy): Eukaryota > Viridiplantae > Streptophyta > Magnoliopsida > Asparagales > Asparagaceae > Dracaena > Dracaena cambodiana. The sequence goes on from JAYEPQ010000005.1 coordinate 41,167,145, forward strand.
CAACGAGGAGTTCAGGAGGAGGAGATCATCAAGGATGATGATGATGGTGATGGCCTAAGAATCATTCACTCTGTCATTGGATTTGTTTGAATGTATACTTTGCTTCTTCTTTTTTTCTCCCTAAATTGATAAGTAACACACACCGCATTAGCATTGGCAGTTGCCATTGTTTAATGATTTGTGATATATTGATGCAGAGATTATGTAAGAATTCTTGACTTTTATGGGTTAATTTTAAAGGTTTTTTAGGTTTTGTATAAATCCAAGTCAACCAAAATATAATATTCCTGTATCGTATTGTATATTATTGTATTGTATATTGTGAAGTTTGGGTGCCCAATCATGATCCAACTGGAAGTTTTGTTAGGGAGTTTCCAAAGGAGCATACCATTTATTTTTCTTGGTGAGCACACACTTTATAGTGTTATTTTAAAAATCCGAATAGCTATAAAGTTGGTGCAGTAGGAAAAAAGGTGTGCTCTTTTAGAAACTCCCTTTTGTTATGTTATACTTTGGGAGCCAAGTTAGGTCTCTCTCTCGTTGGGGATTGGTACAAGTAGAAGTTTGTGTTGGGAGATTATCGAGCTCTTTGGTCGTTTTCAAATGGTGTCAGGCTTACGTTTCGTTGTGCTAGTCCTTTGCTAAAGTTGAAATTCAATTTTTTTTTTTTTTTAATCTTTGAAAGAAAAACACCAAATTTGACAAGGGATTAGCACAGAAATTAATTACTTGTAAAGTCTTTTTTTTTTTTTTCCCCTTAGTTAGTTACATGCACACACAACATAAGTATCTCAGCAGTAATTATCTCAAAACTACGTACCTAATAAAGTTGCCAAACAATATCATGAAAAGTTCGATTTAGAACCTCCTGCTGCTTAAAAAAGACTACTATTGCTGCTCCTCATAATATAGAGGTACGTTGTTAATAATACTTGATGCAAATTACAAAATCTGATCAAAGACTAATTTTTATGATTTGGGTTGCGTTGTTGCTCTCTTGGGCGAGGGGAGAAGTACTGAAGAGACAAATTCCATGCTCGTGCTCCTCCAGTTGCACCGTGGGGCCCGCAATGGACTCATAGAATTAGGAGCCGACATAGTTTTATAAGCAGGGTTAATTAAGAAATAGTATTTAATCCAGGCCAAACGGGAGCTACCAATCTGCCTATGTGGACGGATTAAAATATAATCCAGTTCACCTCTCAAAATATATTATAATATTGTTGATATTATGGAAAACATTATCTAAACACTTTAATATATAGAGTTGATTTGCTTGGATTAATGTCCTTAATATTCATATTATTTTCGTTCGTTATTTTGCTCTTTTAACTTTTTATATGCTGATAAGTTTCGCTTGTCTAACTATTGCATTCATAAGTCTACATTTCTTCTCTCTATAGGGTTTATGTCTGTCTTAGTGAGAATGTGATTATTTCTCACTTTATCTTTCCTTTTGTTACCAAACATCTAATGAAGCATGTATATCTTTACTATACTCATATTCTGTTAATGATGTCTCTTTATAGCACAATATTTTGTAATGTATAACAAAATTAGCAAACTAGTAGTCATGTAAAATTTTCCTTCAATTTTAATAAAACATTACAATTACATAAAACTCTTATTTTTCTCCTCCATATCAACCAACCTCCTTAGATCCTATAGTGGATATAAATATCAATCTTCACCTCCTCTTGGATAATGAATCAAAATATATAAACTTATTATTAATTAGAATTTCTTACCTATCCAGTGTCACAATACTATAATCTTTACTAAATTTGCACTTCATATATTCTTTTTTAAACCTGCTTAATTCAAAATATCAATATTCTAATGCCCAAATCAAGATTATAATGTCCAAAGTCTAGAGTGGGCCTCCGGCCTCATAATGTCCAAGGCTGGCCTCATTTCTAGGTCCATAATTATGTAAGATAGACTAGCATATTTTCCCGCAAAATCAAAGGGAAAAAAAAGGCAATTTGCGATCAAATTAAGATAACGATGTAATATAAAATCATTGGAAAAAAGCAATTTGTGATCAAATTAAGATAGCCATGTAATTTTTTTAATTTTCCATAATGCGGGCTTATCTCATAATTTAATTGTAGGGGGACATTTTTGCAAGCTAAAGGGCAACACAATTTATTAATTTAGCCCACATTATTAGATTTAAAATTCTTTTAAAGGAGCGGGATTAAAAAACGGAACATCTTCAACTAAGTGATGATTATATTTATTTATTTATTTAAATACTAAATAAATGCAATTTAAAAAATAATTGGAAGTGTAACAAATTGAATTGGTTAGTTTCTTTTATCAAACTAGTTATTCATTCTTTAGATTGAAGCCTTTCATTAATCAAAACTCACTTATAAGACAGCCCATCTGTCACCAGTTAATTAAAGAAAAGAATATGTCTAAAAATGGATCAAAGCCCATTTTGAACCGCAGTATCCATAACAGTGTTTTAGCTGGGCCCCAAGCTTTCAATTATGAAGCCCAAGTTGTATTCTTCACGTTTGGATACGTTCATAATTACGTCAACACTTAGTATTGACAATGTTACATATGAAGATTTTTTTTGTAAGAAAAATGTTGATCCGTCCAGTTGCAATGATTAATTTATTGTCAATTTTTCTCTTGCTCTGATTTTATTGTATTTTTTTTTCTTTTGACAAATTAGATACTGTTATATTGGTGTGAACTAAATAAAAACCAGATATTGAAAATCCGAACATGTAAAATAAAATTAAACAAATTGTAGATTTACAAGAAAGTACCATTAGAACCCGTTAAAACAGAAGATTGAGTCTAGTTTTGAACTCTATGTCCTTAAAATTAATTCGCCTTCCACTATATAGACATTTGGAACTCAATGGGCGTCATTCTTCTAGGATACAACGATCACACTACAATTGAAAAGAAATAGCAATCCAATTGCCTCAACGAATCAAAATAAAGTTATACTCTCTGTTGTATATGAATAGAATGAATGCGTAATGAGATTATATTATATGAAAACGAATTTCTTCTTCTTCTTTTCTCTTCTATGAAATGCAAAGGTATGGCCTATTTATAAATTTTTACCCTTTGTGGCAAAATAGTGTGATTGTTTGAAATTTAAATGGTACATAAACAAATATATCCATTAGCAAAGTGGTTTATGATCGGAGAGAAACGTCAGGTCCATCCGGAAGCATAACTGGTCTAAACACAAAACTGAGAACCAGTCTGATTTAAAAACTTAAGCTATTAGGTAGAGACCCCAACTTTGTATTTAAACTTATACACTTTTTTCTATCCTATCCAATATTAAACTATACTCACATATAAATAACTAACAATCTCATCTTTCATTGTAAGTATACCAACTTAATTTTGACAACCATCTATACGTAGATAGACACGTGGGAAACCAAACTCAAAATTAATCCGATCAATTTGGACTTCAAACGAATATATTCTTTTTAATTTTTAGCTCTAAAAAAATTAACGGATTCAAAACCTGAATTCTAACCGTTATTAAGGGGAACAGAAGGCATAAGACATTCCTCTATGAATACAATGCTGGCCAAATATTGTTTTCACCATAGTTTAATTTGTAGCTTGTTTCATTTTATTTTTTATTATTATGTTTTAAAATAATATAGTGCTACTACAATATATATATACTATTATTTAGGCTGCATTCGGATATTTACCCGGATTACAAAATGTAATGATTTTGTTTGAATTTGTGGGGAAAAAAATTATTCATGATAAGTTCTAGGAAAGTGTTTAGATAGTGAAGAGAAGCTTTAAATTTTATGATTTTTATCTCTTGTGCATATGATTATTTTATTTTCTATTTTGGATTTATAATTTTTAAAATCAAAGTGTTAACGAATATTGAGATTTTTATAAACCTTGTAGCCTTCAAATCCGTGAAAAACTAAAATTATTATTTTTGAAATTAAATCATTCAAAATTAGTCATAATAAGTGTGCAAAAGATCTACACTTTAAACTCTACTACACAACTCTACGATCTTTAAAAAGACAAAAAGTATATTGCAACTGTTTATAGCCGAAATTACAAATATATATTATGCTTCTCAAATCAACGGCACACATTCGAGGGTTACATAAATTATATATGCTTATTCGATCTTCAAAAGATGATCCAACAAAAGGTTATTAAATATCATGCCCAATCTGTTCGGTCTCATCAAAATTGGCAAAACTAACAGAAACTAACTGATACTCCCCCCTATTAGAATTAGTTTGGTTCGGTTCGGTTCTCATTTCTAACCAATTCTCAATATTTTTTTTACTAATAAGTCTTGTCTTTAGTGGTATTACTCATTTTCAATTTGCAAAAAAATTCTAAATTAGATTTTTTATTGGGACTCGATTTCAATAATTTTGTAAAAAATATGCGTTTCAACTTGATAAGCAACTGACTCTTTGATGTGTATCCAACTGTGTGCACACCCAATGCAGATTGAATACTCTATTAGGGCATTCTCAAAATTTTCCCTTCTTTAAATTAAATAATATATCAGTTTTATTATGTTTTGTTCTATTCTAACTAAATATATTTTTTTCAATACTGATGTCCGATCAACTTTTGGTCTAATAGAATTCTTCATCTAGCGTCTTTATCACACCCACATCTAATCTCAATTTTAATATTTTTATTTTCGTTTTTTAAGTTTATTTAATTTAACCAAAAAGGACTAATTGCTTGCGTGTAAGCAACTGATCATTAAGGGTAATCCCATATTAATTACTATGTGAGGGTCATTAAGATTTAAAAGCTAGTCCAAGTGATTGGAATTAGAAAGATTATTTATTCTGAAGGAATTATTAGATCGCAGACGGCACATAATGATTAGGCTAAAAGTTAACTTATATTATTTGATTAATTTAATTTAATAATGAATTTGGATTGTTTAGCGAGATTGTGAGGCACGAATAAATTAAGAAATTAAAAGGAAATAGGACATGGATTACATTATAATGATGCGGTCTGAATCATTTGTCATCTTCTTGTCCTAATTCTTTCTCTTGATCGTAATTAACTTGCTTTCCACTTTCACTAATTTTTTTTAATTCTCCTTTTAGAACGTTTCTATTGTTCTCATTTTTCTAATCTTTTGTCCCTGGCCGCATAAATCGTTATCATAACTTGTAAAATTATTGGAAATAAACTGATAGATCACCTAAGTTATCTCTAATAGTTTTTTTTTTTTCAATTTTTTTGGTATTATAATTTTAACTCTCTAAGTTTACATATATCTAATTTCTTGAGAGTTACTTTAATTCTTTTGGCTTTCAATCAAGTCGATAAAAATTTAATGATTTTTAATAAATATAATATTTTATATCTACTTGATTCATTTGATGTAAAGGCAAAAATATACTCCAAAATTCATGAATTTTGATTCTAAATAAGTTAAGAAGGTGGGTATCATTATATAAAAAATATTGAAATTAATGAAATACTACTTTCTTTGTTATTAGTTGACTTAAGTTTCTTGAGCTGGTTGTTTGTTTATATATATATATATATATATATATATATATATATATAGAGAGAGAGAGAGAGAGAGAGAGAGAGAGAGAGAGAGAGAGAGCACTATTTGACTTCTCTAACTATCAAGCTTCAACGTCATGGGTACTGCGGTTACAAGCTATAAAATTACTAAAATACGTAACAGTTTTATTTCCTTTGTATTAAAAAATAAAATTTTAAATTGTAAATATTTTGGATGGTAGTTGAGATATCTTATTAAAATGGTACACGGTCGTTTTCAGGAAAAAGAACGGAAAATAAAACTAGTACCACTAGGGTTTCAGTTTCAAGCCCTTTGGCAAACTCTTAGAGCCGTTTTTGAAATGGAAGAATAATTGAGGTTTTTTTTCTTTTAAATTTTTACTTTATTCTAAAGAAATATGAGCCATTCACATCCATTGTATTTGGATCCAAATTCCAGAAGAGGATCCGGATCCATCCAGGTCCCTGATGGATTTTTGGGTTGGAAAATTTTTCGCACCATCCAACACATGTCTTCAACCATTTTCTTTTGAGCAAAACAGCGAACTAATGTACTTCTCCGCATTCCTCTAGCAATAGTTAATAGAATCAGAACATAAAATAAAATAAGTATCTTGGAGCCGCCCTACTAAACATCCTGGAGTTATGTCCTTATAATACATAGCTAAAAAGAAAGATCGTATATGAATTACTCCTCCTGCTTGCAGTCCCGCTCAGCTCTCCCATCTAACAATATCGGACTGTAGTCTTAGAAGTAGTTGTCAATATCTTCTGAAATGCATAACCGCCCCCTATCTAAGAGTTAATCTGTTAAAAACGAGATGTCAATGTAAGGTCTACTACACATTATTAAATGTATGTAGCAATGTACGTATCTTCATTCATTAATATTAAACAGTTAAGATGATTACTAAACTAATATTCACATTTCACAGTATATTTTTTACCTTTCTCAACAAAAAAAAAAAAAAAAAAAAAAAAATTGAAGAAGAAATAACTCTATTGTTCTGCTTGTTACTTCATTTTTCTAATTTTACATATTACAAGTGTTTATTTAAAAGAAGTTGTGAGAACTCAACCCACTGTTTATTCTTAAAAACTCATCTCATCTATTTCTATTCATATTTCTTTCTTACATTGATTATTTAAATAAAATAATTCCAAGAAAACAAAAATTATTCTTGCAAAATAAAAACAAAAAACAAAACATCCCTTAATGAGCCTTTCACATGCCGTAAATACTTAAAGATTTGGCTGTATGTTTTAACATTCAAGAAATAGATCACCAAAATCAAAATTCTTTCATGAAAACGTTAAATTAACTATCATTATAGTTTTTATTTATTTATTTATTTGATTATTCCAAACGAATACCTTGCTAGTGTTTGCACATAATATCACCCATGGAAATAGACAATATATTCAATTTGCTGTTCTCTAAGATTAATACTACTGAAATTATAAAAAAGAAAAAGAAAAAAAAGAATGCACTTGACAATGCTTTGAATGGCTCTAAAGATCTCCAACTTTGTTTGTTTAGGTTACAACAAGTGGGAAACCCGCGCAATGCTTGGATCCTTCGTAACGAAGTTATAGTAATTTACATTAATATAAAAATGATGATAATGTATCTTTTTTACCCACATTTGTATACTATTAGTTATATACTAAGCTCCAAAATATACTAATAGTTATATTTTATATTATGTGTGTAATATTAGTATAAATAAATTATTTTATATACATATTTTACCCAAATACTCAGATTGTTATATTTTTATTTTCATGTATAGCTTAGTATATAACTATTAGTATATTATATCATTTTAATTATACACAAAATATACTAATAGTTATATTTTATAAAAATGTGGGTAAACACATTTGTGTACTAAAAGTTAAATATAAGGGCTACACTTCTTTCTATATACTAAGCAAAAGATTTTGACTTTATCAGTTGGATGATTTGAATTAGATAAATAGAATTAAATGAGTATTAATTATCTAATCTTTATTTTATATTGTGACTTTTGCTTTATGAAATTCAAATCATCCTACAAAAAAGAGAAAGAAAAATAAATTAGACACATGACAATGAATTAAATTTCAAACAAAAAAATTCTAAATATCTTATACTTTAATAAGAGATTTTGGATCCGATAAGAACATGTTGAGAAAAGGATGGAGGGAGATAAGGAAAAATAAAAAAGAACAAATGTGGGTAAAGAAGAGTTGGAGTGATATCTATTAGTTATAGTTTTTTGTGTTTAGATGGTAGTTATAATAACTATAAGTATAACTAATCCCACTTCCTTTCTCTTAGGTGGCTTTCAATTATTCTTTTTTTAAAAAAAATCCTAAAATTTAGTAAAAGAGGAAAGCCTCAATAGAATTTTTTCCTATTTTCTAATTATTTGTATTTAAAATTTATCTTTTTCTCTCTCCCTTTTGCTTAGTATATAGAGAGATTGGGTTTGTTTAGGTTACAATTGGATGTCATAACTAATTCTTATGTGATTGAATTTAATTAATTTAGAGTTTGTTGACAGTTTTTTTTGCATGATCACTCAGTCAAGGACCAGCTAGCTACAGCCCATCTCCATTCTTGTAATTGTTGACAGTGAGAAATTGACGAGGAAAGGTTGCATATCTGTCAATATTTCAAAGAAATCAAATAAAATTAAAGTGGATGGAAATCTCAGATCTAGTCAAATCCAAATTAAATATAATCTAATCAAACTTGAGACCTAATCAAACTGAATATCTCAGAAATTCTACCAAATCTTCCCTTGGTGAGATCGAGACTAAATTCATTGAACCAAATCAGATTAGATTAAATCAAATATTTGATAAAAATTACAGTATATTTCCATCCTTATCTACAAGACAGATGATCCGTCCAACTTGTGACTATTAATAGACGTCATGAAACATTCTGAAAATCACCCTTGGGTAGATCCAAGGTCTACTAGTTGACACCTCTCGAGTACGTATCGGTCATCAGATGACCTAATCGTGCCCTAATGTATTCATAAAAACTAGTAAATTGGTTGTTGCCCATCTCTGTCGGATAGTCAACGAGGTATGAGGTCTACGTTCCATAACCACGTGAGAGCCCACTACTTTTGTAAGAAAAAAAGATGAATTTATAAATCTCTCTTCTTATTTTTTTTTTATTTTTTTTTATTGTAATTTTGAGATTATTGTAATTTTTGAAAATTATTGTAATATGTGACCGAAAACAATAATCCAACTAATTAATATTTGACGCATTACATCTTGGCTTTATGGATTCCAAATGGAATTCTAATAATAAATTATCAATAGAGGAAATTGGGAAATAATAAAACTAAAGTTAAAAATTAATTCACGGGGAATTTTCTTCGATTTAGGAGAAAGAACGAGAGAATGATGCAGAATCGAGCTCGAAAAAAATCATTCCGTGAAAAATGACTCAAAAATGACTCATTTTTATGCTTGGAATTCAAAATTTATATTGCTTCTAAATTATCTGACGAAGAAACAATCACTTGTTTAGCTAATACAAGTCGGAAAGCCACGTAAATGCTTGGTATTTTCTTAAGTAGTTATTTTCTGAAAATGTTAAATTAAATTTATTCTCACGCATTCCAATATGTATTAAAATATAAGAAAAATCTTCATTCAATATAAACAATATTATTCGGTAATGTGCCATTGTTTTTGAAAAATTTGTTAAATCTTGATACTTTAAAGAGTTCATTTTGTATGTAATTTTTAAAACGAAAACATTCTTATTAGTTAATCTTATGTGCTAATTAAAACTATGATGTCTATTTAAATTTACTTAATTGTGTGTTGTTACTCGTTATGTAAATAGTGATTTGCATTTATATATATATATATATATATAGAGAGAGAGAGAGAGAGAGAGAGAGAGAGAGAGAGAGAGAGCACTATTTGACTTCTAACTATCAAGCTTCAACGTCATGGGTACTGCGGTTATAAAATTACTAAAATACGTAACAGTTTTATTTCCTTTGTATTAGAAATTAAAATTTTAAATTGTAAATATTTTGGATGGTAGTTGAGATATCTTATTAAAATGGTACACGGTCGTTTTCAGGAAAAAGAACGGAAAATAAAACTAGTACCACTAGGGTTTCAGTTTCGAGCCCTTTGGCAAACTCATAGAGCCGTTTTTAAAATGGAAGAATAATTGAGGTTTTTTTTCTTTTAAATTTTTAATTTATTCTAAAGAAATATGAGCCATTCACATCCATTGTATTTGGATCCAAATTCCAGAAGAGGATCCGGATCCATCCAGGTCCATGATGGATTTTTGGATCGGAACATTTTTCGGACCGTCCAACAAGTGTCTTCAACCATTTCCTTTTGAGCAAATCCGCAGACTAATGTACTCTCCGTGTTTCACTAGTAATAGTTAATAGAATCAGAACATAAAATAAAACAAGTATCTTGACTTGGAGCCACCCTACTAAACATGCTGGGGTTATGTCCTTATAATACATAGCTAAAAAGAAAGATCATATATGAATTACTCCTCCTGCTTGCAGTCCCGCTCAGCTCTCCCATCTAACAATATCGAGCTGTAGTCTTAGAAGTAGTTGTCAACATCTTCTGAAATGCATAACCGCTCCCTATCTAAGAGTTAATCTGTCCAAAACGAGATGTCATTGTAAGTTCTGACTACACATTATTAAATGTATGTAGCAATGTAAGTATCTTCATCCATTAATATTAAACAGTTAAGATTATTACTAAACTAATATTCACATTTCACATTATATTTTTTACCTTTCTCAACAAAAAAAAAAAATGAAGAAGAAATAACTCCATTGTTCTGCTTTTTACTTCATTTTTTCTAATTTTACATATTACAAGTGTTTATTTAAAAGAAGTTGCGAGGAACTCAACCCACTGTTTATTCTTAAAAACTCATCTCATCTATTTCTATTCATATTTCTTTCTTACATTGATTATTTTAAATAAAATAATTCCAAGAAAACAAAAATTATTCTTGCAAAATAAAAACAAAAAACAAAACAAAACAAAACATCAAACATCTCTTAATGAGCCTTTCACATATCGTAAATACTTAAAGATTTGGCTGTATGTTTTAACATTCAAGAAATAGGTCACCAAAATCAAAATTCTTTTTATGAAAACGGTAAATTAACTATCATTATAGTTTTTATTTTATTTATTTGATTATTCCAAACGAATACCTTGATAGTGTTTGCACATGATATCACCCATGGAAATAGATAATATATTCAATTTGCTGTTCTCTAATTAATACTACTGAAATTTTAAAAAAAATAAAAATAAAAACAGAATGCACTTGACAATGCTTTGAATGGCTCTAAAGATCTCCAACTTTGTTTGTTTAGGTTACAATTGGATGTCATAACTAATTCTTATGTGCTTGAATTTAATTAATTTAGAGTTTGTTCACGGTTTTTTTGCATGATCATCAGGTACTCAGTCAAGGACCAGCTAGCTATAGCCTATCTCCATTCTTGTAATTGTTGACAGGGAGAAATTGATGAGGAAAGGGCCCACATCTGTCAATATTTCAAAGAATCCGAATAGAATTAAAGTGGATAAAAATTTCAGATATAGCCTAATCCAAATTAAATATAATCTAATCAAACTTGAGATCTAATCAAACTGGATATCTCAGAGATTCTACCAAATCTTCTCTTGGTCAGATCGAGACTAGATTCATTTAACCAAATCAGATTAGATTAAATCAAATATTTGATGAAGATTACAGTATATTTCCATCATTATCTACAAGACAGGTGATTCGCCAAACTTGTATCTATAAATAGACGTCATGAGACATTTTGGAAATCACCTTTAGGAAGATCCAAGGTGCCTAAATGTATTTATACAAACTAGTAAATTGATTGTCGCCATGCTACGCAAGAAGAATTAGTAAATTGGCCGTCGTCATGCTGCTCCGATCTTTATCGGATAGTCAATGGGTATGAGGTCTACGCCCCATAGCCACGTAAGAGCCCACTACTTTTGTAAAAAAAAAAAGATGAATTTATAAATCTCTCTTCTTATTTTCTACTATTCTTTTTATTATAATTTTGAAAATGTTGTAATTTTTATAGTAATATATGTGACCGAAAACAGTAATCCAACTAATTAATATTTGTGTAAAGACAGTTGACGCATTACATCTTGGCTTTCTAGATTCCAAATGGACTTCTAATGATAAATTATCAATAGAGGAAATTGGGAAATAATAAAACTAAAGTTAAAAATTAATTCACGGGGAATTTTTTTCGATTTAGGAGAGAGAAAGAGAGAATGATGCAGGATCGAGCTCGAAAAAAATCATTTTGTGAGAAATGACTCATTTTTATGCTTGGAATTCCAAATTTATAGTGCTTCTAAATTATCCGACCAAGAAATAGTCATTTGTTTAGCTAATACAAGTGGAAAACTCACGTAAATGCTTGGCATTTTCTTAAGTAGCTATTTTCTGAAAATATTAAATTAAATTTGTTTTTACGCATTCCAATATGTATTAAAATATAAGAAAAATCTTCATTCAGCATAAACAATATTATTTGGTAACGTGCCATTGTTTTTAAGAAATTTGTTAAATCTTGATACTTTAAAGAGTTCATTTTGTATGTACTTTTAAAACGAAAACATTCTTATTAGTTAATCTTATGTGCAAAATTTAATTAAAAGTATGATGTCTATTTAAATTTACTTAATTGTGCATTACTCGTTATGTAAATAGTTTTTTTCATTTATATATATATATATTCAATTTTTCAAATATATGAGATGAGGGAATGAAAATTGGCGTCATAGAAACAAGCAAAGTATAGTTCTATATCGCAAAATGAATTGTAAGATTGTGTGTTTATATAGGATTGATTATTTTTAATTTTGATTATAATATCATAATTATGAGAGACGAATGACTCAATAATTATCTAAAAATGATATTTTCTTTTCTTAGGCTGAATAATTTTTTAAATTTTATTTGTAGTTCCAAAAACAAACAAAAAAAAAAAACAAAATTCAATCCCTAAGTAACCATTTTGATTGAAATCTACGTCTGTACAAGGTGTGACAAGCCTGTACAAACTTGCTTTGCTTTTTGATGATGAAAAAATAATAATTTACTTGTTTCAGAACTGCATTGAGAATTATTTTTTTGAAAAACATATATACATTGCAAGATTATAAAATTACACATCAGTTATTAAACAATAACATGTATAAAAATATTGTAATACAATAAATCCACAAATGAATTACATGACAAAAACACAGTATAATTTTTCGACTAGGAGTTCCACCATCACTCCCCAACGGAATGTTTGGTTCCCTATTTCTTGACGAGTTATCCGAACAGTTCGACCCCGCAACTCTGTCCTCTGGTTCGAGTTGTTTGCGTCCACTCGGACCGCTCCGGCTGTTCGTCAGCAGTCAATTAAGCAGGTTAGTACAAGGCAGTAGCGCCTCCCCATCTGTGAAAGCGAAAACGCATCAAAGCTAGAAAACTTTTTTGTGGGCCCGCCATGTCACTGATTATCGTTAAGCCCGCCCCACCTACCCGACGATCCGCAGAGGGGAAATTCGGAAAGCGCACCACACTTGACTTAGTGAGCACCATCTTCCCCTATGTTGTAAATCACTTTACTACAGGATGTGTTGCTCACTTAGTAAAATGTTGTGCGCACTTGGAATTTCCCTCCGCAGAGAAGATGACTGAAGGACAGGAGTCAGGAGACGACGGAAGCACCTGCACGTGCGGAACAAGTTGTGTCGGCTGAAACCGACACCTGCTCGCATGGCTCTGGCTGATTCCATGGCCGGCCCCGTCTCATGGGCCCTGAGGGCCCCCCCGCGGTCACATCAGCCCAAAATTCTGCCCTCCACGTCGGCAGCCCTAACTCGTCAACTCCTAGCAGCCAGCTGGGCCCCGATGGCCCACGACCTAGCCCGAATCAAGAACCGAATCTAGTAAGTTGGCTGTGCTACGGAACGGAACGGAATAAGGGAGTGAGAGTCTGCGTGCACCGCATAATTTGACGCAATTGCCTTCGCTGAACTCAAATTTTAAACAAACAACCTCCCACTTCCTCCTAATTGCAAAAAATAATTTGAAATGGATATACGCTCACATTATTTTTTTTATAAGTGGCAATTCGAAAAGGACATAGCGAGTTTCCCTTGTCTACACGTTTCAAATGTATCTGAAAAAAGAAACTAGCAGAAATAGAAGACAAATATTGACCATCTTGGTCGATAATAAAAAAAAAAACTGCATAATTTATTGTGGATAATGACTAACTTTTATAAAAAAGATTATAACAATAGTTTAATTTCAAGTCCTATAATTGATGCTATTACACATTAACGTTAAAACAGAAAGAGATGGATTGTTCGTTCAATTTTTTTTTTTTTATATTTTATTTGGACGAATTTAACTCTCTCAAGTTACGTCCCGTTAGTTAACAAATAGATATAAGCAAACAATTAACTACCTTGAGCTGTGATGTGCCATATCAAAACATATGAAATCATTTGCAATCATCAAAAACGTAAAGAATAAGCAAACATTTCGTAATATTTATTTTTGAACTTTTACTTAGGCTGGTTCGAACTATGTCTGTGACCAAACTTTGTTCATTTAACTGCCAGATTAATATGCAAAAAGATTTTGTTAATCCCAGTCTTAGGCCAGTCTTGAGCTATCCGAGTTTTTAATGGCAAAATAGAAGAAGAAGAAGAAGGTGAAAAAAAAACTGTGACTATCCACACATAAGACGTGAAATTCTATTTGCACATGGAAATTTAATTTTTATACACTGTTTTAAAACTTGTAAATAATTACAAGTTTACCACTTATTTTTTTGACTAAGTTACTTTTCGTCACTCACCAACTTTCTCACCCCGGCCCAACCCGCATTTTCTCATCCCATCCCTTCCCCTCCAACACCCAACTCCTCATCCTCCTCTCCTCTCTCCTCTGTGGCCTGACCCCCGCCCCCCCACCAAAAAAACACACCATAATAAAATCTCAAATTTGCATTTAACCTTTTAAAAAGCTCCGCTCTCGTGATTCCTTCTCTGAGAATGGAGAAGAAGTAAGGGTTTTTCTCAGCGTTGAAAAATGAGGTTATTTGCGGTCTCTCGTCGGAAGGACCACCGCCAGCGGGCCCACTCGATCTCCAACGTCCTCGGCCCCACCCGCATTCTTCCCTCCCCTTCCTCCACCTCCAATCCCCATCTCCCCATCCTCCTCCCCTCCGTCGCCCAATTCCTCCTTCCCCCCTCTTCCCGCAACACCCTCTTTCGCAACCCCATCTAATACCCCGCCGCCGCCTCCTCCCTCTCCGTCGATTTCCTCGTTAGCCTCAACCTCTCCTTCGGCCCTCCTCCCATCTCTCCTGCTTTAAGAGAGAGGGTTAAAGTGGAAAAAAAAATTGAACATCAAAAATAAAATGATAGTATTTCAAAATAGAAATTTGATGTAAAAAGTAACCAAAACGTCAAGAGTAAATTGTCGTGCACAAATAGAATTTTCAACGAAAGACCTTTGTTGCATAGGACTTCAATATTACTTTTGAGTATTATTTGAAAGTTTGTTTTTTTTTTAATATTGATCCCTTAAATTATTTTCATTGTTCATATATGGATTTCTAAATTTTTCGTATATTTATTTTAGTCTTTTAAAATCATTAAGTTACTCTAACTCAACTCCTGAAATTACGTTCAATTTAAAAAAGTTTAATTTTTTATAACGTTTTTTCCATTATACCCTCAACTTCCATCATAATCATAACATCTAAATCCAACTACCTCTCCGATCATCTCTCACTCTCTCTCCTACGTAGTTACTCTCTCTCTCTCCATCTTTTCTCTCTCTTCCCCCCTCCCCCTCCCCCTCCCCCTCCCAATCAGTGAAAGCTGTCACGTCCAATCATATTTCATCCCTCAAATCAACTCGATATCATTGTCTATGATCATCATAAGAATGTACGTGCGGCTTCATATCCTGCTGATAAAAAAAAAAAACCCTAATTTCCCCCTTTCTCTCTTTTGTGTTTGGCGGTGTCGCAGGTACCCTTGCCTCTAATAGGGGAGTTTTGAAAGGGGTACACCATTTTTTTTTCTAGGGAGCTCACTTTCTAACTGAAAATTTGAATGAAAAATATCTGCTCAATAGGCTCACTACAAAAAGTGATATGCTCTTTTGGAAATTCCCATTTAATAGCCGTAATTAATTCTGCATGAAAAACAGTGGGATAGTTAGAAAGATAGTTGAGTAGTTTGTTTCAGTTAAGAATTTAGTTATGTACTATTCCTAGTTATGTCTTAACTTGGGTAAGTTGAGCCAAATGGGTGGAAAAGCTTTCCAAGAAACTAAATTAGAATAATTTAATAGTTTTGGAGCACTGAAATAAAATACAAGGAATATAAGATACGATATCTTAGTAAATTTAAGGCATAGATATCGATAAACCCCTATTTGAGAATAACAATCACTTACAAGGCAGCCATCAATTTTTATTCTATCCTTAAATATTGATTAGTTTTAGCAGAATAAATATTTTCTGGCTTAAGAACGGTTTTAGCAACTTTAATTTTTTTTTCCATTTTCTTGATTAATTTATTAAAAGTAGTCATGGCATAGTAACTTTTCTTTTCCTTTTTTTCCCCATTTTTCTTAATTGGTTATTTAAAATGGTCAATATAAATTTTATTTTTATTTTTAATTAATTGTTTCATTGAAAGTGGTCATAAAAAGTGGTCGATGGAAAGCTGCATACTGTCAACTTGGTAAATATTAACTTTTTAATATAATAAAAAGTTGTAGGATTGATAGAGAAGATAAGTTTACCAAATAGATTAATGAATATTGAAAAATATGAAAACAATATGGATGGGTCTAAGCAACAAATGAGAAATCAATTACAAAGTTGAATTCTGGATTGGTAAGTAGGTCTGCTATTTACAAAAGCTACTGAGCTAAATCTTGATTATTCGACCAACAGAAGATTGATAGATCAATCTAGAACATATAAAGTCATACATACAGTAGATTAGTCGATCAATAAAGAGATTGGTCAACCAATCATACTTTAGATACATTGTTATTGATGGATTGGTTGAACAACAAAAAGAGGTAACTCTATCGTCCTCTTGCCTCCACTTTCGAGCGGATTCAACTCAAAAAGCTCTTGAATCCATTCTCCCTGCTTTTCCTCCATGTAAGGGCTGATTAGCTCATAAAAAGTCAAAATGCAAAGTGAGAGACCTACTAACCTATCATTTTATTCATTTTACCATTAACCAACCAATCTCTCTCCTGTTCACAAATAAGATTCTCTTTACTCTTAAGCCGATAAGCACGAAAAAGGTAATGAATCCATCTCTCCCCGAAACTTTCCATACCACGTTCATTATTCTTTTAAGGGTTAATTACAGGTAGATCCCCTGTGGTATTGGGATGTGTCACTTAACACCCCTGAAGTTTGAAATTCTCAAAAAACCCCCTAAACTTAGTTATTTTCACTCTCCTTTTTTTATTAAAGTATAATCTTATCCCTCAAATTCCTATTCTATCATTGTCTCTCCCTTTAATAAGTGTGCTGGTTAAAAAGAGAGATGAAAGTAGAATAGGAATTTGAGGGACAAGAGTGCACTTTAGTAAAAAAAGAGAGTGAAAATAACTAAGTTCAGGAGTTTTTTTTGAGAGTTTCAAACTTCAGGAGTGTTAAGTGACACATCCCAATACTACAGAGGATCTAACTGTAATTAATCCTTCTTTTAATGAACCAATCCTACAAAGTATACACAGTGGGAAACGTACTCTAGCTGTTTAAGCTGCAAAATTAACCGAAACGTTACTGTTATTTTTTCCTAATTAAGAATTTAAATTAAATTCTCATTAATTAACACCTCCCTCTATATAAACTCGCCATGACCTCACTCTCCTTCATTCGCTCTCCATCCCCAGTTTTCAAAGCAAACAAACTCCTCTCATTCCTGTGCCGAATAATTCGCCCGAACTTTTCGTTACCTATAAACTCATCCCCCTCCCTCTCCCCAACGCGGGATCGGACTCTCTCCGTCTCCGACTGCCAACGGCGTCTCCCCTCCGCTAACGCCGTTAGCCCCCCCTCCCATTTGTTGAAATTAAACAAAATCAACAGAAAAAAAAAAAAAAAAAAAAACTAGAGATCATGCGAATTTAATCTCTAAAAGATCTGACCGGCCCATGGCGCTCTCCGCTCCGCCACCGGTCTCGCGGCCACTGCCGGCAGCGGCATCGTCGAGGATGGCGAGATCCACGAGCGGCAGCGTGGCCTCCTCGGTCCCCCTCAACCGCGGGCGGTTGCGACCATCGGAGTCGATTAGATCGAGCGCGAGGATCGGCGAGATCGCCGGCAGTACAGCGGCGGAGTGCGCGGCGATCTGCTGCTGCTGCCCCTGCGGCCTGGCGAGCCTCATGCTGTGCTTGGTGGTGAAGCTGCCGGCGGGGCTCTTCCGGCGGGCTTACGTCCGCCGCCGCCGGCGGATTCTGGCGCTGAAGCGCAAGGCCGGGCTGTGGGGCCCGCGGGCGGCGGGGGGGCCGAGCCTGGATCAGTACGAGCTCGAGAGCGTGAGGATGAAGGTGGAGGAGTGGGGGATCCCGTCGGTGGTGCCGTCGCCGGAGGCGGCGGCGATGGAGCGGGAGATGTGGGCCCGATTTTACGAGACGGGGTTTTGGCGGAGTCCATCGCAGAGAGAGGATCTATCGAAGGGACAAAATGGAGAGACGTGTAAAAGTTAAAGAGGATTATCTGTGAA